>JAYKAV010000012.1:150040-184158 GCA_035582835.1 Phoebastria nigripes
CCCCCCCCCCCCCCCCCCTTTGACTCCCTTTCAGTAGCCCTGTTTCCTTTCCTAGTTGCACAGAAAGGTCGTACTGCCTTCGGTGCCGCAGGTAATCCCTATGCCTGGCTGCTGGCTGGCTGCTCTGTGTGCAGGCTCCCTGGGCTGGGGTATGATTTCCCAGCCATGGGTGCTGGTAGGTCTGGCTTTCCTATCTCTGGCATATGCCTCTGTTCAGGGACAACCACTTTGCTGTGACCTGATGCCATCTCCCAGCAAAGCATGAACAGGCCTCCACCTGCACATTTTTACACCTTCCCCTCCCCTCACCAGATTGGGGATGCTGCAGCTGAGCCATTGCTGCATGGACCTCAAGCGTTCAGGCATCCCTTCACACTTGTATTTTGCAAGTTCTCTCTCCCTTGCATGCCTACACTAGGGAGAAATTATTGATACTTTGGACTAACCTTCTCTCCTGAACACCAAAATGCTTGGCTACCACTCTAGAGAGAGATTTAAATGTTTTTGGATAAGTTCATTCCTTAAACACACATATTCTATTCCTACTTCTCTCAGTTTACATCAGGGGTAATCCTGAGTTACTTCCAATACAAACAAGCACAGCCTCTCCAAATTCAGACTGTGCCCTGTCTGCCTATCATAAGAAAACACCCAATATGGTTGAAATCAATGTTTATTTCCAAGGAAAGCAACAATAACTCCACAACCATCAAGGACTTCATGCAGTATTCGTTATTAATAAGCATTCAGGTCAGTAGCGACAGAAGAACACGTAACCTTCTTTGAAGCTACGAACTTCAGTCCCCCAAGTCAATATAAAAATCTCATTTAGGAGTGTTTGGCTGTGTGACGAATTGGGGGAACTTGTCTAAATATGATTTATGAATTCCATTGTGCTTTTATGAACTACCTGTACTCTTATATCTTGTGACTCTCTGTACTGTCTTATGACTATCCTTTATTGTATTTTGCCTTATGGTTCTTATGCTAAGGACACAAGAGAATAGTTTTGGTACATCTACTCTTAAATAATTGATAGTTAAGGACTACAAGTTGCTGAATGGACCTAATCTGGGGAGAACAAATGACTTATGACACTCTAGATAAGCCAGTTTTCTCCAATTTCCTTGCAGAGACCTGGGATTTGAAAGGTTGTGCTTTACCCAGAAGCAAAACAAACAGATGAGATATTAGCAATATTTCTTAAAAAACACATAGTCTGAGTCACTCACTGAAGGGACTTGGAAAGCAAGTCCACTCAGCAAAGAGCATTTCTCACTTCTAAGCTGTGCTTGCTAACTTAGCGCAATACCGGGCTTCATAAATACATGGGCTAGCTTCAACTGAACTGTCTAGCACAGCCCCTGAGGTGCCCCTGAGCACCTGTGGCTTCCCCAGGAGAGCAGGTCTCCTAACGCTGCCGCCTCGTCCCAGCCACAGGACAGCCAAGGARAGACCACCAGCCACACCACAGCACCTCCCTCTGCAGCGTGCGCTCCGTCTGCTGGTGAGTTCGGAAGCTCACCCTGCCATTCCCTCACTGCTGCTGTTCTTCATGTGGGCATCTCAGCCACRGGCGGGGGAAGGAGGAATTCAGTCCTGCTGAAGTCATGGCCTTTGAGAATCTAGCTTAGTTTGCACACTCTGAGCCTAATATAAGACATGCTTCAATAAAGTCCACTGCACACCAAAACCTCTTGGTTTTAAAAAAAAWTTTTTCTGCAGGATTCAGAGCTGCAACTTAAGTTTCGTTAGTAAAGTCATAAGTGAATAGGTTTTTTTAGAACAAAGTCAGAGCAGCAAAGAACCCCACAATAATCAGAAACTAATTTTGAACATCTGTAAATCAAGAACACGTGTTTGCATATCTTTCATTTCCTAACTTGTCAAAGATTCAGTCAAAGAAAGGCAAGAAAGATCCAGCCGTTATAACTGATAGAGGGTAATGGTCTTTAAAAATCGCTCAAGTGTGTTACTGCTAGACTAGTTATATTATAGGACTTCCATGGTTAAATAAACAAATAATATTTTATTGCTGACAATTTATACAGGATTTTATGTTCCTAACAAGATCTCTGAGCCTTATAGTCATCTCATGAAAGAGGATAAGCTGACAGTACGAAGGAAGAGCAGCAGCAGCAAACAGAGCATAAATGATAAAACAGAGTTTGAAGCCAAACAGTGGTGGATGGTTTTGGCACAAGCATCTCTTTGTAAACTTAGCCAGGAACCTTTTAATTTCAGCAAAATGGAACCATCTCTAACATCTTTATTTCCTTCTCTGTAATACGGTCATTTTGCCTTTCAAAAAAAAAAAGCAAACTCTGCTTACAGTTTAACTAGCTTTTGAAAAAAACAATTTTATTTTGAAAATGGGTGGATTTGCTATCATACAAAACAGTAAGAAATCCTGAGTTTTAAGAGACATCCACATTGAGTTTTTGCAGACACAAGAGAGCCCCAAAGATGTAAGCCAAAGACCCACATACTCAGTGGAGGAACTCCCACTGACTTCAACCCCATACAGAGTAGATAGGGGGTTTTGTTGGACTACTGTGACCTAACATTTTGCTCTAATGTTGTCTGGTCAGAGAACAAGAGAGTTGAACTCTTGGAATGGATATGTCTGTCCACCAGGAGAAAAATGTTGCCACTATAGAGAAGATGGATTTATCATTGCCATGTTGGAGAATGTTGTACCACAGGCTTTTCAGGCTGTCTCCCCTCCCTCCCCCTCCATGGCATAAGACTCAGAAATTAACTTGAACTAACATACAACACATAAAGCAAACATATGCAAAGCCATTTTGCAGGCAGAAGCTTCAGTTCCTGCCGCTGCCATGTCATCATTTTCTAACTCCAGAAGCATTTCAGACCTAGCTCTGTGAAGCACATGAAGTGTTAAACAAGCTAAATGAATAAAATACATACATGCATAAATGAGTGACAAATAATATTAATTTCAGCAAGTTTTACTCTGGATAGATTTGTATTTTATTTGATTCATAAAAATGCAAGCTTTTTTAATGTCATGAAACAGAAATAAAGGGGCCTTTTTTTCAGCCAGTGGGAACAGTAACAATCGTTAGAAAGCAGCTCTTTTTACCAAGAAATGTGTCTGCCTTAGTAGAAGAAAGGAGCGAACAAATATTGTCCGGTAAACAAGGGGTAAACATATGCATTTTTAATGCTACTACCAGGAGAACTTACTGATATTTTTATACACTTTCACAGACTTTCTACCCTGTTCTGCCTGAACATAGCAAATATTCCAAGAAAGAGCTAGTAGGTAAACAACCAGGGCTGGGCTGCTATTAGCCCAGTTGATAACCTGAGCTAAATAAGAAATTTTAAATACATAATTCTGGTAGGTTTTCTTAGATCTGCTGCAGCATTGCATTCCCGTGGGAGGGCTGTAGGCAAGACAGAATTACATTTGTATTTATAATTGTGTTTTGTATAACAGGTAAACAAGAAAGGTCCCCCMAAAAATAAAACCTATTTTCTTATAACAGTATGTTAACAACTAAACCAGCCAACAGCTCAAGGACTCTACATTTCAGTGAGGAAGCCAGCTAATAGCATTTGGATACTTTATCATTGAAAGCTTTACGTAAAGTTATTCAGATAACCCTCTCCAAAGCTTCTACTTTTGAAATTAAAAGTCCCAAAATTTAAAAAATAAGTTCTATCAAAACAAGAATCTAAAAAGATTACTGCAAACACCTTTTAGATAATTTTATGAGTTCCACACAAAGAATTAAATTAGGATGTTTATTTTTAACAGTTCCTTTGTGTAGCAAAATTCAGAGAATGAAGTGGTAGAAAACTGAGTATGAATAGCAAATAACGAAGATTGGAAAAGGACATAAAGATAGCTTTAATAGTCAGGGAACATTTAAAAATAGTAAGTTAAGACAGACATCTTCTGTACAAAAAACAACTCTGTGCAGGGTGACATCAGCTCCCACTAGAAAGGGTGAGATATTCTGAAGCTATTTATAGTCTGTAAAATGATTGCAATTTTGAGACAATTTTAAGAGAAAGATCTGACAACGTTATTTTACAATGACTTTGTTTTGGTTGTGTCAAGTAATTACTGCAGATATAACAACATGTCTGCTGTACGCTGGAACATTTCAGTTTCTGTGCTATTACTGAATACCTGAGTTTTGATTTAGAGAGCAAATGGGATTTGTCAGAACTAAAAAACAGTCATTCCTAAGAGAAACTGGAATATATAAAAGCAAATTAATGAATGAACTACTTAACAAGTACAACATTCACCTACAACTCAAACTAGTACGTGAGTTCTCTATTATAAATACTGAAGGAATAATGATTACATGTCCATGTAGCTAACATTAGTCAATCATATCCCAATGATATTGACTTACTGAAACAGAATTATCGAATTGTTATTTATCACTAAGTGATGATTTTACTACTAATTTGCAACACTGTTTAGCCTAGAAGAGTAAGTTTTTCCTTTTAATTAAGATCCCATGATAGAAATTAGTAAATAACCCATCCTTTCACAACAGAACGTAAGCAGAGACACCAAGGTCATTGGCAAAGATTTCCTTTTCTTTGCAATTTGAGAAATTATTAAAGTAAGCATGGGAAGACATATTCTGGCCTCTGTAAAATTAATGGAGTTTTGATACTGACTTCATAGCACAATGGATAACTATGCCTCGAGCTCTAAGGTCTGCTGAGCTTTTTGCCTCCCAGCACAAAGGGGAAGCAAACAGTGACTGTCTCTCATGGTGCTGCACTGCAAATCAGTGCAAGTCTAGCCACCCAGCTGAGCCTTTCTTTGGTCTGAAAATTCAGACTATGCTTTAAGACTATCCTAATGAAAACAGGTATGTCCATGCACAAAACATCTCCCATTTATCATGTCCCATCCAGGATCTTGCTGTGATTTTTGTGGCTGTAACTCATGCCCAGCAATCTGGTTCCATTCTGAAACCACTGAGCTGGCAATCCATTTCCCACTGTTATTTGTGTTGAAAGCTAAATCTAAAAATGAAAATACTAATATATTACAAGTATGTACTAAATCTGTTAAGAAGGGGCTGACAGATCACATTAAAACATGTGCCCTTAAGCTCTAGGTGGCATGGCAAGTGACTTGTGATACATGATACCATTATTGACCTTTGAATTGTACAATTTATAAGAAAGCAAAAACCAGAGTTTTTTGCCTTGCACGTAAGCGAAACCAAAAGGGGAAAAGCTTCATGCTGACATTGTAAGAAAGTTGTCTGTAAAGCCTGCTAAAAGTTAATATTGTGCATGAATTCCCCAATATTAATTTAAAAGCAAATCCTATCATTCTTTTGCTGCTTTTAATTTTTCTCTCTATGTATTCCATACAGATGAGTCAATCTGCAGCTACTATGATTTTGGTGCCATAACAGTTTTCACATATAAACACCCTTCAGCTCTCTACAGAGGCTCCAGGACCTGCAGGATATACATCAATGCCTGAAAATCCTGCCACAGGATCTTTCTCATGGAATGGTCAATACTGGTTTGAAGGTAATCACCCAAAAGAAAGTATTATCTGCAACATATGAATTTAGTTTACTACAATGCATATTTACTGGTAAAGTGAAAGACAAAAAGAGTCAAGAATGAACTCTTGGAAAGTGGTTACGCTGCAGATAAGTTCAAGTCCCTTACAGCTAGTTTTGGCATGGGGAAGCTTGCACAGAAAAAGCAAACAATAAGCAATTTTTATGGATCTTCTCATTCTTTCCATTTATAATGCACTAAGGACCRTGTTTTAATTCATGTTTCTCCACTAGTTGAGGCAAACCATCTGCTTTCAGCAACAGACAAGCCATTCGGAGATTGTTCTTGGCACCGTTAGGATAGTGATCTGTATGCCATGGTGGGGAACCCAGCGTCCTAACCACCTTCTCCATAGGCTCAATTGACCATCACCAGGCCTGCTCATTATTTGCTTCTTCCTGGAGAAGAACATCAAAGAGAAGAGCCAAGCCACAGAGGCTATGCAGATGGCAAATTCATTGTGGCCGAGATCCAGAAGTCAAATGCGCAGTAGTACCAATAGCAGGGGATACAACATGGAACAGTTTCACAGACACTAAAAGTGGCATCAGTAGAACCAGCAGCATTAGCTAACAACTGTCTTTTGGATTAATCATTTTACAGAATGCAACTGTGATCTTGTTATGACTCCAAGCAAATAGAGGGGCATTTACTGAGAAATGCATTATAACAAAGAGTTCAGTTTTGGCTTATTTTTAACCTCAGAACACCAAACAGTGGGCAATTATCTCTGATCATATTTCAGACCTATGCCCAAAGACAGAATCCAAACGATTAGTGATGCTGGACTTGATTCTGTTTCAATTCACATTGATGTAAACTGGGAACAGCACCATTGAGTTTCATCAGTGAAAGACTAATAAAAATATTATCAGAATCAAGTGTATGATTTAGAGTGTATTTCAAAGGCTGTGCACACTTATCCTGCTGGGTCACATTTTCAGCAGCAGTAAACTGGTACGCGGTCACTGAAATCAGGGAAGCCACAATAATTTTGACCAGTTGAGCCAATGGCTTGTATTCTCAGAAAACATTGATTTGAGAACAGAATCTGAGAAGTTAATCACACTTCATTCTAGGGGGAAGCTCTGCTTCTGTCGAATTCGCTGTCTGCAGTGTTTTTACAGATCATTTTGATTTTTCTTGCTAGGTTTCCTGTTTTTTAAAACATAGTTTGCAAGCCACTTGCAGATTTTTTTCTGACTGTGAAGCCAGAAAAAGAAAAGGATTGCAGAGAGAATTCTCTCAGATTGGTCTTCACTGGATTTAAAAGCCTTCAGGAAACATTTGAGGTAATCCAGAAAGATTGAAGAGTACAGATGTACCTCCCAGGATGCGAGGACTAATGCATGTAATAACTGTATTTCTTTAAAATTACTTTCTCAGGCAGAGTTAAAGGCATAGATGTAACTAAGGGACTGGACTCAGGCCAAGTTGTAATGGCTCTGCTGTTTATCTCCCCCCTCCCCCAGAAAGAGCAGAACAAGCATTTTACTAAGAGATTTAAGGTTTGCTTTCACTCCCTCTCTTACTTAGACCTCCTGCCCCAAACATTCTTGGATCACACAAATCAAAAACTAAATTGACTAAACCACAGCAAAAACAGAAAGCCCACTGCTCAGGCTATTTTTACTTTCTTTGTCTGCTAGGAAAAAAGGGTAGATAGATAAGACAAAGTATTCAATATTTTAGTATTAATATATTGAAGTGGGAAGAGTAAAAAATTGTAGGTTATACAGAGTGCAATTTAGCAGTGGCCACTCTGTCACCAAGGCGACTGAGATTTGTCTTATATAGAAGTTATTTTCTTAACATTCTTATCAAGAGACCATGGAGCAGATCCTGAAAAGAGTGTTTTTATCTTTTTCTCGCCGCTCTTCATATAAACACAGATTTTCCTGCTTATACATGAATCTTACCTGAAGAAACCAAAAAGGATACCATATGCTAGATCCATCCTCCTGCCCCTGAAGGATAGCTCTCTGCTGTGCTTATCTACACTCACAACGAGGTGGTTAAAGGCTTAATCCATGCTGCCCTACAACCTCTCTTCAGTTCACACCTATGTCCCGTTATTAAACACATAAGGAGCAACCTTTCTCCTTAGATGGCTAATATGAACATTTAAGTGCTTACATATTGCTTAGAATAAAGTTCTGAGGCCCTTTTCTGGATGTTTTAAATTGCTCAAGTGGTAATAGCAACTGCTTCTGCCCCTCTCCCAGTAAATGCTGTCTGGAGACTACCCTTGTGCAAAGCACATCTTACATCCTGTAGAAAGGTAAACATGCCTCAGCCAGCACACACATGGTAGAAAGAAAGTGTGTGGCTTTCATGCCTCAGTACTTTATACATTTCTAGTTGTTAGGCCTTTTCCAGCCAACAACCTGTTAAACCACCCTTTAGGACACTAATTTACAGATACATTCCTTAAAAGCCTCAAACGCCTAACACAGTGATTCAATGCTACTTTTGCTACTATTCTTATTCCAGTCTATACTAAGGTAGTACAGCAACAGGCCTTGAGCTTTGGCTAAGAGGACAGACTGTTTTTTCTCCTACTCTTTTTAGCCATGCTATTCCAGCTTATTTTCCAGTGCCTGCCCCTTGGCTAAGTTCTGCCTTTTGAAATCCATGCTGCAGAAAGCAAAATTTGGCCTCTTTCCATCATCTTACAAAGTAATTTTCAAGGTTAACCACAGGAAAGGCAGATGAATTATGTGGAAACAATCATCTGCAGAGACCTTTCTTCAGGTGCTCTTCCCCATCCTGTCCATTTGCTCAGCATGCACTGTGGTAGTGAACAGACACAACACACTATTGACCAGAAAATTGGTCGAAGAATTTAGATTTATGCAGTGCAATAATAACTAGGTTCACAACAAGGCTTACATGGAAAAAATAAAAAAGAAAACTCAACTACATTCCTGCCAAAATCTCTGGAAAACAAAAACAACCCTGTAATACAATCCTCTTTGTAAAAATGCTTCAGGGTGCCTATGTTCCAGAGCTGGGAGCATAATAGATTAACTTAAGTAGTGGATGCCTAGGACAAAACCCTGTGGGATACCTGAGCCAACCCAACAGGTGGAGAAATTGAAAACAAATTGATAGCCTTGGGACAGGAAATATTAGAACCAAGCAATTATAATGCCAGACTGTCTAGCATGAAAGGCAAGGAAAGCCAACAATGATTTGCATTGATATAGCACCATAAGTAGTGCRTGTCAGGTGATGTCCCAGAGCTTTTCACAGCAATGGAACATCATAGTACACAACAGCTGAAGGTAAAAAGGAAAAAAAAGAAATCCCATAAAAATCCAGACCAAAACAACAAAAACAGGAGTATTTTTTAAACCAAAAGAGAGTGGTTTCTGTCATGTGGGAGGAACAAGGCAGGCAGCTGATATGAATGTATGCCTTCATAGTATCTATGCTCTGAGGAGCTTGGGTAAAGTGAGTTTCGTTTCACATGGTTTCCACAGCACCCCTGGAAATCAAAACTTGCACAATGGTTTTGTTCTCCAACACAAACAGATAAAGCAAAAGGAGGAGATCCCTTGTTACACATGCCGCTCCTTTTCCCTATTTTCATTTTTTTACCTCTACACCCTTCCAACCTGCATGCTATCTCAATGCTGCTCTTTTGGCTCAGTGCAACAAAAGGGGATGGCAGACCTTTCATTTTAATTTTTGGTCTATATTATCTGATGCAAACAGGCACTTGGGCCACTCTGCCTCTCCCCTGAAAGCTACATCTGAGATATAGATTCTGCAGAATCAACTCTTGACAGCTTCAAATTGTGACCTTTGGTTGAATACACCTTTCCTAGGAGCTGCTACAAATTTATAATTGACTGCAGCTCCAACATTGCTGCCAGCTCTGTGCTGTTCTCTCACAATGCTTAGACTCTTTGCTTATGTATGCATTATTAGCATTAAGATACAGAAAAATGCCACACTCCATAACTGGCTGCTCAAGGCCCTATTATAGGGGAGAAAAGCAAGCTCATGGCAAGTTTTCCACTTTGCCCTGTAGGCTAGAGCAATCACAGGGCCTGTGCTTGAAGTAGCATGGGTACCACCTTATCTCTGAGCTCCTGGTGCACAACCCATCCTTACCTTGAAGGGAAGAGGTGGTCCTACAGTAGATATGCAAGGAAATGGGATTAGAATGCACCATTTCAAGACATGATACATGCTGTTTTCTCTCCTAAGGAGCCAGGAGCTTTGCATAGGAACTGTGCATCTAAAGTTTCCCCAGGAAAATCTTCTTCACAGATGTATTCGGAAGGCTTAATATTTTGAAAGCAGCTATCCAATAGAAAGTGCCAGAGAAGCACTCTCTATAATTACAATTTTACCACTTGAAAAGCTTGGCTATGTGATAGCAGTGGCTCAATTAAGTTGAAATGCAGGACTGCTCCTGATGGTGCAATGGTTGTGAATAATATCATAAAACATTTGCTAGTCTCCTGGAAACATGCTGATTATGGGCACAAAGTACACTATTTTCTTTCTGAGCACTGAGGCTCAACACATTTACTTACATTTGGAATCAGGACAGTTACTGTCTTTTTTAATACAACTTTGTCATTTATGCTTCATATCAAAATAGCTCTGCTACAGGCAGCACAGGAGTAGATGCTTTTGGGAGCCTGTTTACTTCCCAGAACAAAGTCTCAAGTAAAACTGCCATACCTCTCCCTGACTGCTCCAAAATTCAAGGCACTTGTCTTTGTGGGACAATGGAGAACCAAATCAAAGGGAGCCAGGAAGCTCTTGGAGTACTGCTGATTAGATGGCACTAATTAAAAAGGCCTGGGATCCAAATGATCCTACAGGAAGAAACTTGACTACAGACAAGACCTGATTTAACAGATTACTTCTGCAAGCCTTTCAAGACATTTTACTAGGCAACTTCATGCAGGAGTGCATGCAAAGACCAGATAAGCATTTCTGGATAACACTCTACATGCAAGAGCTATCACCTCATCTGCTGAGACAGATGCAAGCGAGCAATTTCAAAATCATTCCCCATGATACACAGCTCCTTTACGTGGGCTGTGGAAGGATTAGATTCACCCTTTCCTACTCTCAAAGCACAAGCCAAAGACAACAGAAAGAATGTTCTTGTAGTTGCTTGCCCACGTAAGTAGCAGATCACTTTCCTGTCTTCTGAGCAATAGACAAAAACAGCAGTCAACTGTTTTTGTCAAACTTAAAGTTTATTATTTGATTTTTTTCTGGATTTTTACTGGATCTTTTTCCAGGATAGCGTGGCTACATACTCATGAAGTTAGAGGCTTTGATTGGAGAATATTTCCATCATAAATAAGGATTATTCCCTCATCATAAAGAGTGTAAAAATAAGCAAATACTGTAGACTTTCAGAGTAGGCCTTTAAGAAAATGTTGGTTCCAGCTGATTTCTTTAAGTACGCTCATTTTAACTGCATTATTTGCCATGCTATGTAGCTGTGATGCTTGGCTATTACCTCAGTAGAGTTGTCTGTACTTATACTCAAGAATATAGTAAAATTATACTAAGCATAAAATAAGAACAGTTACATGAACTGTACACTCAATGCCAATATTATTCTTTAGGTCAAATGCTCAGTGCCTCTGAATCTGGTTTCACACAAGGATACCTGAAGGTCATATGAACCGTGCTAAACGTTTCCTAACTCCAAATGAGAATAGTGAGTGTGCTGTTCAGTAATCCCTCTAAGCCCATTTTTCTGACAGAGATATGCTTCCTTTTGTATCCAAGTGCTAGCACAGTGTCACACAGTCCTCTACACAGCAAAACCACCAGTTCTGACAGTTCAGGACTCTGAAAACAGAGTTTCTTGCAGGCAGGACCCTGCATGAGATTTGCTGTTACAGCTTAGTTTGGCATTGGCATTACCCTTGACAAGATATATCAGATAAAAATGTGCAAGTAGCCATTGGGTCTATAGTTTGCTATAAGAGAGAGTACTGAACATGTTCATTTTGGCCATTCAGCTGGACAAGGGACCCTGGGGGAGCATAAGTACACATTAAGCTGTTGTAAGGAGATATAAATCTCCTTTGACTGGATAGCCACTAGCCATTAAGTGGCTACATAATAAATGTTAATAATTTTGGACCTGATTCAGGATTAAAAGAGTCAGACTTACTTTTGTGTTGTAAGTTGTGAAAGGCTGAGGATGCCCTGAAATTGATTGGTTCTGTGCAAGAGCTAAATGGATGCTGTAATTTGAAGTAGGACGCATGCAACCCAGAGCAGCAGTTACACCACTATAGAAACTGAGTTTCAAATGATACCTAGATCTTTCCTGAAACACACTCCTCAGTTTTCCACATTTCTGTATCATGGGTGCTATTTTAGCTCCCTTTACAGATTTATTTTTTTAGTTAATGCAGTACTGTAAAGCTATCTTTAAGGCAAGTTATGAGCTCTTTCAGCGACAATAGTGTAGGAGAAATAGGATGTGGTGGCGATTTGGACGTAGTGGGGCAAGCTCGTCCTCCCTCCACCTCCCCATTCCCACTTGTGGCTACCTCTTCAGTCCTTTCTCTCAGAGAACAGCTCTCTTGTCCTCTAAAGGACCCATGTATTGAAACAGTCAGGGAGCTGGGGAGAGCAGCTGAAGGTCCATGCAATCACTTCCTAACTTGCATTTCCCAGCACAGGACACAACATCATGTAAAAGGATCTTTGTAGGCATTGTCTACGCTGTTCTTGTCCAAGTTTAGCAGTTGGCAGTACAGAATAGATGTACTAGTACTGCCTGTGGAAGCCAGGCTTTACCCCACCTGATTTGCATTTTGCTCCCTCTAATGGATCTGTATTTTAGGACAGGTGCTATATGCTTTAAAGTCTTTCAGAGCTGTCATGCTCAACACATGTCATAATCTCACCTTCTCCCAAAGTGAAAAGGCAAAGGCTATTCTGGCTAAATCTATAAGTTCTTTTTGGGTGGGAAACAATACCAAATACAAATACGTGAGTGACCACCAGTGAGTGGAGCTACCCACTTTTCCAGCATTGGCACTATACCAGTCCTTCTCTTCAAACATTAAATTCCATTCATACCGCTTCCTTTTTTTGCCATAATTATTCCAAATTTTTATGAAGCAGTAAGTGGCTAAGTACAAAAAAAATTCTCCTCCTGGGCTGTTATGCTTATAAAAATATGCAATTAAGATGACATTTTCATTCACTTCATTATTCACCTTACTTATAGAATATAATCTATCTATAGCTTGAATTATCTATCAGACCACTCTTTGGGTAGGACCTTCTTCATATTTCTACAGTGACAATCAGCTAAACTCAGTTAGTCCCTAAACACTACCTTTCTGCCTCTGATCAGTAATTCTACCGTTCTTGGTAACTTAGTTTCTTCATTTCAATTATTTTAAAGCCTTTATGCACAGTCTACCCAAAGGGAAGTGTGATGTTAATGTGAACGATGTATTTATAACCACTTTGCTTTAGCTTGGAAGTGACAAATACTCCTTGTTTCTAACATTCCCTCAAGCCTTCTTTAGACTGCGATTTCTTATTTTGTATTTTAAAGCCTTAATCTCTGTTCTTTTACAGCTAACAATGAATCTCTATATATTATGCACAGACATGCACACACATAAAATTGCCAGTCCAAAGCCGGAGGCAAAAAATTTAAGTGTTACTGATAAATGATGCTAACTAGATTTGACATTTGACCAAACTTGTTAAAACAATCAGAATATTTGATATCATTAAACCTAATAAAGATGAAATATCCAGTATTACAAATTATACCATGCAGCCCAAGACTTATCTTCTGCATAATGATACTAAAACAGACTGCCTTTATAAACTTTTAGCATGGTCTCAGAATATGGGCTTGTGTCTAGACTAACAGCTACTGCAAACACATGTAAGGGCTAAAAATTAATTTGAGGTGCATAAACACATATTTTATACTAATTCTGGAATCTTGCAGCATTGGAAAAAAGTGTATAGGTTGGAATCATTCAAGAATCCGCAGTCTTTTATTTTTTACTAAGATACTGTGTCCCACAAAAAACTCTGAAAGGAATCCATGAACAAACATATTTCTGTTATACAGGATCACATAGATAATGAAGAGGTCAAAGGGCTTAACTAAACTAGGAATTTCATACAAAGGGTAGCAGGAAAATTAAGTATTGTTGCATGCCAGACAATGGATACTAATTTGGTGCGGGGGCAGGTGTGTATGTGTGTGTGTGTACACTGCAATCAAAGCTAGGAGGAAGAGACCAGAGTCAAGAGACTGGTGCCTACAGGCATACAGTATAGTTTTAGTTTCCAAAACAAGATTTCCAACTACAAATACAAGGATGACCAGCGAAGGCTGGATTGCTGAAACTTCTTAAAGAAGCCCACTCTGACATCTCTTTTCCAATTCTTTGCCCCAGTGCACACTGGGGATGTTTGGACATTAACAGCTATGCTAAATTTCCACTTCCTGCTGAAATTCAAAAGGAGGGGGTTTTTTGTTTGTTTTGTTAGGAAAAAAAAGCAATGTTCTTCCCAGCTGAACTAGGTAATATCTAGAGAAAGTAAACAGAACTAGAATGGCAGAGAAAGCATCCCCTTGATTCTGATGCACTGTTCTTAGAGATGTCTATAAGTTATCCAGGGAGGTGGCTGGAGGAATAATGAAAGGTCTTGCTTGTAAGCCTCTTGAGATAGACAGCAGGCAAAGATTCCTGAAGTCTTAACCATTTCAGAACTTCCCTGTGTGGCTAGCAGAAAACTTTGTATATCAATTCCTCTGAATTAGAGATGTTGGCCAGAGAAAACTAAGACCTAGAATAACAGGAATGGGACTTAATCATAAAACCTGCCCAGATCTGGATTAACTCCAGAAGGGCTGAGCTAGACGTTGGAAAAGAGCCTGAACAGAGGCATCAAAACAATATGATGCTAGTATAGTCTACACCTTTAAAGACGAACTACTCAATGCAGGACAATGTTAGAACCAGGAAGTCTGGAGAAGCTGAGCGGGTGGTGAGGAGGTGGGGAGGGCTCTCTTGGTATGGGCAAGGACCCACCAAGTAGCAGAGCAGGCTTTTTACAGCCACAGCTTAGCTCTTCTCTATCTACATAAGTACTTCCTTAGTTCTGGTTTCCTTTGCCTCAACCCCTTTACAAAATTTCATATTACAGAATAAATTCGCATGGAAACAAGGTCTTTTTTTTATTGGAATCTATCAGTTGCAGGTGCTTATCCCTTGTAAAAGTCATAATCTTTTCTTTGTCATCATCACCATTTTGCCACAACCAAATGCAATGTCACAAATGAGATTATGACTTCACATAGAAAACAAACATCTGGATCCAATGAATCCCTACGGAACAAAGATCCTGTTTTCATGCAAATCAGTTCAGTAATAAAAATTAAGGAAAAACATAAATCCTCCAGAAATACACTGTGATGTATGAGCAGAATTCCCTCTAGATAGAGGGAATTGTAGTCATATGTTCCCATGCCACATCAACCAGTAGGTTTCAAAAGAACTGATCTATTTTCATAGAAGTGTGAAATCCTACTAACTATACACATTAAAAGGTATCCATTTAAAACAAATTTGAGCCTTTTATTTGGTGACTGCTGCCAAAACCTTTCTGTCTTATGACAGCCATTGCCACTGAATTTGAGCAATTTGCATGTAAAACTAATTGAAAAGAAAACATTTGGGATATTTGGGGCTTTTTTGTTTTGTTTTGGTTTTGGTTTTTGTTTTTTTTTTTTTTTTAAAAAAAAAAAAAAAAAAAAAAAAAAAAAACAAACAAAAAACCAAAACAAAAAACCAAAAACATTACCATGAAAAAGAAACATTCTGATGAAAATCTGAAATATGAATCTTTAGGAATTCTTCTGCACTTTTTATTAAACAGACATCCCTAAAATAAACCATTGTTTTTATTTTTAAAAGTGTTAAGAAATATTTCCTTGATATTTTCAGGGATGATTATTATGAAAGGGAAAGAGTTCCAAGAGAAGTTTTCTTCAAACTATGTGTTTAAAATTTTTTCTGAAAAAAACTTAAATCCTTACCTCTGCACACGTGTACATACCATTGACTGAAAAGGATTGTAAAACCACTGATTACCACTGTAAAATTACAGTAAAATGGTGGATGCAGGACTCTCCTCCCAAGATTACTCATTTCATGTGAGATGTTCAGACATGCTTGCCACTGGAAAGCATATCAAAACGCTATCAACACACCATACCGATATTCATGATCTCAATCGGCCCAATGGATCATGCTAGCATATAGCTACAAGTGAAAGTTAATGAATGCACATATCTCTTCATAGGTGTACTAGATTTACCGTCTTCTGTGCACACTCTTCCAAAGCTTCAACTAGATCAGAGACAAACATGGTATACAGGCAGCGAACATCTGAGGCTGGTTTTTTTTTTGTTTTGAACTGAACTACTTGGCATCAAAACCCCCTGAATTTTCCATTTATTTTCAGCATTACATTTATTGGAACGCTCCCAACATTTTCTGTGATGCAGCTCTAGCTCAGGTGTATTCACATGAACAGTGGTGATGTAAACAGAGACTAGTCCAAGTGCTCTCAAGGTGCTCCTGACTTACCCTAAGTATAAAAGGCTAATATCATCTTCTGTGATCAAGGGCCTGTTATCAGTCTGAACATGCACAAAGGCAAAGCTGGTGGTGGAACAATACAAATATGCACATCACGTGCAAAGTTGTCCAACTTATCTACAGTAAAAAGGCTGACTGTAAAACAATAATCTGTGTAGCAAGTTCACAAGCTTGTATTCACCATTTAACAGCCTGGAAGTACATACAAAGGAGCCAAGTCCTTTATAATCAGCGTGCCCCTGGAATTTGCTCACAACAACGTTCTCTTTTCTCACTTTGACAATTCTCATTAACGACTGCCTTCACTACATGCTACGATGTGGAAAGGCCTATGCGACCTGCATGCTTATACACATAAGGAAAGCTCACTGCAGTCTGCAAAATTTAAATTCAGTACAAATGTTCATGGAAAGAGGAGGGAAGGAAAGAGAGAGGGAAAAGCATTTCACAAAGCGTTAAGGAGCTAGGCAAACAAAACTAATACATGAACCAATCTCTACAAAGAGTATTAGGATGTACTCGTTAAGATGGTCTGCCCATGGAAACAGTGTTCTTCAGTTTCTACTATTTTCTGTCTTAAACATTGCCTTTTCCAAGCAACATTTTGAAAATGAAAAAGGAAGTTTTGAAGTATTTTTTCTTAATATCTAATATTACTATTTTTACTAATACTTAACATATTAATATCTAATAACATATTGTCAGCTATTCTCAAAAGATTCCATAAAGTCCCAAAGGGCCAAATCTGACATCGGAGGCTAAGTCAGGAAAACTGAGTACACAGCACACAGCACTACGGCACCATTCAGCTCATACTTTATGCTGACTGAGAATTTGGCCAAAATTAAAAGTTTTAAGAAAGCAAGTCTGAGTTTTGGTTATTTCTCAATCTACTTGCGTAACAGAGCACTGATGAATGACACCATAAATTAAGAACAGCTGCTATGAAAGATGAGGAGACAGTTCAAACATGGAGGTTAGGGCTATGTTGATTTGACTTTTTTTTTTTTAAAAACAAACAAACAAACAAACACCAACACACAAACCCACACTGGAATACCCTTTTCCATCAATTGTTGCAAAACACCTTAATACTAGAATTATCATGAATTTATTTTCCTGTCATCCTCTCCAATTCTGTAAACTACCACTTAGTCAGAAGCAGAAGACAGTGTACGCTCACAAAACCTTCCTCTGAGGTCCAGCATGCGACGTGCACAGCTGAAAGCACTAAATACCTCTCTGTGATATGTTACCCCTGGCTCAGTATCAGGTTTCTCCGAAAAGAATCTCTCAAAACATTTCTCTCCTGAGTGCCTAATGGCTCTTCGTTAATACTTGCTTTTACTCCAAAAACGCCACTCTGCTGCACAGTTAATACTATCTATTTCAATCATCCTCTAAAGCATATTTATTAAACTTCAGGGTGCCTGTTCAGAGTGCGACTTCCCCAGACTCACTGTGGCCAACTTTTGACTTTTTCTTACTGACCATAATAGACACCTGCATTCATTTTAAAATGGTGCTATAGCTTGTACCTATAATTGCTCTTGTTTTTAAATATTGATAATTCTTGGGATAAAAATAGATCATTAGTTCCCAAATGCTGAAACAAAAATTGCTGGGTGAGTACTTTTGCAGACATGGCTCTTAAGTACCTCATCAGCAGGACCATGAAATTTAAGCTAGTCACAAGAATCAGTGAGAGCTGGCCTCCGCCTGATCTAAAGGCCACTGAAACTTGTTCAAGTCAGGAGACTTGTGCTATGATGAATCCTCATTTATATAGCCCCTCTTTTAACATATACAGGGCTGAATTTAGAAAACAACTTAAGCAGTCAAGCAAAATAGCATGCTGCTACCAAATAAATAATAAGCAGTAAAGCATGCATTTTCATCTAAAAAAGATCAAGCAGTAACTGATCAAAACATACCAGAAAGACAGGAATTTTTCTTGGTTCTTAAAGCACGCGCATTTCAGATAAAAGAAAGTCTGCTTAGACTCGAGAATGATTACTCCAAAAGAATACAGACTAGAACACTGTCCCTGAATGTTCTAATTTTATTGATAGATAGTATTTTCCTAAAGCAATCACTTGGTATTTTTTTTAAAAGCACTTATGCTGTATTTGTCACTAATGATGACTAATTCAAACTCAGACAGAACTTCCTATTCAGATATTAACACTCTCCATTGATTAAACATCTTTTTAATGAATAAGAGTAATTAAGTGTTACTCTGACCTGCCCCCCCCGCTTTTTTTTTTTAGTGACTAATATATTTTATGAACAATTTAGTTTTCTTTTTAAATGAATGTGAAACCTACGTTTTCCATTTCAGTGGTGTGAAAGGAAGTACACAGCTCTGACCATTCTTGATCTGACAGAAAAATACTGTGTTTTCTCAAGACCAACATACCCACAAACATAGAAAACCCTAATCAAAACTGTTATGAGTAACAACACATCTGTTCTTATTTACAGACACAAGAAGATGCAAGCAACAGCTCCCAATCAAAAAGAAGTGGCATTAAATTTGATTTGCTATTTGCAGGCTGTAAAAGTAATTTAAARGCCACCCCCTCCCCTTACACACAAACTCTCTCCTCAACACATACTTTCTTTCAGAAAACCTTTAACTCCGTTTGGAGAGTATTTATTCTGTCCTTGGCCAAAATATTCTGTCCTTGACCAAAATCTTCTTGTTAACATTTTCAACTCAATGACTGCAGATATTGTTTATGCCTTTGAATTCAGGCTGCTTTACATTTTAAAGTGTTTTTGTGTACATCATTAATTCAGGGGGTTCAAACCACAGGGTTAAAGGCTCCTCCAATTATGTTACAGCTTTACACAACTTGAAAGTGTACATATAGGAATAAAGCACAAAAACTATATTTAGGATTAAAAAATGAGCAGAAGTTGAGAGAGTCAAAGTTAAAGATTATGTTTTTCAATCAGTCATCAGGCAAAGTGGTACAAATTGCAGGCAAATCAATACTATTGTTTTTTAATCACAATACAGTGAAATACATGATCCTGTTTGGTTCTCTACAGTTACCTTTAACATCACCGGCTTTACTTTATATAACGCCCAGCTCACTTCACAGCTAGTGAAGTCCTATGCGATGTGCAGCTGCTGTTACAATGGATACTAGCTACTTTCAGCTACATTTGCTTCAAATGACCAGACTTCATTGTCCCGTGCATTTGCAGAGGTTCATCCCTAGCCTTGAATCTAAATGCCATGCTTCAGAAACCATCTCCAGGTATGAGACACGTGAATACTTTGACTTTTTAAACTGCTGAGGGAATTTATTTAGTGCTTGGGAGATAATCAGGGTATTCCTGGCTCAGAATTTGGACAAGCCATTGGAGGTAGTACTTGTTAGAAGCTTTATGGTATTTTTAATGATCACCAATGATCAATGGTGGTTCTTAAAGGCACAGCTCCTCCACATCTAAGTAACAGCTAGGAATCCACTACTGCCCATTCCTCACCTGATTCAACACAATCATACACAGACAGCATGAGTGAGGCAAAATTTGAAAACATGCTTTAGAGTTTCTCTTGTTTTCCCACCAGTACAATATGGTTAACTTCCAGTGACACAAGAGTCCCTGGGTAAGGGACTTGCAGATGTTTTTGGAGATGCATGCATTGAAGAATCGAAATAAACAGCAGTTACTAATGGTTGTAGAGTAGATATTATTGGCATGTATGTTCCAATTGCTATTAGGCATCTTTGGAAAGGCATGACACATGCCTCTGCCCCATCAGCTGGGCATGTGTTTAGCTTTGAGTAATCCACAGAGCGTTAGCTTTAACCCACAAAATGCTGCATGGTTCCAAATCAAGTGGAAGCAAAGACCTTTACAATCTCAGTGGAAAGAGAAGCTGTGAGTTTTCAGAGTTTGGAGCCTGCAAAGAAGCTGAGCAACTCTGTTTAGACTCATTAGACAAATGCAGTCTCCCCAGAGACAGCCCTGCATAGCAGCACATTAGGTCACAACTCCACATGAGACTGACAAGTGAATCACTCAAATTTATTTCAAGGTATGTAAATATTTGTGAGACTGGCAGGTATAGAAAAATTATTTACCATAAACAGGAGAAGAAATTAAACAGCATGCCTGAAATGGTACCACAGCTTGCTGAGCAGGAGTTAATATGCTAAGCATTTGGTGCAGTAGGTAAAAATTGATAAGACACCTCTCTAGCATTATTTTGCTCATCTCCTTATGGCAACTAATCTACAGAACCCAAGGGTCTTACCATCATCTTAATCCTTCTTGGTATGCATGCACACCCCTATCCCAGCCCAAGGTCATGGCATTCTCTGCAAACACCTTGCTCTGTTTTTCCAAGTGTGAAACTTACGGCTAGAAACACATCAAGACTTTCTGACAGCACATAACTTTCTACCTCCTCTCTGAGGAACACCACTTCAGAACACAAATGTAACATAGCTCTCAGTGTCACTGGAACTGTTGTAAAATGCACTTGGGCATTGTGAAGATTCATGCTTAACGCCTTCGTATAATTTGTGGGAATATGCTCAAAATCTCCACTGCATACTAATGATGCATTATACAGAAGACCAGGATTGTATTAAGTAAAACATTTTTAGATGACTAAGAGGAAGAATGAGGAGCAGAAATATAAGTAAAGATCCTTCCACCTACCTATGATCACAAAAATGTTAGTGAATGGTGATGCTAGTTTCTGCTCCAACATAGGCTCTACATAACCCTGCAGGGATAGCCCTAGTTTCAAAGGTTAGCTCATTCTTATGGCAGAGAGAATGATGGACAGTCAGTGTACTCTAGCAGACAAAATATGAGAACTAGGACTCAAAGACCAAATTTGCCTGATTTCTGTGACTTCTTACATTTCACCTAACATTTCTACCTGTATTTCTTGGTCTAATAAGACAGCAAACTTCACAGTATTGGAAGAGAATTACCATTTTTGTACTTTTTTTTCCTGAGATATTAAGTTATAAGTACTGCTGCTGGCCTTTAATAAAAGGCTAAAAGGTTGTAACCAACATTCACTCCACTGAAAGACAGAGGCATGCTTAACTATCTGGCTTAGCCTATCTTCTGGAATCAAGAGTGACTTAACTAATCTGGCATATTCTTACGAAGATGAGCCAGACATTGCATCCAAAGTTTATTCTTTTGTCCTGCTAGGTGCGGTGGTGCATTTCCCCCCCTCTCCTGGGCTGCTCTACGATCTCAGGAACTCCCGGTAGGCCTTGGCCTTTGTATGACTTGGGCAGTTAAGCATCCCTTGACTGTACCAGAAACTCTTGCATGGCTAAGGTGGGGAGCAGCACTGACTGTACCAGGAACTCCTGTTGCCTGGCCAAGGTGGGGAACGAGAGCGGGGATAATTCATCATCCCCTGACAGCCTTGGAACATCCTTATCTGGATTGTAGCTTGAGTGAAACGGTACCATTGTTACTGGAATCTTGAGAATTCTAGTAACTACTGACTTGGACTGTGGCCAGGATGGAAATTTACAGATGACTAAAGCCAATCATCTTGCGAGCCTATAAACAGTGGTCCTAAGTGAGGCCCTCTGAGCTCTCCTGGACCGCAGCAGGCTGCGACAGGCATCTCCTTCTGAGTGGGACACCTCTCAGAGCTCACAAACTCTCAAGTTTGCAAAGGTTGGAGGACTGTTGCCAAAAGCTGACGACGGGACCTGAGCTGAAACCCTTCACTCCTTGAGGCTCAACCCTCGCCCATTGAGAAATGCTGAGACATTTAAAGTGAATATTTCACTGAATTCGAGGAGAATTTTTAACAGGTATACCTTTGTACATTTATATATATTTGTGTCTCTGTGTGTGAATTGATTTAGGTATCTGATAGTAAGTATAGTATAAATATTGCCATCTCAAATTTATAATTAAGTCACTGTTGTGATTATAGTAAATTCTATTGACTCACTTTGTARATGTTAAATTAGTCAATAATTAAGTGCTGCTAAGATCTGGTGATCCACCTTAAAACTGTGAATGAACCTTAGACTGCTGCTAGACACATATAATCCCTTAGACATAAACCGTTGACCAAGTCTGGGACTAGGAGTGGATCCAGCCGTACCTAAGCTCCATCAGGAGTTTAGAAAGCAAGGGGGTCTTCTCTGAACCTCRTGACTCAACGGGAGGGTCTCCCTTACCCTTTTGCATCTTTGGTCTCTGTATAAATCATTCTAGCTCAATTCTAACTTGATTTTTCCTTTGTATGTTTCATCCACATAGTAAGTGATAGAGTKGACCTTGCCATTGAACTTCGTTAATTTGCACTTTTATAAATTCCTATTAAAACCACTTTTTGCTAATACCTTTGATGGTGATTCTTTAAGTGATCTAAATCACTCATCCACAACACTAGGTAGCTGAAATGCTGTAGGTAGTGAACACTATAAGCTTTTAGAAGAGGAGAACTAAGAAACAGCTTTTATTATTATAATAAATACCATTTGCATTCAGACAGCACTAAATACTGTCCACAAACATATGAAGATAGAGCCACTGGCTGAGCGAGCTTACAATGTAAGAGACAAGTTTTATTTACTTTTTAGAAACCTTTAGGTTCTTTTAAGCAGCAAAATATGATTTCATGATTATTACCTTATGCTGTCCTGACATTTACATTACCATACAGTGCCGAAAGCCAGAAAATACCAACTGTTCTGCAGAGAATTTTGTTCTCTGCAGGGTAAAAATCTATTAAATTGCATTCAGACCAAAAAAAAAAAAAAAAAAAAAAAAAAAAAGAGTACACTTTTGGACTGCAAGATTGGGAGAGTTTTGAGTCCTGAACTCTATGTGGAGTAGCATATTACAGATCAATGAATGATGGTAGTTTGGAAAGGGCTAAACAGGTTTTATGAAGCTTCCTATTCAAAGGATAGATTGCACGTACTTACGAACTGGGGGGAGAAGGGGCTGTAAAAAAGCAACAAAATTTAAGATATATCCCTGCTCTCCTGTATCTATAAGTGTCAGGATCTGAGCATTTCCTGGAAACGTATGTATGTCTGTATAATGACCAAAAAGATTGCATTGTCCTATATTTGCATCGTTTACTGAAATGTATAGAACGTGCCCATGAAACTGGAAGGTAAGGTGAGAGTCAGAGACTGGGACTTAATCCAAACCCCTTCATATCCTAAGGAAAGTCTCAACTTCAAGGGTCACCGAGAGCTCTATTTCTACACAGAGATTTAATCAATCCCCTTCCCCCTCCCCCCCCTCCAAACTTCACACCTTTTACAGCATCCATTGCTCACAACAGTGACATTTAGTAGGGACTGTGAAGGGCTTAGAGCAGCACTAATTTTTCCAATTCTCGCTGGACTGATGAATGGCTCCTATAAAAGGTTAAATCATCACTTATCCTGCCCCTCAGAATTGCAGTGCTTCCTAGTCTAAACTATGCCGTAAGCACTAAAAACACAAGGGAGAACGGTGTGAGTAACAACAGCTTTTACCTAATAGCAAAGGCAGAGTTCCCCAAAGCCCAACTGCCTTTACTTTACTCTGCCTTTAGCATGATGGTCTTTGGTTACCTCTCGTCCACATGAAGTRGAGACTGAGGGAGGAAAATGGATGGAACAAGTCAGTCACATGCTGCRTCTAAGGTTTGCCCTAACCTTCTCTCATGACGCTGGAAGTTTGCTATGACCAATTGATTAGTTTCTTAGCTGATGACAGAAGCTCCAATACCCAGCTGCCTCCACAGGGTAATCACTGGGGACTCCACAGCACTACTCTATACCGCCAGAAGACATGAGGGCTCTTTCTCTGCACTAGAAAACTGGCAAGGAGCTGAGCTAGTAGGAGGACTTGGTTAGGCAACCTCTGCCACAACAGCATGGTCTGTTCCATGGCAGCACCACTCTTTTGAAAGGATGTGGATGAGTTTCAGCAGCCCAGTGTGCAGCCTGGATGCCACTCTTGGAGCAGGATTTCTAGATAAGGAGTGCTGTTTCTGTATTTCCTATACTACCCCTAGTGTGAAGGAAGAGCTGGGCTGGGAGGCTTGTTCCCTACTGACTTGATAGGCCAAGAAGTCTAAAGAAGACATTGCCTTGATACTTATCCTCCTGTCATTGGTGCAAGATTGTACCTACATATCATCAAGACACAATGCAGCCAGGTGACGTGTGGCAGTTATCTTTAAATTAGAAAATAATTTAAAGCTGCAGTCTCTACATTCAACCATGCTATGGGGAGTACAGCACAGCCTAATTATAGATAAAAATCATAAATTAAGATGTCTCCTTTCCATTGACTGAAGAGGGAGCAAGAGTTTCCTTCAAAGATGATTCAGAACAGAAACTTAATTTGTGCGCTCTGAATCACCTATGATGGAGTCCTGTCCCCCTTCCCATCGCTGTCTGCTCTGGCAATAGTGAGAAATTATCTGTGTAGGATCTAGCCTCTACATCTGTATCCATATCATCCACACCAAGCATCAGTATGACATCAGATTTGCTTGTCCTCTTTGTCTGTTGAATAATAATTAGTTGGACAGTCAGAACAATGAGTTTTGATGTTCTGTTGTTTCCACAGGATCTCAGTCTAGATGGAGACCCTGAGAGAAATGGCTTAGTTTGTAATTTAAAAGCAATATAGAACTTTGTGAAAACAAGGATAAATGAAGTTTTCCTGAAAACTAAACCCCTAAGTTAACAGAGAGAATACCAGTTAACAGGTAAAGATGATTTATGTAATTAAAATACTCATGTACTATTAATAATCCTAATTTGCATGAGTATTAGGTCATTTTTATGTAATTAGAAGGTTTTTTGTCAATTAAACTAATTGTTTTTCACACCAGGTGTAGACTGAATATTGATCTTTTTTATTCAGCTCACTTACATAAGCAAATTAGATCTAATTGCATCCTCACCACATCATTACTCAGTTATTGTAAATTATAGAAAATATATTCTCTTGTAGAATAATGCTTTCTTTGTGGTATTGATCTTGAAAAGAGGCTAGTTAATTTAAGAACTTCAAACTATTTTTTCCATCTGTCAACTTAATAGATATTTGCATCATACAGTRTGTCTCATTGTTAGTTAACATACCACTAGAGATCTACATGGATACAGGAAATGACTAAAAGAATAGCTGTTTCTTTTGAAAGACAGTTAGAAGAGTAATCACTCAAGCGATGACAGCTCATACATACAAATAATGACATGACTTTTTAAATGCAATAACATTACAGAATGAATTTGTTCTTTTGGCTTAAGAAAGGTTCAAAGACAAAGACTTTCAGTTTTAGGTTTGGGGGTTTTATAGGGGTTTTTTTGGTGTTGTTTTTTTTGTTTGTGGTTTTTTTTTTTTTTTTAAAGAGAAAGGAACACTTAAGTTGGGGCAGGGGAGAGAAAATTAGTTGTCATGTTTTACTTGCAGCAAATTGTAGTCTCTCAGTAGCTTTACTGGATGTTTCACTTCACAACTGCTATTTTTATTATAATGGGAGAGAAAAATGATCATCTCTAGATTTATTTATACATTTCTCCTCTTTGTGATCTATTTGTTACACATTAGGTCTTGAAAGAAGGCTGGAGATAAAAATCCAACAGCTCGTATCAGAAACTTAAAAACTTTGGGGACAGGGCAAGGTGGATTGCCTCCATCAGAGAGGCTTAGTTTAATCCTCAGAGCACCTCCTACTAGAATGCTGCAGAGATGCAAAATTTGGTATTACTCAAATCATACACTGGTTTTCATCGTTTTTTCTATTCATGCTGTTACTTCTTTCCAAGCCCTGTATTTATAGTGCTTTATACTGCATGTACTTCAAGTAAAATGAATTTTTTTTTTCCCCACCAGCTTTTATCTCTATGTACAGATTTACAGATGATTTTTTGTTGCTGCAAAAACAGCAGATTCCCAAAATGTAGAACTGCTTTTGGTAGTAGATATTGCAGCTAGCTACCCCATCGCTCTCTCCTTTAAACACTTTTTCTTTGTACTTTCAAAGGAGGACTTTGACTCTGCAACAGAGACCAGAGCCCAATGGTTCCAAGCCTGGTACACTCCCCCTCATCTCTCCTCCATACACGGCTCATGCACACACCCTGCAATAGCCCTTCTCCTGACAATACTATATGTTAAGTCCTGATTTGAACTGGTGCTGATGTGTATTTAAGCAGCTTATGCACTACTCCTTTCTCATCTTTCAATTTCCAAGTTTCTCAGAAGCTTGTACCCAGAGGTATGTGGAAAGAATCCCAAATTGCCTCCATGGTATAGGAACGTCTCCAACTTTGTTCAATGTGAACAAGTATCTGAAAACGTAGTTCTTTGTGGATGTTGCTGTAGGGATCTATTTGCAGTCACATGAATCTCCAGCCTAAAGCTTGTACCACTTAAATGATTACAAGCCATTTCTTTTTCACTGTAGTGAAACTCTCATGGTAGCTCATAGGTACAACCTGCGTGGTCATACACATTTCCACCTCCTTCTGTTTCCCCATCCATGTAGTTCCCTCAAATACAGGATGGAAGGAAGTAGCCTACCTACAGTACCAACTATTTTTTCTAAGTACGGCTGCTGGAATTGTGCTAGGCATCAACTGGCTAAAACTGTTATAGTCACACTCTTGTTCAAAAACACTTTACCCTTGCAAGATGGAATGTGGACCACATAGCCTCTGGACAGATTTACTATTTCTTTTAGAATCATAGAACAGAATCATAGCATTATGATATATTCAAATGCATTGCTTTCCTTTCCCAGATTTTTTGCAGATTAAGCAAGAAAAAGAAAATGCAATTTTCATTAGAGTCTTTGATGTTTGAAAAACAACTACTCCCTGGTCACCAGGTCCTCAGGAAACCAGAGGCCTCACCACACTGCTTCCAAAATTCACTCTCCAAATATTTTCTTACAGAGAGGAGTAATGCAACTATTGCCTATGCAGACACACATTATTTTCCTCCGACTATCTGCAATTTGATTGACTCATCACCTATAAAGTTCTCAGCTATAAAACTGCTCTAGGAATAGCAGGTTTTGACCTGAAGGAGCTTTGAAAGGCCCATGTCACAGCTGTAAAATAATAAGAGACCAACACAGGAAGAAGACGACATTGAAACTGGAAAAATTCACTTTTTTTTTGTATCACTCATATTCATGTATCAACTCATATAAGAAGAAAAGGGATGCATTAGGTCTTCTGCAACTAATTACTCTATTCTTGGGATGCAAAGGAAGAAGTATCTGTTGAACTCAAATGGGGAGGATTTTTTTCACCTGACTGGGAATCCCCCACTGAAACAAAGCTGATGAAGTTACACCATATTGCCACCCCATTCAGATTTCCACACCCAGGATAAAGTGTATAACACCACCACCACGCCCCAAGTTGCTCGTACCTTTCTCAGATTTGGTAATAAGAATGGTTTGTTTCTCATAGCACTGATTCAGAGTAGTTGCAATCTGCAGAGGAGTGCAGCAAGGCTCATTAATGGAAATATTTACCGCCATAAGCATTTAGAGTAAGAAGGAACATCCACACTAAGGATGGCTACCCTGCAGTATGTTGTGTCTGCTTCAGAGAGGTAAGAAAAAGTCTAGCTTGGGCAGTGCTAGCAGCAAGCTCCTTACCATGGTGTTTGGCCTCTGCTAGTATCTCAGCTGCTGTGTTGAAGCTGCAATAGCCCCAGTCAGCCTCCAGTGCTTATTCAACTGTGGTGTTAATTTGTGTATTCTATCATAAAATAGAGAAGTCTTCAAGATACATTCAAACTTGTTATTCCAGCAAAACTTTGAATATTTTGCAAAGGAAATCATACCTACGTTTCTTCTCTAATTCAGGCTAGAAGAAATCCTCCTGAAGAGAACTCACTGCGAACAACAATGTGTCTTAATGCAGTACAAATTGCTTTCCTTAAAAAATAAGAAATGAACAGTACTTAGGCTTGATGGATTGTTTGTCCTTTTCACTTGTTAAAATTCTCTGGTGTTAAAACTGGGCCATATGGAACATAGTTGTTGGTGTCAGAGCCCAGATGCCAGCTGCCTACATTCTTATAGCAACTGCATCTGGATTTCTCATCACTCTGATTTCAGAGTTAAAAGAAAAAATGCTAATTTCCAAAGAGAAAACACTTTTTCCCCMAAAAAATTCAAGCAACTACAGTCTATCAAAGTCAAGGCAAAGGCACAGGATTCAACACAATTCTCCTCTGCCTGCTGAGCTGCCTTCACTAATCACATAGCCAGTACTTGCCCATTGCAACTGTGAGGTGAAATCCATTCACTCTGGCATTGCCATCGATGGCTTAGGTGAATGCATTTTATTGCTCAGTGAGGTAGAGCTAACAGCACTTACAAAATCAGTGATAGAAGCTCAGCTGGCAAGCGGTAACTTGTTAAACCACTATAAAACAGTCGTGTTCAATCTTGTACCAAGAGCCCACACAACAAGGGGAGTGGGAAGAAAAAACCCTTAAGAACAAACAGTCTACCATCAGCTAAATATAACCACCTCAGCAAGCTCATAGTTGGGGAAAACAGACTTCACATGAGTACAATGCATCTGGTCAAGTTATTGAAAAGCCACTATCTTTTTTTACATGTTCCCTAAGAGATGCAAGTATCTGAATATAGGCTTTTGATATAGATCTGCAGATTCTTCTGTGCAAAGAAAGTATTCTACATCCCCAACTAAAACATCTAAAAACTCATTCAGATATTTAAGCCGATAAGGTTAATTGTGTAGAAATATAATACTTCTCTTGAACACTGAGAACCTTCCTCAAAACCAGCTTGGATAAGTCTGATAAAACATGCTGTCAAGGAGCTGCAAGTATTTAAATTGTTCTAAAACATCTTAAACGTATCTGTACTTAGGACACCAATTGTGCAATGCTTTTTTCCTTCTGTTTAATCAGAAGTAGAAATTAAGGGACCTCAAGGCCTGTGATGATGATGTAGACCCTTATATGTAGGGCATTTTTCAGAATTAGGGAAATGCCTTCTTAAGGCACAGAGTAAGCGCATGGTGTAAGTACGCAGTGCAGAACAGGAAGCCACTCATTACTTTAAAGAACACCCCCCTACCTGACAGCTTCAGGTTCACAATAAATTTATTCAATTTTGTTCACTGAGGACTACACTGACTGGGTTAGATACAATTCATCTGCAACATAATACCTTTTATATTCAACAGCAGAATGAGAAAGATTCCTTTGTTAGCAACATAAAAAAGTGCTGTTAGTCACAACCAGCCCCACAGGCCAGGTTCTGGAAACTCCTTCTAAATACTTCACCAACAAGATATACTTGAAGCCACGAAGTATCTTAGGTATCTGTTTTGAGGGGCCAACGGATACAAAAAAAAAAAAAAAAAAAAAAAAAAAAAAGACAATTGGTAGACCATAAGTAAGATTTACTTTTTGACCTACCCTTAGTATGTTCAACTTTTAACGTACGCTTAATTTATACTCTGGACTGGAGCTTGCTGGCTACTTGCCTACTTTGAATATTATTTTCTAAAACTCAAATCTAGATATCCTATAGGTGTATGTATATAGGTATATGAAACAGTGGCAACCATTTCATTATAGCCAGCTTAGACAGCTAAGAAGGTTTTATGTGCCAGTAAATTAATTTCAGCTGCTTCATCATTATTTTGCTCCATAACATGGTTATTTTGCATATTTGAGAGCCCACAATGAAAACACGTCTTAAGTCCACATTCTGACACTCAGGAGGGATTGCATGTAGAGTGAGATCATGCTACTCATTGTCTTGAGCGATAGCTTCAAATACCTTTCTACATATCCCCAGAGTGAGAGGTAGGGAAGCTTCCTTTGAAATCCATGGCCCTTTGCCTTTTCTTTACAGAAAGAACAAACTTTTGGTACCATTTGCTGCCAGCTAGCTTTGCTTCAGGCACACTGGAATTCTGAACATAGAGAGGAAGGAGGACTCTCTGGAGAGTAAAAGCAATATCCAAAAAATAGGTATAATGTACATTTGTAACCATCTATTTGGGACCATCTACGAACAGCTAATGTGAATTATAGAGAATCAATGTTCAAGAAAATTTCTAGAAAATCCTGTGGGATCTCTCTGTATCACTGTAAATAAAAATGTAAAAACACTACCTAGCATACCACGGGTATTATTCAAATATTGGTGTAAATTAGAATTGAAGTACTCTGTCTTTTTATTTCTCATGAATTTTAATGCAGGACATTATCTTCTGGAAGATCATACAGCAACGGAAAGGCCCAATCAACACTCCCCCAAGCATCTTTATATTTACCTCCACTAGAGTTAACATGCTAAAGTGGTACCAATGGATACTCATTTAAAATATTTCTTCCTAAAGTATTTTTACCAACTGTTGACAGAGGAAAGTACTGCAACACAGCATACAGTCAAATATACAAAGAATAACTTTCTCCCTTCTTGAGTTGTTTCCTTTGCACACACAAAACCTTCTCTGGTACTAAGAGGAATCCCACTGCAGTTAATTAAAACAAGGCTGCTCATGGACAGAAAAACCAGCCCTTCATGAATCAACTTGCAATTTTCTTTTTGTTCTGTGAACAAAAGCAGAAATGTGAAGGAATGGAGAGTGTTAGAAGCTAGAAAACAGCATGATCATTCTTGTTCATAGAACAGGTTGAAGGTTTCAGCAGGATAATCTTTCCTCAAGTGTCATATTTTGATGATCAGCAGGTAAAAATATTAAAGGAATTTTTACTTAGTCCTTGCTCTTATTAACATATCAACAGTACCCTGTTTCTCAAAAAGTTTTGTTAATATCTGAAAACACCTAGAGTTTTTCAGTGGATTAATATTCAAGTTGATATTCCCCTTGAGGAATCAACCTAAATGGTAGAACCACAGTCTTTCTTGGCTTTCTGAATGAGAATATTTACATGCTTGTCTTTTGCTAGATAATTTTGTAAAACTTATCTACACTGTGTGAGTTATTTGCACAAAGTCATTACCATCATAGTTAAAAACACAAAATTCCACCACCACTTCTCACTACTGCTAGCCACTGTTAGTAGAGCTAACTAAAAATGCATGAAGTCCAAGAACTTAGATTTGGGTTGACTTCAAGCCTTGATAAATTTTGCAAGGTCCTGGCTAATTGAATGCTCATCTACAAAACTCTTGTATTTTACAGCAGAGTGTTTAGAAAAGAAGCAACTCCTGGCTGATTTTACAAAATAATTTCATTCTGTGTAATATTCCTACCTTACTGTACTCAAACCTCTGAGGATATTCATTGGGCATAATTTCATTACAAATCCTACATCATGCACTTCTAACAGTCTCGATATATATGAGAGAAGGATGATATGCAATCAAGAACCATCTATTTGCTACACTTGGGAAGAGCAAGTAGTGTTAACTTTTAGGGCCTGACATTAAGGTGTTCAAGTATGCACATACCACCAAGTATCACACATTAAAAAGCACTCAATTCCATATATGACCTTTTCAAAGACTCTTAGCATCTCACCTAATGCTTTCAGTCTAATCCAGAGCCTATTAAAAGCATGCTGCTCACCTTGAATGATGCTTAGCATTTTTGGAAAGCCTCACCAAGTACCTTCAGCTGCCACTGAAATCACCAGGAGTTGCAGGCACTCAGCATTTTACACTAGACAAGCAGCCACCATGATCAAACACCTTCTGAAGTAATGTTTGTCTTTCCTGCTGCGACTCACTCATGTTCTACATCTGGTGTTCTAACCTTCCTGCTCCAAGAAATCCCTCTCTAGGGAACACCCTGACTCTGAGAATCAACTGACTGCCCCTTTTTTTAGTAGTTTCTTAATTTAGGTTCATTCTTTTTCCTGGAGGAGGAAAAGCTCCTCTGTTGTTTTTGCTTTCTGTGCTATTTCTCTAATGTATGTGTGTGTTATTACAATACCTTCCTGGTATCATTATTTTTCCTGGCAACGAAAAATCTGGCATCAGCTTTAATACAAAGGTGTAGAAGCTCCTTTGGTTTATGGACAAATTCTCACTCCAGGTGAGGGGGAAAAAACCACCACACCTAGTGGCATTTTGTCAGAAGACGTATCTTCCATTACTCCCCTCTTTTCCCCTTGCTATTACACTTAGGCTTGAATATAGATTAAGAATTAAAAGTGAAATGAACCCAATAAACATTCACCTGCAGATAGCAAGCTCAGACAAAAAGAAAGCTTCACTAGCTTTTTCTCCATGTCTTGCTCCCCTTTTCAATTTTAAAAAGTAAAATCTCCTGGAATGGTTTTTACAGTTTTTATGACTTTTGTAAGGCTTCTTTAATGACCCTTCCAGGTGATAAAAAGTACAATTAAAAACTATAGTTCCCTCAGTTAATTCATATTTTCTTGTGGCACTAGCACCATCAGCTTTATAATCCAGATGATACACCTTTTCTGTGGACCGTAATTAGGTTCCTAAAAGTTTCCTAAGCTCTTAAATTCATGCCCATCCTTTATAAAAGATTATTTGCAAGGAGTTGTCTTGTGTCTTAAAGGTAGAAATACTGCAAGAGACTACCCACTGTGTTTCAGTTATTAAATTACCAAAAGAAGTGCTTACGTTTGAACACTCAGTTGCGAGGCAAGACTCACACAGCCATTATCCTGGTCTGGAGGTATATGACTCAGCCTCACATCTCACACGGGGCTTGCAGTCAGACACCTTTTCACAGCTGTGCTGGCTGAGTACAGTTATCGAAATGCTAACATTCCCAAAGATGACAAAGCTGGTTTAGGACATTATTTTAAGGAAAAAATCTCTAGAGCATAGCAGCACAGGTCTACCTCAGAAACTACAAGGGAAAGTATTCAGACAAAGACTAGCTGCTCGCCTAACGCTGAGAGACTCTCTCAGTTACAGGGAGTTGTACATAGGACAAAGGGTGTAAAACTACTCAAATTTAAGTTCCAGAGTAACCAGATCAAGGGAACTCAAAGGTGACTTAAGTCACTGGCCATCATTCCAGAGCAAAGCTCTGACAAGGACCAGGGCTGTGGTCAAGTTTAGATGCAGTTTTATTTGGCCTCCCATCAGATCATGAAAGACAGTGTTCACACTTTTCATATTTTTGCTCAAGCTTGAGCAAATCTTTTGCTTCCTTAGGTGAGAGTTGAGATAGAATTGAAATCCTTTGGATGCGCCTAGGAGAGCTCCAGGACCACTGCTTGCTACTAGGTGCTGCATAAGTTTCTTAGAGTAACAAATACAGTGTTATTTCAGTGTGTTACAGGGACTTTTTATCTTTTTCTTACAATGCAGTCACTGTACCTTCACCGTCTTTCTCATTAGAGCCCCTTGCTTCTCTCTTCACCCCTGACCTCCCTTACACTGTTTGCACTTCTTTATTCTTGTTCTCTATCTGTGTATCAAAACTATTCTGTTGAAGAGCAAATGTCTGAGTGTGAAGGTTTTTTTGGGTATCGAATGTGCTTTTTAATGCTCAAAGTGCAGCACAAAGAATTAAGATTAAAAGAACTGAGTGATACAGTGGAGATTAGAGAGAGCAGAGAATGCTAAAGACACACAAAGAGTGCAGGAAAACTAAAATCACTTCAAACGTTAACACTCTTCTTTGTGCCATCTTCTACAAAAAGTATTCTGTATCTTAAGCTTGAATCTTTTATTCTTTTTATTTTATTTCAAGCAGTTCTCTGATAAGATGAACATCCAAACTTTTTAAAAATTAATGTTGTTATATAGATATGGGTAAAAATACGTATTTCAGGTATATAATACCCTGTGAGGACTTCTGTTAAACCAATAGCTAGTGCCTGAAAAACAAACATAGTCATGAGAGTTTTACTACACAGGACCATTAGAGAGAGAGAAGGAGAAAAAAA
>JAYKAV010000012.1:184512-234531 GCA_035582835.1 Phoebastria nigripes
TTTTTTTTTTTTTTTTTTTTAATACAACAAGGTTGAAGATTTTTGTAAGTTTCCTGACAAGCTTTGCTTAGACCTTGTCCAGCTGTTCCTAGTTGTGATCTATCCATTAAGTATACTGCAACCAGGAAGAACCTGATGAAAAATACTTTAACCTCAAAAGACAAAAGTAAAGAAAATTTAACCAAGATTATACAGAGTTTTGCAAAGAAACACCTAGAAAGTTAAGAACTTCAAGCTAAGACAGTTCAACTATCATGTCTACATTCACTAGAGTTTTTAAACCAATTTCTGTCTTTGTTGCAGAAAGAACATGAAATGGGATGCCGGAGCAGGCAAGTCTTTCCCAGAGGAAATGGGCACCCTCCACAGTGGATCCAGTTCAGTACACAATACTAACATCCTCACAAGTCTCCAAGGAAAACATTACTTTCTCATAGGATGAAGGATGAATACCAATAAACTCCCAGAAGTGACATGTAAATATGGAAAGAAAGTATTTTCTTGCTTACCTCAAATTTATCTTCTCTGCTTCTGAAAACATAGTGAAGACATACCCCTTATTTGCCTGCCATGGAGCACAGTAAAGCAAATGTAATGTTCGAGGCAGAACATAGGCTTCAACTGATTCATCCCTTTAGCTTTTTCCCTTCAATTTTTGCCTGCACTTTTTAATGATTGCACTTGTGTGACTATATGGAAGCACTTCAGGGCCTCAATGCCACACAAAAAGTTTGATTCATGCCATTTTACTACGGCCCATTTTCCTGCATCTGCCCGCTACTGTGTTCTTACGCAGATACAGAAATAAAGAGATCGGCTCCCCACCAGGCCAATTTTGTCACATCACAGCAGACACCATAGCCCAGACGTTCATCTGGATGTTCTCAGTACGGCTGGCTCCTACAGCTTTTCTCAGAGCTCTGGCCCATAGCCTCTTCTGAAGGATTTCCAGAGCAATAATGGAAGTCTGACAAGACAAACCACTAGTATTTGTAACTGGGCAGTAGCACAATCCAAATTCAAGTCTTTCAGAACAAATAATACAAGTTTTGTCATCACAATGTTACACTGGATGTAACTACACACTTGTCAAAGGGTAGCTGTGGGAAAGGCAGTGGCATGAAGAAGAATAGCCTCGACAGTGACTTGTCGGACCAGTATATTTGAATAAATAAGGCACAATAATAAGATGCACAATATAATTGCCACTGACACAAAAAATCCCGGTCATTCATTACAACCCAGATCTCCAGTTCAGCATTCCTTGTTTGCTTACAGATCTCCTTATGAATATATCATACACCTTTTATGACAAAAGACTTAGCAGACTTGTTAAATACACTTGATTCTAAAGAAGAATTACATTTTATGGGCCTTATTGATCAATAAAAGCATCACCAGGGGAAGTCTCCTGTATAGACTGATGACAAACAGACTACTTGCATGCTGTCATCAGACACAGCATGTTAGCTTTTGCTCTCAGTGTTACCTACCTGCACAGCCTCACTGAGCAACCTACTACAGTGCATATTTCTAAAACTGAACAGCAGTCTTCATTAAGACTACAGGGGTCCCCAAACATAAGAAGGACACCTGCGGCCCCCAACATAAGAAGGACATGGACTGGTTGGAGCAAGTCCAGAGGAGGGCCACGAAGATGATCAGAGGGCTGGAGCACGTCTCCTATGAAGACAAGCTGAGAGAGTTGGGGTTGTTCAGCCTGGAGAAGAGAAGGCTCCAAGGAGACCTTATAGCAGCCTTCCAGTACCTGAAGTAGGCCTACAAGAAAGCTGGAGAGGGACTGTTTACAAGGGCACGTAGTGATAGGACAAGGGGTAATGGCTTTAAACTGAAAGAGGGCAGACTTAGATTAGATATAAGGAAGAAATTCTTCACTCTGAGGCTGGTGAGGCACTGGAACAGGTTGCCCAGAGAAGTTGTGGATGCCCCATCCCTGGAAGYGTTCAAGGCCAGGTTGGATGGGGCTTTGAGCAACCTGGTCTAGTGGAAGGTGTCCCTGTCCATGGCAGGCAGGGTGGAACTAGATGATCTTTAAGGTCCCTTCCAACCCAAACCATTCTATGATTCTACAGGAAGCAATTGTGCACCTAACCTTTATGCCAGATTTGCAGTTTGTACAAAGCTGGGTAGTTTCTTTAGTTTAGCTACTCCAGAATAATTCCCAGAATAAAAGTTGCATTATCAGAGCACCTGAACGTGTATATGGTAGATGCCTGGGAATCATCACTGACTTCAAACAAAAAAGCAACACACTAGATCAGGGACAAAACAAAACTGAGCTGTACAGCTGACACTCCAACAGTATAAAACACAGAGGGCATGACTGAAATAGATATCACATCATTATTGTTACATTAGAGAGACCTACATCATTAGAAATCCAAAGCTGCTGAGTATTAACTTATTAAGAGTCACACTTAACAGTGGGAGGAAGGAAAGAATAAACTAGAGATTAAACAATCATATGACTTCCATCATGGCAGATGGTACTAAATTTGCTCTGGCCAGAGTCACTAAATCAAAACATGCAACTTCCTCCAAGTTGAGTGGTTGATACACTGGGTCAGAATAAATGACAGGTTTGCAAGAGAAAAGATCAGAGGTGAATGCAAGGTGGACATTACAACTGAAACCCTAATGTATTTCCAAGCCAACACGACAGGAGCTATAAAATAAGCAGGAGAGCACCATAATTTTCTTTGGGCTGGCTTATACTGCATACCGTTATACAAAGGAGAAAAAAAAAAAAAAAANAAAAAAAAAAAAAAAGGAAAAAAAGGAAAGGAAAAAAGACACACTTTACAGGTGAACACTGATCAACAGTGTCTGTGAGTTTAAAAAGAATAATTAGAAAGAAAGAAAGAAAGATACAAAGCCTGCTTGGACCACTGCTAGGAAAACGCACCCCTCCACCCCAACACATTGCAGCAGGCAAACTCTCTTCAAGCAAGCATTGTCATTAATCCCACACGGTGCTCATAATACATGCAACCTTGCCACTACTAAGAGTTGCTCCCAGATTTCCTTTGCTTAGATACAAAGAGAGACAGTTGTTCTCACCAGGCGAATATCAAGGTGGCAGTTTCCCTAGCAACAATAGCTTAAGAACTTTTTCCCCCCTTAATCATGCAAATTCTCAGTAATTCAGGACAAGCGCAGGAGAAAGGATTCAGTCTGAGATTTATCACTAGAACACAATTTATACAGTCGCATGCATTCAGTAGTTTGCTACCCATACCGTGTTAAGGGTATAGGTATTAACTAAGAGCCTAGTCCTGCAGCTTGACCCCTTTTGTTTTCTTTTTAAATAGCCTGCAAAGAACCCCACTGTGGTCGGTGCTTTACCTGAATTTAGAGGATAGTAAAGGCCTGGGCTACTTTAAATTCCTAACCATGTCTACACTTCTCATATTTTTCCTTAACTCTAAATCTAAATAATCTGCTTTGGCAATTAAGTTTTATATTGTTTAAATGGGGCAAACCCTGCTAAGATGCTTGTGTGTTTTATTAAAAAGTAAAACCCAGAGGTATAAAAATGTCTGTCCTACATCCAAAATTTAGAAGTTTCAAGACAGATATGAGAGCCTTGAAATTGTAGCTTGTAATGAGAACTAGCAGAGACTCTTTCATCCCATTAAACATCACCTCCATCCTATTTTTCCAATATCATGTGATTATGTACTTCATTAAGGCAATTACAGCATATTTATGAACAGTCCCCTGTCTCTTCGAGCATGGCTGCTGAATGGGGGTGGGGGGAAATCTTATTTCTAAATCTTCCAAAGCTTTTTTCCTCTTTCTGTATTTTAAAATATTTTAATTAAATCCCTGGGCACAAGTGGATATGATTTAGAAGGCAATTCAGGTCTTTAGGCCTACACAGATGTCACTTAAAATCATCTTTGAAGGATGATTTCAGAAACAACTAAAGCACCATTAACGAGAGTAAATTGGAGGTGCATGAGTAGCAACCACTATTATTTTGACAGCATTCAAGTTAAACAGCAGCTACAAGGAATGTCTGCCCATTAACGCTTAGCTGATCAGCATTCAGGAGAAGAACTCATTAGAATATCAGTCAAATTTTTTAAACTTTTTTCAATGAAAAACCTCAATACAATGAAGGATTTGCAAGATGCAGATAAAAACATGAATCTTCATAAAGCACTAAACATGTAGGGAATGAAACTGATTCACAAGGTTAAACATGCCTACTGAGATTTTTTCACATGTGGCTATGCTTTATTGAATTATTTGCAAGAGGTATTTGATGGTTCTTTCAGAAATGAATGGTATAGCAACCAGAATCTTGAAGTTAAGATGAAATCAAATATAAAACAAGATAAAATCCAGCTGCCATCAGGTTTCTTTGCAACCTGAAACTTGATTCAGTGGCATAAGGAGGACCGAGTTTTTCACAGACTTTTGAGCAAATCTAGACCCAGTTTGGAGTGAACAGAGAGCAGCTTACTCTAGGAGACAGTAAGGCTGCTCAGTCCTTGTGTACAAACCCCATGTTGTGGCAGCTTCTGATGACCTCAGAGATGACTTATCCTCCGTGACCCATCATGACAGACACCATCTAGCTGAATGCTCTGGTGAACTGCTACAGGCTCAGCTCTATTGACAACCCTTTTATTCACCAGAGGCTTCAAAACAAGCTCACCATTTCAGAGCAACAGGGACCTGTCTTGGATCATCATTTCGTTATAAGGTCAGAAGAGCCTCTGAGCTCTCCTAGATACAAGGGTAAAATCCCTTCTAATAATTTCTGCTTCACAATGCCACTCATTGGGGACACAAATGGGGAAACAAACAATATGGTATCAGGAAGCAAGAGTGCAAGTTCTCATGGCAAAATCAGCAAACTTAAAGTACCACAGCTCCCTTTCTTACACTGAGCAGAGCAAGGCAGAGAGCAAGCGGCTGCTAAATACAAACAAATCCTCATAGCATCAAGATTTGCAGCACCCCTTCAGGTCCATAAAAATGTACATCCGAGAGAATCACACAGACAAAATTATTTTCAGGCTGTTATAATCAAAGTGAGCACTCTTTAGCAAGGATCCCATTTTTTCAGTAGATGCTTCCCATAGTCTTTTATGCTTGTGTCAGCTAGGTCAGGTAGTATCAACTAGTCACAGAAGTCAGAGATAAAAAACAACTTTCTCCAGTTTGCCTAAACACGCATAGGGTACAAGGCAGTGCAGAATCTACATAATTGTGTCATTTTGTGTTTGTGAATATGCTACTGACAAAACTTGGAGTATATAGTGAAAATATTAGGAATGATACGCAAGAAGGCAGTGCCAGGGAAGGCATGTATTCAGAGGTAAAGGTAACCCTAGGCTTCATTGCTTATACAATTCTAATTCCTGCCTGCCTTGCCTTTCCAGTTATTGTCATCAGGGTAATTAATCCCAAACAAAAATAACCAGGATGCTGCTTCCTGTGGCTACATTTTCTCTCATTACCTTATAAAGGAGAATGTTACAGTTTTTAACCTTAGGGGAATCAGAATTGTTACCCAATCACTTTCAGAGTAGCACATGAAAAGCAGGCAGGAATACAAAACATCATACAGCCTCCAATTTAACAACAAGCAGGTCTACTAGTCCAAAGCTGAAAGTCTTCTTAAAACAGCTCTCCAAAGGTCAACAAAAACCCAGACAAGCTACTCACCCATCAGCACTCCTCTTCTCAGCAGGAGAACCAAAACCACCTCCCTTTCAGGGACACCTCAAGCTGCAAATGAAAACAATCAAGTACTTAAGAAACCAGACCCTCACCATCCACCCTCTTTCCTAACTTTTAATAGGGTTGAACTTCCTTTTTGCCCTTAATTGACAGCTGTACTAACCCTGTGGGATAAAGCAGGGGTCTCTGCCCAGGGAGTTGGTTAATCCTCCTTTTACCCACAGAGATCTCAACCTGCTGTTGTAAATGGTTATAAAACACATCTTTGTGCAATTACACTGTTAGGTGCCTTCCTACTACTGTCATTATCTTCTGAGGCCAAAGGAAAAATGAAGGTTCAAGAACCCTACCTGTCTCAAGTTTCCACGTCACTTAAGGAAGTGTTGTCTGCAAGAGAGCAAGCTGTGAAGGTGTTTTTTTTCCCCCCTTCTTAAAACTAAAATAAAACTAGCTCCTTTTTTATTTGTTAATGAAGTCTGGGGCCACTGCTCAGGCATATATCTTGAGCTGCAGGTGAGAGCGGAGAAGACAGAAGATAATAGAGAGGGTTGAGCTGCAGGGTACTAGTAGAAATTATAAGAATTGGCGCCACGTGCAGTGCTCCTCAGGCAGAGCTGGGTTAGTGGAATAGCTGGTTACAGCAGAAAAGGGTTTTTATTTTTTCCTGGAGTGTACACAACCCCTCCTGTCCCTGCATTCATATCTGGGAGCTCGCTGCTGAAGTTCTTGAAGAGAAAGGCAGGCCAGGGCTGCCTGGGCGAGGCGTGATTTCTCTCTGATGTCCCATGGAGTAACCTAAAACACACACATGTGCAAACACGAGTCAGTAGCGAGTCGCCATGGCAGCTTACACAAACAGCACAGTCCCTGCCGGCTCCTGCTACCTGCCTTTCCATCGCGCACAGCCGCAGCAAACAAATGACAAATCGCACATCCTTGGAAGAAGGGGAAGCAAGGGCTCCCTCAGCAGCAAAACAATGAGGCCTGCAGGGCTCAACAACTGCCCCCCGGCCTGCGGGCCGGCAGGCAAGGGCTTGCCCCAACGGCTGGGCTGGGCCCAGTGGCTGCCGCCATCCTCTCAGCCCCAGCACACTCCAAATGACCTCAGTTTTCTTAAAACCTAGAGAAAATGCCTAAAACGTAGCTCACCCTTTATTGCAAACCGTTTTAGGTACCTGAAGGGGGACTGAAAGGGGTGATGCCCACCCTGGGACCCTGTTCAGYGGCAGTCCAGGCTGGGGGGGGCCAGACATCTTGCGAGAACCTCCTTTATTAATGAGGAGCTGGGAGGTTTTAATCGGGGGGATGCTGAGAGAAGGAGGCCTGACCCTCCCCTACCCCTGCTGCGGCCTGAGGGGTAGAGGAGGGTCAGGCCTCCTTCTCTCAGCCTTGGTTCCTAGCATGAACCAAGCATTTCTGAGCACACAAATATAAAAGAAAGTGGCTGTTTCTGTTTAAACAACAGCCAAGTTTATGTCTCCCATTTACAAAAGTCCTCAGTATTTACAGAAGTTTATTTGCCTAAGAAGATTCAAATACCTCCTTCCCAGAGCGCATCCTAATAAATAATTTAACAGGTATACGGAGGTGCTGTTAGTAGTAATCTCGCTCCTCCACTGTTGAAACTGTTCTGCTTTGTGGAAGAGAACAGAAATGTCAGRAGACAGGGCAAGGAAAATGCCTGTCGCCCACAGTCAGGGTGCCTAACCTCTCTGCGGACTATTTCTAAACTTGGGTCTAGCAGTCTGCTCTGAAAATGAACATTACTCGATACAGTTTCTCAGGTAATCGGAGGAGACAAACCTTTCCCGTTCCTTGCTTTTCCTTCAGCAGGAACACAGCATGTGTCTGCTTTTATCACAGTCAGCTTATCCCAACAAACGGCCCGCGGAGACTCGGTGGTGCCAAAGGTGAGACCTTTGGGGGAAATTGGTATCAGCCCTTTCCCTTCCTCTAACAACTTGCATTTCTTTTTCTATTGAGCTTTTCACTTTCAGCATCCTCTTCTTCATCTGATCTATTTTCTTAGGCTTTTATACTTTAACTATTGGGATGGAGAAAAAAAATACAACAAAATCAGGTTTTCGGGCTCATCTAAGCCTATGTTCAAGTGTGTGCCTGTTTGCTAAGTGGTCTGTGCTGTATTATTGAATATCTGAATGGTTTTTGGTCTGCAGCTAGGTTAAGCTTCTAGGGAGACAACTCAGACAGGCAAGAAAACCTTTCTGGAAGGGAAAAAGAAAAAGGAATCCCAGCGGGAAGACTCAGGGATGGATGAGGCAGGGTCAGGGCTCACAGCTCTCCCTGGGGCAAACTCCTGCAGCAAGGGCTTCCTCAGAAGGACAGATCCAGTAATCACCCCTGGTCAAAACATCACCACATGTCAGGATGTATGTGACATGACTAATGTAACCCAAAATACATTCAGGCCCCTAAAAGGAGAAAAAAAAAAAAAAAAAAAAGCTAAAACAACTTTTTTTTTTTCCTAAATCTTTGCAAAATATATCAAGAAACAATAAGAACATTCTCTGCATGAAAACTAGAGGAGCTACGTTGGCTCTCACTTAAATTTTAACTAGTAAATTTCCTAAATACTTTAAAACAGAGCACGGAAACAAGATTACCTGCAAATCAGCTGGCAGTTTGTAGAATATGTTTTTCCAAGAGCTCAGGCTATTAATCTAGTGGGTAGTTAGCAACTTATCTCATTCTTATCTCCAAAACACTATACAAACCACTATGTAACACGTAACTTCTCTAATCACTGCAYGGTTCAAGGGTGAAATCCACACAGAGGTAATAGTTGCCAACTACCACATCACACCACAATTCAAAGTGAAAATAGCTTCCCCTGGCAAATTAGAGAGCGAAAAAGGACAAAAAAAGGGAATGGGGCAGGTGACCAGTAATAACTTACAACTACTATGGCTTGGGCCAGTCAAGAACTCAACTAAATATTTAATTGCTACCAGTACTTAGAAGTCAGTCTTCATTCTTAACTCACATTAAAAGATTTCTTGGCTACACTGCACTGAGGGARCACCTTGTTTGAGGCTTCCAAACCTTGTTTGACCCAAATTGTTTAGCTGGGGCCACACTCCGGGGCAATACAGGCAAYGCTGACAAAGACTGATCAATACTAAATGCAAGTACCACATAACATCTCCTTAGGAGGCTGCTATTGTGAGCAATTCAAACTCAAAATAGCAGAGAAGCATTTTTTTCAGAGCTTCTCAAACTGTATGTCTCTCTGTTTCAAGGTAAGCAAGCGTTATGGAATTGGTTGTGGTTATAAAGTGTTGGCAGCTTTGAAGTGCACCCCGATTTCCAGTGGAATGAGAAGTTCTTTTGCAAATGTTCTTAAAATATGGGGAAAAAGAGACAGAAAAGGAATAGAGAGGCAAGGCCTGTGTTTTGGTTGGGTTTTTTTTCCTCTCTCTCGCAGCCTAGATGCCCAGAGGATTCTAAAAGCTTGATGTTTTTCTTACCTGGGATGTGGAATACTCAAGGTCAAATCTCTTCCACCTCTAACAGAGCCTGTATTTGAACCTGGTTCTTCTGTAACCTTTTGTTCCTGAATATTTTGGGAGGAYTCTCCCTCTTTGACCAGAGGTTCTACTCCAGGATGAGTATTGGCCAGAAAAATAGCTGCAGGAAAGGAGTATTCTTCCTTCAAAAAGGGCGTTCACACSAAGAGAATCTGTGTCTTTCTCTTTACTTCTCACTGCCTCTAACAAGGTGAATAAGGGATAAAAAAAGTTTAAGTACCTGGAGATCAGCCTCTGATGTTCTCATTTTATTTTCACAATATTCTTTGATTTTTTAAAAAAAGTAAAAAGGTGAATAAAAGACTAGAAAACTTCAGTTCTTTATATTCCATGCATTAATGGAAGCACCACAGAAGACTTTTCATTTTCAAAAAAATACAAATTAATGTTCAAATCTTTCATTTCCTTTGTTGRGACAGATGAAATGACATTTTGTCAGTTACATATGCAAATAGGTGCAATGAATTGTTTGAATTCTTGATCATCTTGAGAGTAAGTGTTACTGACATTGAACTTTCAATACTGTGTTATTAAAAAAAACACACTTTGGGGTAGCAAAAAAAGATTTTTTTTTCCTTCATGTACAAGCTGTGCCTTTGTTCCCAGTGTAACAGTGTACTGGGGAAAAAAGGGGGGGGAAAAAAAGCTTTAAATTTTTCACTCAGACCAATGATGTTAAGGCAGAAAGAATAGGGCTCACTTACAAACTTGTTGTATATTAAATTCACAGGTCTAAAGGCAAACATGCCTTTAACTTCATACTGAGCAGAACGTGCTTTTGCTGCTTTGGCATTTATCACACGTTTGACAGTGAAGGAACTACTGAATCACAGTTAAGGATGGGAAGATTTCCCAGGGTCCAGACATTCTGAAGATTTTTTTCAAACTCAATGCTTATTCAAACTTTATTAAGAATTTTAGATAGGACTTTTCCTCTAAAATGGGTCACAGAATGTCTGAAGGTCTAAAAACCTCTTGGTAGCAGAATACCAAATGTTAGAGCCAACTCTTATATTTCCCTGAWCATTTCTGTTGTCCCCTAATCATAAACCTGTCATTCAACACAGAGATATTAGAGTGTGGAAAAAYTGAAGATAAAGGTCAGGTTTAGCAGATGAAAGGTCTGCTAGAAAGGTGCATTTGTGGAATTGGATTCCTCCTCATGTGTCATGATGTAGATTAGGAGTAAACCCCTTGAAATCAAAGGAGTAAAAGCAGCCTCCTACTGATGTTGGTAGGATTTGGTTCCACTGTCTTTGTGCATGGAGACAGGACCAGTGTGAACAATGCAAAGTTTGAAACAACAGACTAATCTATTGTTCAACAAAATGCAAACACTAATTCCTGCCTAMAAGCTTTAATCTTTCTCTAAGAGCCACTTTATAGGGCTTTCATGATCCAGTTACATGCTTGTAGTGTTAACTATGAAACATGTATTTCACCAGTGGCATAGCTGAAGCAATACATTTAACACCTTCCATGTAGACTTGTGATACCRTGATGGGTAACATTTCTAGAATGTGATATTGTGTAGTCTTCAGATTTCATCCCCTGTTGCATATGCTTCTTCTCAAATCCAGTAAAGAAAAAGCACTCAGATCAAGCCAGTGAGATCTCTGATTCACATAAAGTTGCTTTTATGGGCATTCTGCCAAAAATRTATTTGCAATAGGGTGACGTAAACAACTGACTCGGTAGAAACTGTAACTTTGAGGTTTTTCTCATAATTACAATAGTCTGGTGCTGCAACAAAGCAATAGCAGATACCGGGCTAAAGACTGATGGGTTTGGATTCATTTAACCTAACTTCATCCATTTACAAGTTTGGAGCTTAAGTTACTCATATGTGCTTCCTCCATATTGTGAAAGGTCTTCAGTCATGGGTGAAGATAGGAATAAACCCTCAAGAGTGATTTGTTCTACCCTAAGATGGAGAGGTGATCTGTGCTGTTAAAATGCTTGAGTGTCTGTTGAACAGGGTAGGGCTTCCCATCTACAGAATTCAGTGTGTTACATCCTTTTACAATGATTCACATTGGGACTTGGTTCTTCTTTCACCTTCATTGGCTAAATCTCAATTCAACCCATCTAAATCCTTGACATAACAGCAATTGCTAGAATTGAGTACGTTTTTATAGTTAATAGAAAATTTTTCAAAAGGAAAATACCTTAAATGGCACCAAATCCAACACAAGAAAGCTGAAAACCTTAGATGTTGAATATTTAGCTGTTTTACCAATATGCAAATATTGATTAGAGCTGAAAATCAGAATTTCTATTCAGCAGGGAATTATGAAATGCTAATATTTTTTCACATTCCAGTACAAACTGCTGAAGCACCAGCATATTTCCACACATGCCACATTTTTTATTAAGAATTTAATTAACAGTTTTAATTAAGAATTCCACTGTTTGGCTAGTGAAATGTGAAATAGCTGGAGTGATGAAAAATTGTACCAATAAATAATTTTAAAACTCAGTAAAACTTTCTTCACATCTGCACTGAGGAATGTCTAGATGATCTCTGTTGTAAGGGCACTCTTTTCCAATGCTTTATAGTGATTGCTTTTCTATATGCTCCTATGTACCCTTTTCCATAGCAGTAGGATCTACAAAATTCCAAGAAAATTGGACAAAAATAAAAGATTTAAATTACAACTTCAGCACAGAGAAATAACAAATAGATTTTTAAAGGCATTTAGACAATTATAATGGTAGTTGGTTACCCCACTGAGATTTGGTAAGTGGGTCTATGTCTAACTATAAAACTTGTGACATACTCAGAATGCCAGTGATTTCATACAGGTTTAACGTGCCAAATTTAGCCATAACATTACTTCATCTGATGTATTTCTAGAAGTATTTTTCCCAGTAATATTCTTGTTGCACCAAATTCACCATGCATAAAATTATTTTTCCAGTACTATGTGTAGTGTGATTTCAACGAATGGAAAAAGAACTGTTGTTGCTGTTATCAGCATCACACTTCTATCTCACTTCCTATGCTTTTAAACTCATGGCCTGACCTGACTGCTAACATATTTTTACACTATACATAGTCTATACTTTTCTCAATGAAACATGACCTACTTACTTCCACTTGTGTGTCCCAGCTTATCCATCTAACAGCTGTGAGTTAGGTTTGTTGTGACAGATCGTGCACTTCAGAGCTGTCAGTCATGTGTGTTGTGGGAGAGAGCATTTTGGAGGAAAGTCTCACCTGCATTTACCAGTGGTAAAACTTAAAGTGCTCATGAAAACATAAGTACAGTTTGATCACAGCATTTCCTTTGGGCCCAATTCTACTACCCGTATTCACAGAGAAGACTATTCCTCTGCAAGAAGCTCCTGTGAGATCAAATTAGACCTTTTCATATTACAAGTTTGAATGTAACCATTTCTTTGAGGTAATGCAAGAGGGTAAAAGACAGAAACTTTTCTCTTTCATAGGCAGGTACCTTCCAAGATGGAAAGAAAAGCTTTGTTTGACTGATGCTGCCATTAGTACACGTGTATGGAGACCAGAAGGAGGAGCGGTGAAGAAAGGTTATGGGATCTCCAGTGTTGCCAACTCCTTGAATGCAGCATTCAAGTCCCTGAAATCATGAGACGTATTTCAAAGTAGCATACGCTGATTTCAGTACTTCAATTCTGTGTAGTTCAGGTTCACTTGCTTTACACATTGAAGTTTTTGTTCATAGGCTAAGAAGATTAAAAACCTACTTTTTTTAAATGGTCCAAAATCGTCCTATCTGTTATCTCCAGCATATGCTGCAGAAGCTATCTAATCATACGGAAAGAGTGAGGAAAAGAAACTGGCAGTGTGAAACAGTGAGTGAGAATTAGTATATCCTGCAGGGTCATTTTCTTCAGTTAATATCTTTTATTATGCCAGTAGAGTGATTCTCTACTTTCATTAGAGCTGGGTAATCTACGATGTAATACTGCAGTGCTGGTTTTCTTCCAATTAAAAGCAAAGCCACTGGCTCTCTGCAAAAGGAACTGGAGCTGTACCAGTGGCTCCCTGACTGCATCCTTGGAAGGTCTGGCTGTGCCGGCCATGATAGCACAGGAGACTGGAATCCCATCTGCAGAGGAGTCGAAAGCCTGCAAGTCTTCAACAGAGTTTAGAGGAACTTGGATAAAAATGCGTCTGTATAAAACGTTTGAACTTTGACCAACAAATAAGTTCCTCCCTAAAAAGGTTTTTTTCAAATAGTTTTTAGCTCACTACAATTTGCACTGGCAAGACCTGTGCACTGATCTCCACTCTCTGGTAAAGAATATGTACTGTAAAGACCCTTGTCTACACGGTGACGCAGGTTGACAAACAAAAGTAGAATGTGATTAACTGTGTTTTGAGTAGATCTTGAAGACTCTTAATGATAACATGGAAGTCCTGGTTTTGAAAGCTTCTGAAATTTGAAAATCTTTAGGTCTGAGACCAGACCTAAATTTAGCAGCATTGATTTSAGAAAATTATGTAAAGTTACCCTTATTTCTCTTTCAAAAGTAGATTTGTTTTGCTAATGTAAATGAATCCCTCATGCCCAGTTTCTTGGAAAACCACCTGCTTCCCAAAGTAGTTGTTTTCTTTCTTTTCTATAGTGAATAAATAATATGCATCATCAAAGAAAATTGCCTTCTCTATTGAATAAGAATACTGAATCATCAAAATGAGGCACAATAATGACAAATTTCATTAAAACAAAGACTGTTGACATACAAGGTCAAAGAAAAGTTTCCATATTAAAAGTCAGCTGCCTTTATGGCACATGAGAAGCTACTTTTCATACATGGTCAGACACTGTGACTTACACATTATATCTCCCGGTAGAATTTTTGGATTGCCACGAATGTAGGATAGTTTCTCAGTAAGAGGATAAGAAATATGTAGAGGTAACTCATATTCCCATAAAGTGTATTTCTCCACCTCCAGGACTGTACCCTACACTGATGTAGCACAGCTGTTACATGGTAGCTATGCTTATTATACTCTCCTTGACATCCTATTTCTAATGAGACAATGGGTTTTTTTTTTTTCATGGGAGTTGAATCAGCTTAACTTCCAAATACATTTTATCAGCATTACTGGTCAAAGTATGTTGCCATCATTACTCAACATATTACAAGATCCTGAAAGGAAACCTGTTATTCTTTATGAAGAAGAATTTTCAATGGGGTAATTGTATCTCAGCTCTAAATATGGGGCTGGATAGTTGTAGGATGTGGGACATACATCCTAATATTCCCGTAATTGCAGTGCTGAATCTGTGGTTATTCCATTTTCTTCCCAGTGCACTTCTTTACCTTACTTTAATTTTGATTTCAGTCTATATTTCTGTATTCATACATATGTACATATCTTCACACATGCTTGTAAAAAGCAACTAATTTATTCAATAAATACTCACATAGAGGAATGGACTTATGTCAAAAATTAAACTGTGGTTTGGAATTTAAAATGGAACTGAAATTAAAAACTAATGTGTCAATAGAGGGTTCAATTTTGATTTTAAGTTTCAGAGGAATGTTGTTAAAAAACTAYTGTGGTAACAAAATAATGTGGGTTCTAGGAAGAAGATTTGTTTCTTATTTTATTAATTTCTAGTCCAGCTAATAAGTAATAATTTTATATTCTTTTCACCACTGTTCAATCTGAATAGAATTTATCAAAGCCAGGTATAAGGTACTCTGGCTTCTGCTCATGTTTATACACAAATAAGACATAAGATTGTCTACATACGACTGTGCAGTGTATGACTGCAAGGCAACTGGGGTAACAAAAAACTCTCTCTAAAGGCAATCTGTAACTTTTGAAGTTAGTGAGTTCTGAAAATTATGTTTCAAATAAATCTCAAGAATCTCTCTGAAGCAAGCAACATACAACTATGTTATGGGAAGTAATTTTGAAAATGTATCTTCATTGATTATTTGTTTTAAAGAACATGGGAATTCATTATACAAGAATATCTGTACCTTTAGCATATAAATCAGTACTGAAAATTTATATCAAGACATACAGGAAAATCTAAAGGTGATTAAAGACTGACTAGAAACAATGTAAGTAGCCCATCTTGAAAATATTTTTTACTACAAATCATTCATATCAGAATAGAGAAGGTGGTTTACGAGAAATCTTGACATAAAAAGTCATGCTACTCTGCACATTTCTCTATACAGAAAGAATAAAGATCAAGCACTACAATTAACTCTTTTGTGAATGCAGTTAACTCCTTTGATTTAGCTGATGGTAGAATCCTCTTGGGGTTCCTGATGGATCGATAGTTAAGAACATGCCCAGACACCAGTATGACTTAGAAAGATTATGCATCAAACAAGATTATGCCCTGTGTACTAGTGAATGGCTAAAAAAGGGTCAACACACAGTACTGTGCTTGATGTTTATAAATATTTAAAACAACAACGAAACAGGTTGTAGTCCTGAATCTTCGATATAAAGTTATTTATGAACAACTAAGTAACTGGCAGTGATTTTTTTCAAAGCTTTGCAAGTAAAGAAGAGGGGGGTTTGTACTTGGCCAATTTCATAACCAAGATTTTTAAAACAGAGTGGAAAACTGCAAGTACAAGTGAGAAAAAAGTATGCCCATTAGCCTTTCAGAAACCAAACTCTGTCACCACCATGAAGCTATTTACTGTCATTCAAGATCTCGGGTGTTGCAATCTACAAAAGCTCGATACCAAAGTTTTCATCCCATTTTTATATCAGTTATGATTAGAAATTTTAAGGATGATTTACATAGGTGGCCCAGCATGCCTACTCTCTTCAGATCTCGTGTGAAAGTCTTTTGTCCGTATGAGCACATTACTGTCCCTGGGCTGATAAAGAATTAATTAACTCCATTTACATTAGTATATGGTTTTCAGACTGGAATTRTGCGATGTCTAACCAGCTCGGAATGAAGTGCTGAGGTTTGCCTGTACCCATCCGTGTGTATACATATATGTCTGAATTTTTCTATCATCAGTCACTGTATAGATACTAGTATGTTTAGTTTTATTTATGTTGGATCTTTTTTCTAGAAATTTACACACATGTATGCACAAATATTTCCTTTTATAGRAAGAAAAATGACATAAACAAGTGGATTATATTGTCTTTACATGATAAGATAGCTTTCAGCAGTAAGCATCCAAAGTTTGCAAAAGTCATATAATCTGTCATATAATTTATTTTATCTGTTTGCATTCAGTTAATATGATCTTAAGAATTACTTACTATTTGGATAAAACTGGGTAAAATCTGGTCCTGGTCCATTTCAGACAAGCCCCAACAGGACATAAATCAGAAGTCAATAGTGACATGCTGTTCATTTTCAAATCACTCCGAATTTTCAGTCAGAACACCTAGGTATCTGTCTCAAGTGCCATATTTTTAACCTCTCCCCTCTCTTACCTTACATATTGACACCATTCATTTCACTTCTTACTAATTAAATCAAATTAGATGAAAGTTTGATATTTGATATACTTGTGGATTATCAAGAAAATAAGGCTCCAGCTATGACAAGAATTTGCAACACAATTTTAAACCTCCAGGTAAGCCTACTTGAGTCACTCCTATGCTTAAAATTAGGTACAGATCCTTGGCTCTGCAGAGTTATGACTATGGTTTTACCATCGGTTCTATCACAATACCCAGTAAAATAGAAGCAGAACATGTCAATATAAACATAGACATAAATATAATTTTTTTTAGAGACAGATATCATTTTGGCTCTTATCCTTCATTGTTATGATAAGTTAAAAGAATGTTTTAATAATTTACTGTATGATTAGTGGATTTGGGTTTTTTCTTACTTGAAATACTGCATCAATTTATAGTCACTGATATTTTCTCTTTTTTTACTGAGAAGTTTGCACAGCTATGCTGAGAAACGTTAATCCATCCAGCAACAGATGTCTGATAGAGACTAGCTCTGTAAATCAAAACATGAACAAAAGCAACTTTGTGCACTGCCAAAGACAGAATGAGGCATGTATTTCATTTTTCTTTTAGAAACCGAAGACTTTGGGTCAAATCCCAAACTTGCTTAAATCTCCAAAGTCTGCAGGAAATTCCTGGCAATGTTACATCTAAGGCAACAATGCGTCTTTGCATTCTTTGTAAAATTCCCTTTCATCATTTTCCAGTTCTTGAGAATTACCAGCAAATAATGATGCAAACCTCAGTCACTTTCTCATTTTCCTTCCTACTGAAACATTAATGTTTAGTTTTTGATATCCAAGGATGTTGTCTCTTCAGCCTTCACACGTTCCAAGTTAAAGTATTCATTTACTGAATCTTTCATCATATAGCACCAGTCAATATATCCTTGTTGTAATTTTTCATTGACTGTGACAAGTTCCTCTTTGGTATTTCCATTGGTACCTCTGGATGAGCCACAGTAGATTTTTTTTTTTTTCTCCTTGCCAACACCCCTGAATTTCTCACAAGTACAAAACGGTCCCATGCAGCCCCACGCAGATTGCAGCACCTCAGGCATGGCAAAGTGTAGCAGGATTCACACGCCAAAGAAATGCTCCCACTGACATCTCATAACTCCATCAATTCTGCATGCTCAGGACCTACCTTGGAGCCAAGAAGCTCTTTGTCACATGTGGATTCATAAATGAGAAACACCAAAGTTCAGCTACTCTTCCGGTTACTTTTCTCCCATTTTGCTGTCACTACCTCAGTCTCATCTGCTTTGAACTCCTGGCAGATAGCTCCAAATCATGAGTTCCTACAGACACCATGCCCTGCACGGGTCAGACGAGAGCTCCTTAAAACGGAGCAGTGGGRGTGTATAAGTGACAGCAGACCAAGAACTTGCTCCCTTTTCCCGCTGCCTCCAAAGCTTCATATCTATTTTGAAGAGAGCAGTGCAATATACACTCGGAACAGCCTCCTGGCAGCTCCCRGAGGCACTGACGGCCCAGAATCACCCAGATTTTCCCATTTGTTTATAGCTCCAGTTATAAGGGAAACAATTACCCTTCACCACCATTTATTTCCTAATAAAGTRAAACTGTAGAGTTTTATCATCTACTTTTCTTCCTCTGGTCAATCTTTATTCCAGATTGTGTTTACTAGCTCTTTATTTCCATTTATTATTAATATCTTTTTTCATTTGCCATCACAAAGATAGACAAGTATATATGGTACATTAATCAAAACAAAAAAAAAGAAAGTAGTACCCAAGCTCATCTTTGTTTACTCATTAAAAATACAGAATGAGAACTGACTGTGACTGAGATTTGCCTATTGGTATAAGACCGGTGGCAAAAAAAAAAAAGAGACAAAAGGATTTGCTGTGTGTGCCAAAGGTATCACCCATGTGAATCATGGAGGCTGTATATGGCTGCACCTGAGGACATTTTATATCACAAGCTTTGATCATTTGATTACAGAGCTTTCGTTTTCTTCAAGGATTTCCACAGAAAGGAAAACAGAACTCTAAAATTTGCCAAAGGCCATTTTCTTTTATTATTCATAAGTGGTAGATATTACTAACAATGGCTTCATAAACTGAAAAAAGTTTTCTCAGTCCCATCTGCGTAGTAACATTTTATGAGAGATATATTACACACATTTATCCGGTATTGAGAAAACTGCAACATAACTTCAAAATTCACTTATCAGTGGGGGAAAAAAAGCCATAATATGCAGCGTTTGGGAGAGAGGGAAAAGGGGAGGTTGGGAGGAAATGTATATAAACATCCCTGTCCAGGGGATACTCGTTATACACATGCTCCATCTTAATTCAAGTCATCTAGCACGACTCCATCACATATATCCACAAGGGCCAAGAAATACGTATTCTGCTCTCCTTGGTTTATATCCAGAACAAATCTATTTCACAAAGCTAAATGTTGCTGCTGGTTTGGGAATATTTGTTAAATGGCTATAATGTGATACAGTTAAGTTATTTACTACTTGTGACTGGTGAGAAAATTGAGGCTTTTCGTAATGTTACATTTCTACAGCAAAAAATGTATTTATGAAAATAAATTGTTTGGGTCTTCTTTGACATTCTATATTTTTCATAGGGTAAAAAAGATGCATTAATGTGCTTTTAATGTCATCTAGAAGGGTACGAATGCAAAGTCATTCATGTGGGAGTGGCTACACAAGTAAGGATATGTGCCAACAAGCAGATAACAACACTAGTAAAACACTACCCATCACTATGGTACACTGATTTTTTCCAGAAGTATCAGAAAACTTGTGTTGGTGTAGTTTATAACAAAATGTTGTGCTTTCCCTTCAGCTCATCCACTCTTTCTCCTCAGAATCTGATCCAATCTTTATTAATTCAAAAATCTCTCTTCAGCTTCACTATTTGTTGGGCTCTAAATTTCACCAGAAAAATAAGGTAAACAAAAACCAGAGCTGAAATCCCCATAGCCATGAGAGTGCTACCCTGCCTAGTATTATTTCACAAGATATTGTCAGATCCTAAGCTTTCACTTCATACTGTAATGAACATTTAACACTGTTTTAACACATCACCTTTCAAGTTAGTAATATTTTTAGGCCTGATCTATACTTAATGCTTTACTGGCATTATTATGCCAATAGAGGCATGCATCAATACACCAGTGCCAACTTAGGCCTTAAGATACCTATTTTATCATTATCCGATGCCTCCTCACATAGTTTGTTTCAATTCACCAAATCAGAACAGGCTGCAGCAGGTTAAGCACTTCTCTAACAAAATGGTTTCATCTACATACAGAATACGGTGTCTTTAGCAATACAGCTATAGTTATACGGCTTAACCCAGCCAACTGTTAGTACGGTTTTATGCAAATGTCAAAGAATCAAAAACACACTTAATCCCACAGCCGTCATGCCACATTGGAAAACAGCAATCTTTTTTCTTCTTTTTTTTTTTTAATGAAAGCTTTAAAAATACTGAATATTTTATCTTATTTATCTGCTAATTCATGCTTCATCCAGATATTTTAAGCAGCTGAAATGGAAACAGGGATGTGTCATCAAATATAATGACATTTTCCTCATTTGGTTCATTTAGGACAGTATTTCTCGTGCCTCCAACTGCCGTAGTGATCGCAGGAGTGTTGCAAGACAGTTTTTACCATCTGTAGTTTGCTGTCATCTTCCCCTTCAGGGCAGGGGACTGAGACCAGGCTGCAGTGACTGGCTGCAGCTGTAAAACAGTCAGGCTCCCACCGCAGAGGAACTGAGCTGCTGCCAGGGATGAAAGGTTTGCAGCAGTTCCCCGGCTCACCCTGACCTGTAAAAGCCAAGCTGGTAGCCTGTCATTTGGGAAGAGGTGTGCAAGGCCACAGTGAAATCCAAAAGGTCGGTTTGAACTGGATTGAGGCATGCTGAGTACCTGGGTACAAAACGTAGAATGACTTATTGAGTAGAAGATTTTTAACAGCCTTAGCTGAAACGTAATGCTGTCGTGCTACAGCATCAGAGACAGGAATATAAGGGTCTGCAAAGGCAGATGGGCAAGAAGAAATCACTGTTTTCACATTTTGAGAAAAAATTGATTTAGAACAGCAGCAGGCTTGGACTATGATGTTAGTTGTTATGGAGAAATAGAGCTAAGCAACCTTTTAATAGAAGTTACTGGTATTTTTGATAAACATCTCCTAGGTTGGTTTGCTCGTATAAAACTACATGTGATGGCTTCACGCAAGTTCACCAAAGCAGGAGAGTAAAGTCAGAAACTGAGAGAATAAAGCAGGTCAAGTGTTCATGCCTTCGATGGAAAAACAGTACTTTAATGAGAGAGAACTTTATCAAAGCTCCAGTTTTCTCTATCTGACACTGAAAACAACAGCAGCCTGGCAGTCTGAAAAGGCTTTGAGAGCCAAGGGGAGAAAGCTTAAGGGTCATTTCAGGTTTTCTCTGCGGGGAGTGTCAAAGGAATGATTGAATCGCATAACTGGCTGAGCTGCAATGAAAGATAGTTCTTTTGATGAAGAATGCTTTCTGTTGGTTCTCCTATGGGTGACTTGCCCTGCAGAAATAAGTTGTGTATCCCCCATTCTCCACTGAAAGTCATTGACATAAAAATTCAGCTTTATGTCACTGATATTCACAACCAAACCTTTTTTCACAAGGATGAAAATTTTAAGGCATATTGCAACATAAAAAGCAACTTGGGTTTTTTTTCCCCAAAAGGCTAATAAACACATGGACCACAAGTAACTTTTATGAATGTTCCATTTCTTATATTTTGGAGTAACCTAGAAGTGAGCTAATCTTGAAGTCTTCTTATGGCAGGAATCTGTTTGCAAAATGGATAAAAGAAAATCCTTGTCTTCAGCTTGACCAGTTTACCACATCTTAGAGCCTGCACTGTCCTACATCTCAAACAGCCTGATAATTAAGAGAGTATAGAGGTAAAGCAACAACTTTCCCCTACAGCTGTGGATGTACAGCCGATCTAACGTAATGTAGAGTAGTTTAAATCACTGTTAAAGACGGATGGCTTTTGATTGACCAAACCCAAAGATTTTAGAAATACATGAGCTTGGCCATGATGGCTAAGAACAAACCCTAAATCCTTGCCAAGGCAACACAGAGTATCCTGAGAAAGCAATGACAAAAAGAATCTGGTCTTTACCCCATGAATTTGAAGAAATTGCACAGTGGTTATGATGAACCAAATATCTTCCAACAGAGTACAGCACTAACTAGGCAGCATAGAATGAGCCTTGAGTATTTACTAATGCATCTGTTTTCTGAATTGAGGATAACAGTATTAAAAAAAGAGTTTGCTTAGTAAATGTAATGGTAAGATCAAGGACCAAACAGAACAAGACACATAATTCAAACTTCCTGTATAATAAAAAAAAGAACTAAAATATAAAAGTGTAGTGCTATCAGGCTGATAGCTGCTCAAATTTAATGATATCTTAAATCTAATGGTTTAAAAAACAGTTCTGTTCATCTAGCCCTCTCTCCCATTTACGCACTAAAAATTTCTTAAGTTAATGTTTCTGCTTAAACTTACCTTTGGTTACGTGAAATAACTGAAATGCTCCAGTGGTAGACTCCAGGCAGAAGAAAGTGAAGGGCAATGAATAGCTGAGGCATGGGAAAACAGAGCAAATACCTGGTTTTGCACATCATCTTTTTTCATCTTGCTTTTTTCCTAAAAATCTGAGAATTTACATTACACGCACAGAGGCTAGACATAGTGTTATTAAAAGGATAACACAAAGAAGGCTTCGATCCGACATCCTTAGAAGACAGGAAAGACAGCTTTGGGGCTGTCAGCCCAGCTATGCTGGACACACACAACGGTATCATCTGTAATGACATTCCCTTCTCTTTCTTTTCCTCCTTGAAGAAGCACATGCGTAAAGGAACTACAAAACTCATTTCAGGCTGTGTAGTGAAGGCCTAGAGTGTCTAGAGCACTTCACTGATTTTTCAATGAAGTTAGCAGAAATGAAGAGGATGAGGCAGAGGATTTTAGGAGGAGGAAGGTTGCTTCTGTGAGGAAGGCAGCTGAAGGAACACAGATTAACTGTGTGATGACAAGTAAAATCACTGAAACTAAGTTTTGAAAGATGGCCTCCGATTACATATTCTATATTGTATGTGTTCCCAGCTTGATCTCTGAGGTCATATTTCAGAAGAACAGAGTCACTGAAGCAGACTAAAATTATTCCCACAGCCCTTGGAAATGCTAAGTACTGTGAAAAAAATCATGCCATAGACCTTCTACACTGGTAATCTGAATTAGAGTATATTTTTGCTGTTGATGTAAAATACTGTGCCTCAGTTTCTGAACTGCAAAAGGGAATAATACAGCATTCCCCCCCCCACACACACCTTTCCTCAGCAATGTGAGGATTTGTACTACCCCAAATTGCTGCAAAGCAGTCAGAAAGATGATGAAAAAAAAAAAAATTTTTGCACTTGGAGTTAGATTACAACCTACACAAGGCCTGGAGCCACAGATTAGAGCGAGTAGCTGTTAATTTTACAGGCTCTGTCCCTTGTGTTCACTGAATGAAGCAGAAGCCCAGCATGAAATATAGTGTACGCATAAGGTACCATGTATATACTGCTGACAGTAATGCTGACAGTAAAGAGTTCTGAAACTTTGCAGGCTCCGAGAGCTTCTCTGAAACGTTAAACTATTTTAATATAAGTAATATATAATATACCAGAAGGAATTTATCATCATAAGAATGCTGGTTGACTTCAAATTTTTGTTTCTGTAAGGATGTTGGTTTAAGTCAAGTGTAACTAGTTGTATTTTTGTTGGCTTTTTGATGTAAGAGTAGGCTGTTAAACCTTGCTTAATACCGACTGAACGAACAGTGTTAACAGCTGACAGCTGAGATGCAGGTCTATTGTAATTTGGGTATTTCTAGACTGGAACAGCTCAGAGGTTTAGTATAAAACACTGAGCAAGGTTAGAAATGAACTAGATGATTGATACTATTTTTCTGAACTGAACACTATATTAAGAAAAAAAAAAAGAAAGCTAAGGTTCTGGAAAGCTGTGGTTTTCACCTGATTATTCCCAAACTTACTGCAAGTTTTAGCACGCTGATGCTATTTTCTTAGCTCAATTTTTTCAAACTTCCAACTCTGCTCAGCCCCGGGTGCCGGTGGCGCCGGGCAGCACGGCAGCCCCCCTCCAGCATCAGCTCCTCGCCGAATGCCGGCGCCAGCTCTTTTCCCTGGCGGCAGCAGCCCCCCGGGGCTGTGGCGGCCCCACGCCCCCCGCCCCACGCGTGGGCAGCGGGCGCTGCCGGCGGGCGAGGTGCCGCTAGAGGGTGTCGCAGCCACGGGAAGCGGCAGAAGGGTCTGAGRCGAAGCTGGAAAGACGATGAATAAGTAGCTCTTCTTTTCAAATACACATCCTTCGGGTCCTCCTGTGATGATTGTTACCTTCACTGCCGTCCTCTGCTGAGGCTACAGTAAGATATTACACCTTTAGTTCTACCAGACAGCACAAGACACTGAAAGCTGGTGTTGATAATCCTATTAGCGGCTTCTGTGTTTATTACCTGTAATTAAATATTGCCATTTACAGTGTAAAGTATACGAGACAATAAAAGAGTTAGAAAGTGGTTAAACCCTGTCTTAAACCTACAGCCTTTGACAAGAGGGAAAGCATTTGGTTTTTTCCCCTCCTCATACATTTCAGACTCATGAACATAAGACCCTTAAATGGATTTAACAAAGCATAACAAAAATATTCAGAAACGCACTGAGCTCCTGGCCAGACAGCTATTGAAGATGATTTTGTTTCTTACTTCCTTTGACTTTACAAGGGACATCAAGATGGATCCAGACAACACAGGCAGACACTACATCTATCAGAAAGTTCTCAATATTCATGAGCGTTTGCTTACATGGTTCCAGTTTGCGGATTGCTTATTAGCTTTGCTGACATAAACACAGTGGTGGTGGGTTTTGTTTTTGTTGGTTTTTTAAGTGAATAGCCTGGGTGGAAAAACAACGATATAATTAAAACAAAACAGGACATGTATGTGTTGTAAACAAAAGGACTGGTGATCATCTTCATACAAATCTTCACTGAGCTGCCATCTGTTCATTATAACAAGCTTATATTTCTTGAGTATTCGCCGTCATTTTAATTTCTATGTAACACTGAATAAAATGAAGGGAAATTAATTTCTGCACGTTCATGAAATTGTTTCCTCACGGAACAAATATTCTTCTAACCCCATTCTGCCTATGTCAGCCCCCATGAGGCTGCAATCTGAGACTTTTAGTGCAACAGCCGTCTCCAAGCCAGAGCTGTCCCCACCCCTTAAGCTCACCATAGTACTACCCAGCATCAGCACTGGGCAAAATTCTAACTCGAAACAGGTTCGTCATCTTCTGTGCCAAATATCAAGATGCCTTGCCCCTATCCACAGCTCCAATCCAGTTTTTAGAGAGGCTTTCACTGATCTACAATCCCAAACCATCCTGTGTCTTCAATCCTAACCACAGCAGAAAGAAGTTGTCTTCTGCCTCTGGAGCACTGGTTTCCAGCTCTTACTCTAGACTTGGCTCACAACTCATCTGCAAACATGTGACGACTGTCCAATGACCACCTCATTATAAACCTGAAAGTATATATTTTTTCGTAACTGCTGCTCAGACCCCCATCTCTCCAAATCCAAACCATATGAAGGAACCAGGTTAAATCAAGCCTGCGGGCAAAATTCAATCTTGGTTGGGTCGCCAAATTATCTCCAGTCCTATTTTGGTTCTACATCTAGGTGTCATCCTAATCCTGCCTTGCAGTCACCAACACTAACCATGGCTCTGTCCAACTATAGGACTGTCATAGGACTGTAGCCCAAGACCAACTTGACCATACCTCTGACCCAGGACTGCTACCTGCTTCCAAGTGAATACAGAGCCTCAGTCCAGTTTCAGACATCTCCACTCTCAACACTGTCCAAATTTAATCACCCAGAAACCTCATCCAGCCCTAATCTTGGTTCTCGTCTGCATCACCAATTTTGTCTTCTAACTCCAGCCAAAACAATCAGCCTTGCAACTGCAACCTTTTTTATCATCCAGTTTACTTTTGCATTACCAAAGCTTTTGAGTCATAGCCAAATGCTTTAATTTTATGCTTTAATTTAATACTTTAATTCCAGCATTACTCTCGGACAATATTCTGTAATCTCTGTATTTCTCTGACCTCAGCTACTTTCAAGCATATAAAATGTGATAAAATTTTTTTTTGGCTGGTGATCTCTGACTGGAGCAGGTGGGAGGTCATGGTCTGAATCTTTTTTCATGTGGTTTAATATTGATACAACTGGATGCTTTTTAAATCAGAAGGAGCTGTTAATGGACATAGGCACAGTATTATGTTTGTAGTACTGGGCCTATATGCCTGTATTCTTTCTAGGTAACATAAAAGGCTAGTATTGGAAAGTTGTTCAACAGCCATGAGATCTCTTTTATCCTGTAGAAAAACAGGATGCAGGCTGAATTAGGATAATCTTATTTAAAGGACAATTTTACCTTTTAAGACAAGGTTGAGATACAATTTAAAAAATATATAATTGAACTTTCATCAATACAAGTAGTGCACAATAGGCTTGGCTGCAAATTGGAAATTTACTAATAAAAGCATAATTAAAATGAAAATTCCTTGAAGATCAGGTTAAAGCTACCTTTGGCAGTAACTGTTCCTAATTAAACTCAACAAGTCTATTGCATTTTACAATGATATCAAGAAAAATAAGAATCATAAAAGAACATCATACAGGAACCTGTGTTAGGCTAAGTACAACATCAGAGAAAAAGCAAAGAACAAGTGCAAGGCAACAGCTGCATAGCAAAGAAGAGGGCTCCTGGTTTAGGTGTGGGTCATTCTTTTGACTCCTGTAGAAACAAGAACAAATTACATAGAAAGATTCCCCTGGGCAGTATGTCACCATTGCAGGCCTGTCTTTGCTCTCAGCAACCCAGAGGAAAGGATTTATTTCATGTTTGGAAGCCAAGGATTGAGAAAACCTGTGGCTCAAGGTCTTCTTTCTTCCACAGGCATGGAATAAGCTTTTGGATATCTTCAACTGAATGAATCTTGCTTGAAGAAACAATTAAATTATGCAGCTGCTGTCCCTTTGGAGGCTTATTTTATATTTTTGTCCCTTGTGCAGATATGCAGTGAATATCTTACCACGCATGCTTTTGTCAGGCTGACAAGAAGAGTTTAGAGGGAGCCAACCTCCTGTGACCCAGCCTCAGAGGCCCCGTGTTTTCACACTGTTTTCAAAGAGCTTTAGAGTAGAGCATCTCATGGAAATCTTTAGCTTCCCAGTCTACTTCCAGTTCCTCCCTGAGGAACTCAGCGAAAGGATAGAAATTCTCCTCGGCAAGTCAGAATAACTGAAAAACAAAAGACACTGAGGAGTAATAACTTGCTTTTTGTGAACTAAAACTTCTTTGGAAGTTTCGGGAAGCGAAGGTAAACCTGGCTCAGACAGCTTTTCTCTTTGGAGAATGAGAAGTTCAGCAGTTTCCCAACCTGGAAACTTGGGCTGTTGGCATCTGGCTGAGAGGCTGGAGGTGAACCTGCTCAGCAGTGAACCTGGTGGCCTCGTGGCTGCTTTGTTTCTGCAAAATGAGCCTCACTTTTCAGCTCTTAAGGCTCACGCATTAAATAACAGAGCTTACACCCTGTGCTTACTGCAGATTTCGGGGGGAGGGATAGCTGTCTGACCAGGGCACGGCTCCTGAACCACCCTCCCCATCAGCACAGCTCCCCAGCAGGACTCCAGCCATGCCTGTAAGACAGACGTGCATGGAAACGGTTTCTTCATCAGCATGAAACTCACTTTAAAAACTTAGCTTTGCGTGCACAATGACAATCTTGGGAGACATTCTTGTTAAATTTTTTTAAACAAGATAGACTCCTTCACAAACAAAATGACCACAGGATATATAAAAGAGCTGACAAGGGATATGAAAACACAGATGGCAAAATGCAAAAGGCGACTGACGCTTCCAGGAGCAATGTGTGCCGCCTCTGATAACATGCGCTGTCAGAGAAACAGGTTTCGTATTGAACACATCACCCACAGGTGTGGTAAAGGGCACACTGTACCCCACCAGTTAAAAGGAGAGCACGCGTTTAGAAGAGTCAGCCTCTCTAACAGCATGTCCAAAGACAAATCCTTGGTAACCACATATCACAAAGAACATTGCAGTAAGTTTAGCACAGACACATATATCATGCAATATAATATTTCCTGCCCAGTACATACGAGTCTAAAAGTTTCACAGATCAATGTGAGAGTGGGGAAGACAATGATATGTGTTGGGACCTCTGCTCCGGCTAAGGGCATGTCCTGGTTTCCCTGGAAAGCCCTGGTTTCAAACTATCTATAGAGCTGCACCCACTAAAAATCTTGGAGTAAAATGGAGGTGTGATTTGTGCTCCTGGGGGTAACTCCTGCTTGAAATTAGCCAAAAGAGTACTAGCATGGTACCCACAAAGAAAAAACACATGCAAGTTATATAGTAAATACATCAACAGCAAAAATCATTCTGCAAGTGCTGTTTGTCACTTCACACTGAATTTAATTACAGTTAAGGATTTAATTAGAATTTTTCTGTTATTCTACTATCTAGTTTTCCCACTTTTTTTTTTTTTCTTTTTTTTTTTCACTTGACTGATCGTTTTGTTGTTTCACTGATGTTCTCTTTATACTCTGGACTTCAAACAGCTTCATGCCCTAGGGATGACAAATACTTTTAGGCTTGATTACCTGTAATGATGGATGCCTACGTTGCAGGTAGAGGAGGTGGGGAGACTGATCTCCTACTGTGTCCATTTTCCTCCTCTGCCAAGCAGATTTCTTAGAGGCAGCTGCCTGACTGGCACTCTCACCTACCTGATCCTTGAGCCCTGAAATGTTATTAATTAATGACTTGTTTTCTGATAGTGACTTATACCATATATTTTGCACACTGCAGAGATCTGGCAAGAGTAGAATAACTATCATTTCAGAAGAGACCTGAGTGCCATCTGTTTTTCCTGGCACCGGCATTTCTTGGGAGGTTAGAAAGGTTGAGGACCAAATATTTTCTCATCCACTTTTCTCTAAATCATTGTCAAAGAAAAAATTATAAGTTTTGAAACACTCTGCCACCTTCTTTCTCTCTTAGAGTACAAACACACAGAGGTTACATGTACTTTTCCACAACATGATCTTATATATTTTTTTCTGTTGTCTGACAAAATCCATATGTTCCAGGCTCAGACCATCTGTCACTCTTGATTCTTTTGCACAAAAGTTTTTGACGCATTTCTCTCATGATTGATTTCTTTCTATAATTTCACAGGGGGGCATTTGACAGAAGGAATTTTCATACCTCACCGCCCCAAGGTAATCTACATGCACAGGTCTCAGTGACAAAAGACTGGATGAATAAAGAGCTTTCAGTTCCCAAGTGGAGCAGGGGTTGGATTTTGCTTGGTTGGGATTTTTCCCTCCAAGAAAGCAAAGTACCCCTGCGAAACAGTGTGGCAGTGAAAGAGTTGTTTACTCTTTCAAGATTAGTAGTTCCTTACCAAAGCCAAGTCCCAGAGAATTAAGCAACTCCAGTTATGACTATAACCATCTTCACAGRGCTTTGAAAGGACTAGATTCAAGTGGACTAGCTCACAAATACTGTAAATGCTGGAGACCTTTAACGACAGAGCTGTGGGATGCACGTTGTCATAAGCCTTAAGTACCAAGCAGTAACTCTGGTGTTTGTTCTTACTCCTGGAATATGGATTTATAAATGACTTCCTTGTTGCTGGCTGGCTAGCAGAAGAAATGGAAGATCAGAGTGTGTTTCAAATGGGAAGTAAATCATACAGGTTTATTTTGGTTTCTAGTCAGTATTATGGCTGTTTGGAAATAACTATTTCATATTCCGTGTGTTGGTAAAAGCATAAAAGGGTTCCAGCACTGCAAATGAGTTGACCGTGTTAAAATCAATGATTTGCTGGTTGCAACTCACTCTCCCAGCCACTTAGGACATCCAGTCCTTCGCCAAAGTCATCTTCTGCAACAGAAGACCCTGTCTGCATTCTAAGGTCAAAAGTAAGGTTACAGGGTTTGCATGTCTTTTTCCCCTCTGTGTAGAACGTGACAATGACAAAAATCAAATCCAAGATGACATTTTCTAGGGAAAAATGGGATTATTGGGCAAAAACTTATCAACAAAGTGTTCCACAAAGAAAGACACTGAAGAAGGACTTGAAGTCCAAGTGCTTCTCTCTGAAGCAGCTTGGGCTGTTTGTCCCATGTTCCGTCATACAGAGAAGAGAGTGTGTGATAGAAGTCTTATGGGTGAAGTGAATCACAGGAGGTGCAGGGTAACCAGCCACGTGCTACTCTGGAAATGGAGGCACAGGAAAGCATAACCAGGATTTCCAAAGGAGACTGCAGCTTCATAGCCAAACTGAATTTTTCAGTTCTCCTTTGAAATAGTCACTCATGAAAGGAAAAAGAGGAACATCTCTTTTTTTCTTTTCCAAATATTTTTACCACCACCACCATGATTTGTCTGCAGTTTTCATTTAATCAAAATCTGATTTWAGATAGGAATCTAATTTGGAAGGAAAACATTTTAAAAGCCCTTCAGTCAGGGTTTTATCATAAGAAACACACACGTATAAACACCCAAGGGTATCCATTCCCTTCTGCAGGCTACCAGTAAAGGTAAAACCCTGCCACAAATGCTACAAAAAATACACTGAAACTGCTTTTGTGAGTTGTTCTAAATATTGTGACAAAACTGAAAATTTTTTCTGCTAGAAAAAGTCTCGACTGATCACCACAGAGCCTAACCCCTAAAACTAAAGCCTTTTTTCCATTAGCAGCATTTTCAGAAAAGGAAATTAAAATCATATCATGCTCCAAATCCAAACTTTTCCAAAGTCAGAACTTAATGTCTATCCTCAGGTCCATTATACAGCACTAGCGTGCAGAGCCAAGATCTGGAAATCGGTCTGAAACCCGCTGAAATAGAAGCCATGAATATGGACAAAGTGAATCTGATGTTTCCATGCAAGCCTACCTCCAGTTTCCATAGGTACCAATTTTGCAAASCCATGTAATGGAGAGCTTGATTGTACCTCTCCACAGCAATTGCTGCTAAGAGCAATTGACTGAACCCCACTGTCTCCACATTGTCATATTTTGCTCTGATTTTCTGCAGCTGCTCTGTGAAAGGCTGTTTCAGTGTCAGGAACCTCTGAAAAGACTGGGCTGTGTGCTGTGCTTGCCAATTCTGTCTGACAGCTCCTGTTCACAGGTCTTCAAATAAACAATGCTCCATATCTGTAATTCTTGACAGCCTGCTCTACTGTCTTGTACAAAGAGTTAGTCTTTTTTTCTCTTGACTGTAAAAATAAAAACTATAGCATAAACAAATAATTCCCTTATGTATTCTGCTTCACATTATTCAACAGCGTTAGTCACATTAACAGGTAAGATGTTTCAAGATAATCCAATTCTGTAGCACTGTATTTGTCTTCTTGAGCTGTAGCTTTCTCAGTGTGTCTAACTAAAAGGGATTTGGGGTATCTCTGGGAAGCTTCAGTATTCAGCATTGCCAAATACATAGTTTAGGTAAGGTAAGAGCAACATTTTGTTCCATGCTGTTTCTCCTTTTTAGGAGATTTAAACAGTGGAGGTTTTGTTTTCATTTTTTGGCAAGTGTTTCTTGAACGTTCGTTCCATTACAACTATAATTCCACTATAAACACATATTTGGAGGAACTTGGTACCTGGCATCAGGTCAAGCAGCAGGGAAGAGATTGATTTACTAGAAGTTTGAAAATCGTAATGACTTTGTACTTTCCTCTCACCAAGGCTTGTTTTCTTGCCATTTTTGGTTGCTTGCAGCATTTAACATGCACAACTTGTAGAGTTTGTTGAGCACAACAGGAACACCAGGTCATAACCAGCATCCTGGATGGTTGCAATTTCTGTTTCATCATTAATTCAGCAATTTTTTTTTTCCATTCCAATTTTACTATTAATAAATGTGCTCAGCTTTTCTTTCAAGGAGAATTATGATCATATATTTGGCTTCAGTGTGAGCTTACCCTTGACTTTGGCTGTGTTGCCTTAGATGGCTTGGTATGATCTGCACCCAGGACTCCTAATAGTGCRACAGATAGGCACGACACAAACTATACCTCACGGAGGCCTGGAAGACCACTGAAAAGAGAAAGTCTGTGGGAAACAAGTATGAGGACAATCTTAAGAAGCAAGGAATGTAAGTAAGAAGCTTTTCATCTTCTGTTCTTTTTTCAAATATGATACTCTCAAAAAGGGACTAGTCCAACCCCTTTCAGAAATTGCTCCGTGCTTGCCTTCAGACCCACTTTCATAGGTTCTGAGCAGTCTTTTACTGATGTCAATGAAAGTTGTATTTTTCAACTTTTAAAAAAAGAAAAAAAAAATTAAAAATTAGCCCTTAAYTTACCATGATGGTGTATTAAAGGTTCTGAACACTTGGAGAACTATCCCAGATCTTATGGAGGTTGCTTTGTAAGGAGACAGGGAAACTTTCCTTAGATTTAGTTTCTGATAATGCCAGAGATGATCTGTGTTTCGTTGGACAAACCACTTAGAACAAATTTCATGAGTTATTAGACATGTTAAGATGCTGATAACTGCCTAATGGGATTTTTGAAGGAATCCAAGTGAGACAAAAATATATCCTGCCATGGTCTAATTTCCTTTTTTTCCAACATGGGGGGGGGGGGGGGATAAAGAGGGTAGGAGTACCATGTGTACTCCTACCACTCTTAATACTGATAACTGAGACTTGTTGCTTCAGTACGTTGCTTGCATTGCTCTTAACCTAGCCTTATATATTAGCTGAGTCTTGGTATTTTTTTGTAGTGAATCTGCATGGGATTTTTCATGCAATAACAATAATCAAATTATAGATTTTTAGAAAATAAATTAAATTATAATGTATTTGTTCTTTACTCATGTTAGCTTCAGTCTCTGTAGAAGTAAGTGAAATTCTTGACTTTGAAAGATGATCTCCAAAAAAAGAATTAATTCTGTCCTTAAATCATTCATTTTGACCTTCTAGCTCCGATTTCTGGCAATAAAGAATGTGTAATATGAACACAGCATAAGCCTTCCCAGCCAAAAAAGAAATAACACGTGACTAATTAAGAAACACTAAAGATGATGTTAGCAACCCTTCAAAATTACAGTCCATTAATTTCAGTTATACAGTAGAACTACATATTTCCACATTAATAATAAATGAAATCCTCATAATTAACATTATTTCAGTGCAGGAGAACTTATAATATATCATGCATGATTATATGTCTGGTTAGTTCTGTGTGACATTAACAGTCCAGTGGATAATTTATGATTTTCCCTATCAAAAGCAAAACAAAACTAGTATATGCCGTGAATTGTTGAAAGTAAACTCACGATCTGAATTTGAAACAATCTAAATTATTTATTGGGAATAATGAAAGCAGGAATGAAGGTTTTGACTGTTTCTGTACTAGCAGTTGAATTTCCTTTGGTTTGTCTCCATGTTCTTAAACTAAAGCTGGGTAGATCTCTCCCTGGACCTGATTTATTACTCCTAAATTCCTCCAGTTCCATGCCAGTGATACTCTGTTCATTTTAATGCAGGAGAATTGCAAATCCTTTCTCTTATTTTTTTTTTTTTTTAAGAATGTTTCTGTACTGCTATCACCCATAAAATATCCAAGTTCTTCAGTAGTCCCAGAGACATTAAAATAAAATTTTAAAAAGTGTTTCACCCAAGTGAGACACATGCCCTCCCTCTTGCCTCAACTACTCCGTACTCTCAGCTCTCTCCTCTGACTGCCTAACCAATTTTCTGATGTGGACAGATCCTCTCTAAGTTGCTAGCACTGGCTCATTTTCTTTTATGTTCGTCTCCATTAAAATGAAGAAAAAAAAAAAAAAAGGGGTTAAAAATATCATCTCCACTTTAGATGTGGGCTTTAGCCTTGCAGCTCTTATTAGAGTTAATAGGATTTTAGTCTCCCTGTACTGGAGGGCCAAATAGCAGCATTTACCTGGGCATTTAAACACATTAATTAACAAAAAGAGAATTATTTCTTTTGGAAAGGTAAAACTAAAGCTTTTCAATTACTGATTGCCACATCTCAATATGTGCAAGAATCCCGCAGTGGTGTAGAGGGAAGGTGGCAGGAGGAGAATTGCGGGTAAGCCGGGTTGTCTTGTGGACCCGCACTGTTTACCCTCCTAAAATAGGCAGCCTACATCTGTACTTTTCAAAGAACACCACCAGTGTTTATCTTAAAAGTTTATAAACTGCATCTGTCAAAAATGTCTGTGGAAAGCACTGCATGAGTTTCACATTTGTATTCTCTTATCAGAAACAGGACCCAAGAGATGACATTGATTTTGTTGAAGACAAGATAAGGTGTTTTCACTTTTTAGTGAATAGCATATTCTGCTATTCAGTTTTGTTTCACTTTGCCATGTGACTCATCAGCCACAAAAAAAGATAGAGACAATACTTCCACTTACTGTTTGTCCAAAAGATTGGACTGATGTCGTTATTGTTGGATGACAACTGGCCAAAGAGAAAGCAAATTTGTGTTTAAAACACCACACACCACTCCTCTGCTCGCAAGAGACTCCCCTAAGGTGACCTGCGCTGMTGAAGCTAGGTCTTTAAGACATAAAGGACTGAGATTTATCTTTCGTGATTTGCCAGTCGGTGATAAAATGATCTTACGGGGGAGAATCACCATGGTGGGAGACTGAAAGACAAAGGACAGCAGCAGTTTTTGCTCTCAGACAGTTCTTTAATTTCAGGCTTTCCAATTCCTAGTGTAACGTTCTTGGCAATTACACAAGTTRTTATCAAAGCTCAGAAAGGTAATGGACACATCGTGTCCCTGTTGACTTTAATGTTGTCCAACGTTATGATAATTTAAAAAAAATAAAATAAAAAATCAGTACTGCAGTGCCTCCCATGTAATTTAATGGCACAGCTACTGGTTAGCCAGTTCATGCTTTGCAATGGTAAAATTGGATTTTGGGATAAAGTACTTACTAAGGCAGGATGGAGCTTTACTATTCATGAAGCTCTTCAGTTCCTCAATTTCCTCATCTTTAGTCATTATGGAGTAACAGTAAAAAAAAAAAAAAAAAACTAAGCTGAAGCACAAACAGATTGAATGAATTACCAGAGATTCGCATTTTCAGTGCATTGCTCGAGCCAGAAGAAAATATGACTTTCCTGAGACAGAGACAGTTTTCTAACACCTTCAGCAAGAAGGAAAACCTCAGTTGCTGTGTCGGCGCATGCTCCAGTGCAACAGAGGCACTTGCACCGTGATGAAATTTAAACCAGCTCAAGCTAATGGTGCTGCTGGAAGAGGCACTGTCTGGCCTCTCCATTCCCGGCTACTAGTTCCTTCTCTAAGATCCCCCCTTCTTCCAGTGTGAATCCCATAGTTCACTACCTCAGGGAACAGACCCAAGTTCAAGTTTAATTGGAAGTATTTACTTCTAATTTAATTAACAAGGTGCCTACCAGCTTTGTGAAACTCTGTAGTCATTGCTGCAGAATTTGAATTTGCTCCAGAAGTTGAATTTATGGATTAGATGTGGGCTGCAGAGTCACACACATCCTGTCTGGGCAGAGTTAAGGTCCTAGAGTGAATTATTAGAGCCAGGACATTATGTACTGTAATACTTAAACCAGCTCTTACTAAATTCCTAAAGGAGGGTGAAATACTTTCTCCTACTGGCATTTGTTGAACACTTTTTGACGTGAACCCTTGYCACAGCTTAAGCATTTTTTATACCTCTAGCAGTCCATAAGCAACAAAATAATGAGTCAGGAGCACCTTTAGATCCCTCCTACACCCCAAAAAAGACCTAATAGCAAAATTGGCTTAAAAGCCAGAACAAAAAGGAGAAGACCACATCTTGTAAGACTCGAAATAAAAAGCTGCAACATAGTGAAACACATCTGGAACCTGCTCATGAGTTCCGAGAGACACACCATACAGATATGGAACAAAAAGATGGTCCCCGATCTGATCCCCAGAGCTTTCTCTCTAAGCATAGAAACAGAACAACAACCAGGTGGGGAGAGCACAAGCCAGCGGCGCATTAGTTAAGATTACAGCAGTAAGCAGAGTGCACTGCACACCGGCTGTCTAACCGCTTGCAAGTTGCTGATCAGCTCATTCTTATTTGACTTCTCCATTAGGAATGGTGGAAGGAGGATCTATTTTTTCCCTTTTAAGAAACAAAATGAAAAACTGACCTCTCAGTTCTTCTTTAAAGTCATTGTCCTTTGTTCATCTACATTTTTACAACCTTTTTAGGTTTGGAAATAAAAATTACTGCTTAAATACATGTTTACCCTTAAAACCCAGATAGACATAATCAAGATGTAGAATGAATGACTTCTGAAMCTTCAGCAGAATTATTTTCTATGAAATCAAATTCTGCTGTTGATCCCTTTGAACTAACTTTTTAGTGTGTTCACCACATGCGGAGTCATACTCAAGCCACAGCAGCAGGGTACATCGGAGGAAATGTTTGAAACCGTCCAAAGACGATGTCCGGTTTTCCTATTGTTTTTATTTATTTATTTTTACTAGCATTTTGCACATTCCTTCTGTACGTTGCAGGCTGAAGGGTTTTAAACACCTTTAAGGGGTTTTGTAATGTTCTATGAGTGTAACAGTGACATATTTAAGATCTTCTAATTCCCTTCTATATAACTAGTACTGTGCAAATAAAAGGAACGGCACTTTAGTATAAAACCTTTGAATATGACTGGGATGCTGTTTCTGTGTTAAAAGCTTCCTTCCTCACAGGTACAGGCATTTCTACTCAGACTTCTCTCTGCTCCCATTAAGCTTCAGACCACACTCTAATCAGACTATCCAGTGGATATTAAATGAGATCGTTCAGCTTTACAGCTTATAGCTAATTAGACTACTGGATACTCAAAGAACATCCACATCATGTTCTCTCCCTCTCAAAGAGAACTCCAGAGAAGCTGAAGACCTACAAACTCCAAAGCTTTATCCAGATAATATAAAAACTGTATGGCGAAACTATACATTTTGTATTTTTGCTTATTGTTGTCCTAAAGCCTAAGGTCACTCCTTGTGAAGAAAATGTATCAGAAATTGTTGTTAAGGATACCCTGAAATGTTTTCCTCCCAGAGGAAGAAGACAGAAAGAAGCACAAGCAGAATTTTGCCATAAGACAATACACTGGGAACGTGGAGATTAATGGAATATAGTAAAACCTTAAAAATCGGTATATGTGCAGAGATTCTGTGCTTCAAGTAACATTCAAGTAATAATCATTACATAATGGTTCTACCAGACCAACAAAGCATCTACAAGGTTTGAAACTGCAAACTCATGAGAAAAAGATTTTAACCTAAAAGTATACATTTCTCCATTTTCAAGTCAGCAGGAAGAACAAGAACTAATTTATGTTTACAATCACTCAGTTTGATTAAAAAGTCATACTTCAACAACTCTAAAGATGCATTTTCTGAACATCCTCCTTTCCATTCAATTAATTCCAAATGATATTTGCCCAGAAAATGTAGAGCATGTTTAACGGCAATAGAGATAATGCTAAAGCAAGCAGTCCCTGGTTAAAACTTGGACTCACTTCTGTCAGCATTCTTGCAAGAACATTACACCTTGGTTCCCTCATTAATATTGTTCTACATTAGCCTAATGTAAAACTAAGTAATGTGTCAGGCAGCAGAAACGAGCATGCAAACATAAAGCATTTTACATATGGTAGATTTCAAATGACCTTCTCCATTTTACTTACCATAAAATCAGTGATTTTCAGGGCTGCAACTGAGACTGCTATGTTCTTAAACGGTGAGCATCGTTTGGAAAAAATGACTGCTACTAGAGTCTGAATACATTAGGGATAGGGACTGGGGCTGAGATTTAGGACACTGGTTCTATTTTTACTTGTGCCAGTGACTTATTTCATGGGTAAATCACGTCAAATTGTACATGACTGACATAACTTGAAATGTTGCCGCTAATGCTAAGAGAACAGGTACGGATCTCTTTTTTCTATCAGTTTCCCAAGCTGCCAAAATAGAGCGAATTATACTTACACTTTATTATCTTAAAAAATAAAAAGGCAAAAAAATTATGGAGTTCTATATGAAGTTACTGAGACTTGGGCATTCGTAGCAAATACGAGAGTCAGCAATTGACTGTGTCAGGTGGTCTTCACACTAAAAATGTATATTCTACGCCTGTGTCTCTCTGACACAGAGTCAGAGACGAACAAGGCTGGAAGGGACCTCAAGGGGTGATTTTGATCCATTTTCCCATGTTTTTCCCCAGGATATTCTGTTGGTTCCGAGACAATCTTAGGACTGTACTCATCTCTCGAGAACTGCTAGCACAGAGGTACTTGGATCTGGGGAGCATCTTCCATGAGCGCTTCCCAGGTCAGCATTCATTGCTGGGGAGCTCTCAGGGTAAGGACAACCCCCGATGAGGGAGAATCTGTGAAAGCACTTCAGAAGGAAAACGCAGAGAGGAAGAAGGTGCCTGTAGCTGCTGAGAGTGGTTCTACCACCTCTCAACAAGGCAGGAGAGAAGCAAATAGCTTAGGCTATGGAGTGGCTCTTAACATCTATTAATTCCAGTGCTTCACCATTCTTCCCCTTAGAAAGGATTTCTTGACATCCTGCAGAGTATCGATCGCCTTTCCAATATTTCCAGAGTTTAGCTAAAAATAGAGCACTATAAAAAATACCCATGATTTTGATTTAAAATGTTTGCACCTTGGAGCCTTTTTCCTGGGCAAGGGCTAGGCAGGGCTTTTACTGCCCACATGTGCAGTTTCCAAGTCTCCTACAAGGATGCTAAAAATCATGCAAATAATTAAGCAGTGCAATTGAGCATTTAACACCACACCTGCAAAGTTTGTAAACCATGAAAATTTATGGTTTGATAATGTAATATGGGTTCAGTTTAATGTGTAAAATACAGCACTGCAATGGAAACAACTGTAAATTTTCATGGCTAACAAACTTTGCAGGTGTGGTGTTTCACGTTCAGTCACCCCATTTAGTTATTTCTATGTTTGTTGAGAGCCCAATAGAAGAGCATGAAACAGACCATCTTTGAAAATTAAATTATTTTATTTAAAATTACAAATATGTAATCTTAAGTTGTCCTGTTACAGCTAGAACTGTATTTTAGGTGTATTACAGAGAAATTCAGTAGAATCAAAATAAATTGCATTCAGATTTTGGCATGAACAGAAAATATGAACTCATGTTCGGAAGGAAGATTGAGAAAGAGGGAAAAGGATACTCAAATTTGATGTTCAGCCCAATTTATATGATTCCAGATTATAAATCACTGTATCTATCTACCTGCTTCATCTTATTAAGCCTTGTTTCCCTCTTTAATGTTGGTGAAATCTCTCATTTTGATGTAGACTCGCTAGGGGTTTTAGCTCTAGCCTATCCTCTGATAAACCCCGAATACACCCAGTACGCCATAAAATGGGATATATACGAAAAAGATTGATTGATTCAAAGGCCATCAAAATCAATAGAAATCTTTCCATTGGTTTGAATCATTTTCGGATCAGGCCTTACTATTTTCAGGAGCAGAAGTTTGTTTCTTCCACAGTGAAAACATTTATCAGAGAGCAATTTTTCATCTCTGTGTTCAAGTGGTGACTAGTCTGGGGTCTGAACTTTGATACCTGCTCCGACAGAAGAGCAAGCTGTGCCAACACCTTCGGTTTACAAATCACTGTCAAGCTGTCAAACTAATCAGGAATTCAAAGCACCTAAGACCTTTTAAATGCTGCCAGTGTTCTGTCATGAAATATATTTAAATATTATGAAGCTTTCAGATTCAATGTCATTTCTTACAGCTAAGTGTTACAAGGAATTTCTAATTAGTGTATTCTATTGTTTTTCATTTACTGAAACTATAAACCCCATCATTTTTTAAACCAAATTCTGTATTATTCAGATTCCAGTTAGACAAGAAACACTTTTACCATGCTGAGCATGACAGTTTGCAGACCTTTAGATAACATTTGATACCAGGGTTGTCCCTCATAGACTAAAAGGCTAACTAGTATTCTCAAATGGGTCTTTAAATTGAGTAAGAGAATATTAGTATGTTACAAAAATTTTTCTGATGGTATACCTAAGGATAAAGACAGTTGAGAGGCAATCCATACAGCTCAGGATCAAGGATCCTGGTAAAGTGACTTTTGGACTGATCCAACCAGAGACTACGTAAAGCTGCCGTACCCCTGCATTGCCTAAAGCTCTTGGAAGGATTCAGAAGCCAGTAACAGTGACCAAAACCACCTAACGATGAGCAAACGTCCTCGTCCTCCTTCCTCCCTGTACATTCCCACTTTTCTTGCCAGAAGAGCACTGGCTGCCACAGGAGTTACTCTACCTCAACCCTCCACCACCAAAGCACCTCCTTATGCAGAAATCCTCCCAACCCACCCAGCTCATCTCATCACAGCAGAGGATGTAGGCACAGCTGTTCAAGCAAATTTTCCATGCCTTATAGAATCATAGGATCATTTAGATTGGAAAAGACCTTTAAGATCAAGTCCAACCATAAATGCCTTGCTTGAACGACAGCTTCGGAACAGATGCCAAAGGGTTCACACGTTCTTCAAAGCTCATATAGAAACAAAAACACTAGAACGAGTTTTCTAACAAAGGAGGAGGTTTCTATGCACTGAAACATTTTGGTTATTGAATCTTCATAGAGCAGCTGAAGAAGGGATCTACATGTCAGTGTTGTGCCCTCCACTCTGCCGTGGGTGCGAAGGACATATGCTGAACCTGGGATAGTGAGATGCTGCGAGGGCACTCACGTATGCATGAGAGAGAAATACAGGAAAAGGGAGTTTAGATGATGCGATACTGGTGACATTCCTTAGATTTGGTAAAAAGTCAGCAAAACATCAGTCTGCAGAGGAACCACATGGAGGTGGTTTATGTCTGTTAAATGATATGTAAAATTTATCGTTTCCAGCACACTAATTTTTATAAAAATAGAATTAATGCTGAATTCTATTACAAGTAGATATGGTCAGCTACTAGAACATATTGTTTTATGTGGACAATGAACACTTGGATAGTCTCAGCAAATCTTGTTTTAATACAAATATCTTGTGGACAAAACTGAAGTCCTAACTTGAATTTTTGCTTTCAGCTAGTCTGCTCCCAATCAGCTGCAACATTTGAACAGATATTTGTCTGAGTAACAACTAAGCAAAGGCCAGCAGGAGCTAAGGAAATAGAAAATAAAACAAATTGCCATAGTAAAGTCAAGGTGAGTATTTCCCGCTTGTAGCTGTCCACTGTGGTCTCCATGTCTAAAATACTGTATAGTGTTAGCCATTATATTTGCTGCCACATTCAGCTCCAATGGTAATTGCATTTCGGGTTTTGGTGATATAGTGTGATCCCATGATGTACAGGATTATAAATGAAACACCTTGTAGCAAAGCACTTCGGTTAAGTGCTTAACTTTTAAACATGGAAGTTGTTTCACCAGGATGTTGGGCTGGAGTTTGCAGTTGTATATAACACTTGGACATGCAATTGGATATAGCTCTTTGGAAGGCTTGCAAAACCCTAGAGATAAATAACAAGTCTAATACTTCAGGGATGAAATATTAGTAGCATTGAAGTCACTAGGAATCTTGCAATTGGTTATACCTGGACCAAGATTCCACCCTAACTCTTCTGCAGCTTTTGAAGTTATCATAAATAAGGGTATTATCAAATATCATGAAAAGAGATTACAAGAGTCGCAAAATAATCATCCATGTCAACGAAATCTTTTCCCCTGGAAATTCCTCTACCAATTCTGCAACAATAAATCTTGTATACGTAGGAAAAGTGGCACCTTCTCCAGCAGAACTGTTCTAATGCGTCATTGCAAGTTCAGAGAAACAAAGGACGTGTAAAATATCTGCCCAGTGATCCATGCTGATGTCATTTTTCTAGGTTATGTCAGAGGTCAGCATTTCACAGGCTCAGTTACATTCACCAAAGACATTTCTGAGGATTGAATTCTTTTTTTTTTTTTTTTTAAAGAAAATAAGAAAAGCTATTTCTCAGTTGTTCTCATTCCTCCTCCTCACTCTCAACTCTTGAAGTTCTAGTAATTAGAAATTTTGTGTAATTATTATCAAGTTAATATGTGTTGATTTCTGCAAAGTTACAACGATGAGCTGACAACAGCGAAGCGCTGATCTAGTGGTTCACACCAGAATTAAACCGAGGTTTCCCAGCTCCCATTCTGCTGTAATTCTACCAAGTATCAAGCCTGTCAGTGCTTCTACTGTTCTGGCCTGAGAAAGAAAAGCAAGTCTTATTGTCACAGCTATTTTAGTTAAGGCTAGGACTGCAGAGGAATTTTTTTTCCTCTGGTTTGTTAAAGACTTCTCTTGCTACCCTGAAGAACATTTCCAAGCACCTGTGCTAGAGTAAGGGAATTATTCTGTTCACTCTCATTCAGGGATTAGAGCAAGGACAGATTTTTTTTGAAACCCATCAAAACATTCAGTTCTCCAAAATGGCATGAGATAAAATAAGTCATCCTATTCATTTTTATTTCTTGAATCACAGGCTGAAAGTTTTCATTCAGTTAAAACTTCCATTATCTCCRCCTGGCTGGACCTCCTGCTGTGTTGCTCCATTCTTATTATGGATTTTCTCCAGAATAAAAATAATGACATTATTTTAAAAAATGCAAACTTTTGTTTTTAAATGCAATATTTTTAGAGCAGATTTTGCCTCTACCACCACCAAAAAGAGCTCACCTGAGCTACTCACAATAATGTTTTCTACTTGACAGAAACATTGTTTGAAAACATTTTTTTCCTGAGCATTAGTGGGAGCAGTTCTATTAAAAAAAAAAAAAAAAAAAAAAAAAAAAAAAAAAANAAAAAAAAAAATCACTAAGGGGCAGTTCCTACTTTCTGGAAATATTTCTCTTTCCAAGTTTGCACTTCTCAGCTGTATCACAATGAAACAGTTTGACATGACAATTTGACGTGAAAAAAAAACGGTAGGCACTCGCTGCAGTAATTAGAGAAGCAATTGTTTCCAGTATCTTTGCATTAGCTTATTGCCTCTTCTCTGTTGCTCAACTTTATCAGATCCCCTAATGCGGACACAGGCTGTATATCTTACTTTTAGACAGACCTTCCAAAAAGCCAATTTGTTTCATTTTAATAAATAAAGSAGCCCATCAGAGCTTTTCCAGTATCTTAGGGCATATGACAAAAAAAGGTAGGATAACTACGTGAACATGGCTGCCGAGACCTAAACTGGATATTGTAATCATTAGGTTATTCACTTAGCTCCAGCAAAGATCTATTTCTGAACAACATTTCAGGATCCCAGAAATGTTTCTGAAGAAAAGCATCCACTACTGCACTATGAGTTTTTTCCCCTCCTTTAATAAATTACTATTTTCTATGAAAAATATCAAAATAAAATACGTTTCAGCAAAAAGTCAGAGATTGATTTTATCAGCTGTGCCTTAAGCAGTGAACTGAACTCAGTGATTTTATTAGTGGAGATACTGGGCAATCATTTTTTATATGACGTGATCATGTCTACACCCTTTCTGCATTATTTTAATATCAAACACATCCTGAGAAACAAGGCCCTGGAGAGTCTAATTATAAATGAATCCAGTTTCCAGAAGAGATCCTCTATGCCCTGTATAGATAAATAGGGAGCTGCCTTTCTGCAGTAGCAGAGTTCACAACCTGAGGATGACACTTTCTGCTAATGAAAGTGAATATGCTGGCTGTAAGCCTTCCTCCCGCTACGCCAACAAACAAAGACATAATAAGGCAGAAGGAAAGCCTGCACTCATTTGCAATATGCCACGGGCATTTCCAGCTAGGCTAAGGAGCGTCTCGTAAATAAAAATGCCTAGTGGGACCACCTATTTCCCATTTTATGTGGACGGGCATTTGTGTGTATCCTTCATGCCTCTTCTTATGCCTCTCAACAAAATTGCCAACTAAGCTGAGGATACTGGAGAGCTGACCTTAATTTGGCTAGAGATTAAAAGGTTAAATTTTACTCCCCTTCTCATATTTGCAACTGTATTTCATAGCAGCTGAGTTAGAAGAAAATGCAATTATGATGTAATTTTAATTATTTCTGGTAATTATAAAGAAAGCGCACAAATGAAACTACATAGCATCCTTTATTTAATGTCTTTGAAGACAAAGATTGTACTTTTGGTCTCTTTCTAGTACTGTAGCATCTGTGCTTCATATGAGAAACCCTTAAAATAGCATATCATCTGATTTTTTTTTTTTTTTTTTTTTTTTTTTCAGATATGAACATAGCTTAAGTGGCACCTTGTTTTCAAAGTAAGATCATTAACAAGATATGAAAGGTAAAAACTATTACTTTTTCAATTCAGAGTGATGAAGGCCACAATTTTACTATATGCTTGCAGCAAAACTATGTATTTCAAATATACTTCCCATTCTTTCTTAACCTGCATACATCCCTCTTTGCAATTAACAGAACTGGCTTGCAGTAACTGCAAGGGACATCCCTGGGGTTCAGATCATTTAGCCATCCCCTCTAGCACAGGGCTTTGGGCTGCTGGAATTAATTCTTCCTTGGTTACCTTTCTAAATAAAGAGATGAAATGCTGATTAAAATACTGCAACATTGTCTCATATTATGAGAGAATTAGACAGATGCCTGTAGTTCTGGGTATATTAAAATTTGTACCATCTCGATTAATTCCAGCCAAAACACTTAATTAGTTGCAAATGCAAAAACTACAGGTTAAAAACGGGTGTGATTGATTGTCCCCAAACTTTTGATTTCTCACTAGGTTTTGGCAAAAGTATCTTTGATTTAGAATTGCAACAGTGACATCAGAGCTAGGAAGAAGGTGCAGACTTCCTTTTACCTAGATTAAAAAGGGGAGTTATTTACTTTAGATTGATAGCGTGAGTCATTGTCCTTCTTAGCTATTCAGGTTTGCCTCACCATGCAGAGTGGAGGTCACCTGAGGCAGCCAGGGAGCAGCAAACAAAACCTTCCCAACCTCCCCTGTTTATGTAATAATTAATCTGAAAAGTGACAGAGCAGGATAACAGGCTTGCAAAATGATGACGTTTTAATTTGCTAAAATATTTTGAAGCGGGATTTATTCACCAAGCACCTAAAGATACATCTAAAAATAAATCAAGCAGCTGAGCACTGCTAGCAGTTGTACTCCACAGGCGGGGTTTCGCACAGCCCTGTATTTGGCGAGTTTGTGGACACGTGCCATCAAAGGAGCCATGCAGCAGGTTTTTGGCTTTCAGTGAGGACAGGAAAGCTCTGCCCTTCTCCTTACAGAGCAGACCTTCTGCACAACAAGCGAGAAACCTACCACAGCTGACACTCGCACAGCCATTCACCCTGAAACCTAATGATAACCATTTAGATATTGCATTGCCTTAATTCTTTCCCAGCTGATGAATTAAGAGGACTTCATTTGTTCTCTCACCAGTAATTGCCATGTGCCGAAGACAGGATGGTACTTGGGTATGAGCAGCAGTTGCTTACATAAGGATGACAGGGAGCATAAGGGCAAATTTGTCCCTGATTCAGCATCTTTCCAGAAGTGCTGTTAGTACCAACACCAACGAATTTTCTCTACTAAAAACTTTTAAAGCATCTCTCCGCAAAGAAGCTCTGCACCCAACAGGTACCATGCAAATCATCAATGTTGCAAAACTTAACAAATCAAAAGAATACATTGTAAAAGTAATTTAAAAAGGAATAGAAAAACATACATGGCACATGGTGCTATCTAGTCTCACCTTTTCTAATTAAACACCTTAATTGTCAAAACTATTGAACTTGCCTCTGCAGAATGCACTCAGTGAGACCCAGATTTATGATGCCTTTCACACAGCATTTAACTTTGTTGTAATGCAGAGTATAGGTGGCTTTGGCTGTAAAACACCTTCCATCCTGAAAGACTCGCACTTMATCAGCTGCTTAAATATCACCGCATCTCCGATGAAATTAAGTCTGTGCTCAACAAGCATAAAGCAACACAACAATTTACAGCCCAGTTCTACAACAGATTTACACATAAATGAAATAAATGGGATCTRCAGGAGTGTAACCCAAGCTTCTCAAGACGATTTGGAAGCCTCACAGTGTCTTTAAGTACCTTTTAATATAATTTTTTTTGAGAAACAAAACACAGATTGTTTTTAACCTCTGTGTAGCTAAACAGACGAGATGGGGGCAGATGCATTATTGATTTAATCACATACATGAAAACGAAAGTTGCGCATATCTCACTCCATTAGGATTTTATATTGCAATAGCTATTTCGAGTTAGCCATCTCGGTATAAAAGCACATTTTGCACAGTCTTCAGCAAATAAAGGTCATATCCATTGAACCTGGCAAAGAAATTATAGCCTTCRGAATACCAAATGTTCCTTAGAGATGTTTCACTTAAGATAAAAACTCTAGCCTAATCAGCTTAGGAAATACAAGCAGGAGAGAGAAGCCAGTGTAGGAACAACCCGGCTGGGGCAGCCCTCGTCGGTCCCTTGGGCAGGACCGGTCCCGGGGGAGGGCGGGGGAAGCGAGGCAGCAGCCGGCTGAAAACTTTCCCCTCAACTAAGTTAAAAGTCCAGACCTCAAAGGCATCAGACGCTTTTTTTTTCTTCCCCCCCCCCCCCCCCCCCCTTCCCTAAATCCCCATCAAAATTATCTACTCGTTGTCTTCTCTAACTCACAGGCAAATTCAAAGCAAGTGAAGGGTAGCCGTGTTACCTTTTTTCACGCCCGATTGCTCCTAAGCCCCCATGATGCTCTGTCTTCTGTAGTTTTTCTTTAAACAAAGTTCTCCAGCATCCACCGCCTGACTCCGGCGCTGCAACTTTTGCGAGGAGAGGAGAAGAGGGGAAGGGAAGGAAAAAAAAAAAAAAAGGAACCTTTAAACAAAGAAATTGCCCAGCGGGAGAAGAGCGAGGGCAGCCCCGGCTCCGCCGGTGTCAGGGCCGGGCGTCCTGGGGGGAAAAACCAGGGGATGGGGCAGAGTGAAAAAACCAACCATTTCCTACAGTGCCCTGGCTCCCACGGCATCATTTCCTTACGGGTTGCTGTTATCATGCGGATGGTGCCGCGGGGCCCGGAGGCGCGCAGCTGCGCGGGTTGAGGCGCGGAGCGGCGCGCAGCTGCGCGGGTTGAGGCGCGGAGCGGCGCGTATCTCCGCCGGGGCCGCCCCGCTGCGCGCTGACCGGCCCGGGGGCTTTGCGCTTTCCTGTTGAAAACAGCTCGAGTTACGCAGGAGAGAAGCTAGAATTACGAGGAAAATAAGTGAGAATTGTGGAATTCTTAAAAATACATATTAAATATATACTATATTTTAATATATTAAATATTAAGATATATATTTTAATGTATATTTTAAAAAACGAAACAAGTGCAAGAACTGGTGCTGAGGGACAGAAGCAGCTCCGGGCCAGTCCTCTCACTTAATTGTGGGACTACCAACCAGGCAGCATTTACCATACCTCATGGTGTTAATTAATGTTTGCAGCATTTTTATCGATATCTGAAACAAAAGCGATAATRAAGGCAAAAGTTTTATTTACCAGGATTTTATTATTACTGAACATTAAAGATGGGGTTGGATTAGAGAACAAATTGGTTGTCAGCAGTTGAAAGGGCCTGCGTAAGGACATCCAGCGCTCGTATAATCGAGTCTTAAATTGGTAAGGTTTTTTTCCCACCAGGATGTGAGCAATTAAGTAGAAGAATTAGAGCTCTTTTTGTGATTGCCAACAAAATTGCCTTCAGACTGATGGAATTAAGTTTCCTGCCACCCCTGTGAGGACCAGGCAGGTGGGAGCCAGGGCATCAGCCACCTCCACCTCTCCCCGCCCTGAATGAAGAAGCCGCAAAGTGGACACTTGATGCCTCATCAAACTTGTTAACGACTGTTTACAGTAGCTGTTTATTAAACACCTCTGAAGAGCCTGACCTTCAGAGAGGAATCAGAGAGCAATCTGCACGCACCAGATACAATCAGCTGAGGCTCTAATCCCTGCAAGAGCTGTGGTTGGGTTTATGATATACTGGCAATCCTCATGAGCTTGTAGCAGAGTATAGTTTTATTCATAACCTCTGCATAACTTGTTGCCCGTAGTAAAATACTGACTTGTTTGTATTGTGTACTATGCATATTTTCTTTGAACAGCTGAGAAAAATAGATATTTCCAGTTGTCACTGTATGCTTCTGAAAACTCTGCACCCCACAGAAATTGTTTGGTCACTGAGTTTCGGTCCTGACCTCTTCCCAAATTCACACTTTATTTACTTTTTTTTTTACTTTATTTACTATTTACTTTTGATTATTATTTTACAAGTGTTTGTTATTTAAAATATAAAATAGTTTTAGGGTTTGGGTTTGGGGGTTTTTTTGTTTGTTTTTGTTTTTTTTTTTTACTTTATTTAGTAATAATAGAAGGTGTAAAGCTACAACGTATGCACTGTACCTACGTTGCAGCCTTCTGCCTTTGGTACGTGACACAAACTCCCGTTTGAGCCTGTGGCAGGATCCAGCAATAACCTGCTGGAGAGACCGCGAGGGTCAGGCTGGTGGACACAACTTCTGTTGTAATTAAAAAAAAAAAAAACCTCGACCTATTTCGTGTGTCAAGTACAGCAAAGCGAGCCAGCAGCTTCCAGCACTGGCCGTGACGATGGCGATGGGATCGCTGCCATCCTCTCCCGCAGACTCTTGTGCAGACTCCCCAGCTCCTGGCAAACAGAATTCAGGGTGTCCTTCCATCTGCAAACAGAGGGTGATCTTAGCCTGGAACGAGGTGATGATAAACAACGCAAAACTTTGTCTGTTTGTCCCCACCTAAGTCTCCAGGGGTCAAGATTGCCATCACTGATGCTGGCTTTGCCTCTCCATGGCCAGCCAGAAGACCAGCAGGAACACATCTCACCTGGAGGGTACAAATCCTGCCTGAGTGTGGATTTTATCTCTCCAAAGCAGATGCTTCTCTTTATCTCTGTTTGTGCAGCATTCAGCACGTCAGGGACCCGTTCCTGGTCAGGACCTTGAAAAACAACAGCGATATTCCAGGTATAGGACCGGGTGGAAAGAAGGAGAATACACACAACCAACAGTGACTTTTGGGTCTTAAGCCAAAACATATGTGTAACAAATATTTGGTGTCAAGGAAAAGTGTAATTGTGGGGCATAGAAATCCTTTATATAAATAAAAATCAGGAATTTTAATAGCAAAGACAATAGGAGATGAAAGGCCTTCCTTTGTGGTAGCACCAAAGACATCAGGACTCATTCCCACAAACTATATTTTACACAAAGTAAGGTTTAGTGATGCATCACCTTACCGGCAGCCAGCAAATTGCTAAATAACACTGACCTCGCTGCCACCGACGCCTGCGCAAGCCTTTGAAAAGGAAGAGTCCGGCTTTCCCTTTCAAGACATTACTGCTCTTTAAAYGGCTGCTACATTATGTGATTAGGTTCAGACAATATCCTAAAGCGCTTAATTTAGCAGTCATCTCATGGCATATTMATTAAGGCTTTTGGTCTGTTTTTCTCCTTTTAAGAGCCTGAGTTGTGAGACAGGTAAATTAAGTCCCTTGTGAGACTCAAATGTCACTGACCTTTTCTTTCCAGCCCCCCAGCCGATAGTGCTCCTGATGTCCCACCAGGTCCTCGGTGACAGCAAACACCCAGCAACAGCTCCTGACCCTCTCGGTTGAACCATCAATATCTTGGTGTGGCCAAAATCCGCGAGCAATACATGACAAATCTCGAAGCGCTGAGGTTTTTTATGAGCAGTTCAGAGGCTGGGGAGAACAGCAGCTTCCAGCAGCCGGTTGCTGTCTGATGGGGCTGGGCAGGACTGGGCAGCCCGCTGCCCGTCATGGGAGCAGGGTAATTGCATCCTTGGCCAGACCGCTTGCTCCCATAGCCAGAAATTCAGATTATCCAACTGTTACACAACTGCTCTCGAGCACCAGAGTTACACTAGAAATGTGCAGGAGGCATATATGGGCCCAGAGCTGGGAGATGGTTCCTTCTGCTCTGGTCATAAAATCCCTTTTTTTTTTTTTTTTTTTTTTTTTTTTTTTTTTTTTTTTTTT
>JAYKAV010000012.1:234547-571297 GCA_035582835.1 Phoebastria nigripes
GATGATAAATTTCTTTTTTTTTTTTTTTTTTTTTTTTGTTTGTTTTTTGTTTTTTTTTGTTTTAGAGGTTGAAAAGTCCAGCTGTGCGTGTGCTTTCCATGTAGCAACCCCCTGTACCACAGCACCAGAGGACAGGGGCTGGCAAAACACAAACAACAACATTACAAAGCTAGTTTTGGGGTTAGTTTGGGGTAGTTTTTTTGTTTTCTTTCTTGTAAAATCTCACTTGTCTAGCTGTACTACATGAATCATTTATGAGGACAGTCTTAAAGCGCTGCRAAATAGTCAGGCAATATTCAAATTTCTCTTAGTCTGCTGCAAATTTGGAAACCAGCGGAGGGCTGGGGCAGGGCCCAGYGAGGGTCGCTGGCTGTTGGCACAGCTCGCGGCTGCGGCTTCTGCTTGAATCCTTGAGTATCCTTTAAATACTTCATTGGAGAATGCAAAGCAGGAATGGAGGCGCGCGGACATGAAAAAAGCTGAAACAGGGTATATTTGCTTTATATTTCAGGTTCATTAAGGGTTCCTAGAGCGTTKTTGGAATGCAGGGAAGACTTACAGACATCCCCGTGATCCAAACCTGTGCTTTTTCCTTCTGCTCCAGAAAAAAAAAGGAAGTTTTTTTTTTCATGTAAAATGGACCACGTAAAGACACCTAGACCCTTACAATATTTCCAATGTGCATCTTTTTCCCCCTTGGGGCTGCCTTGGTCTCCTGGTGGRGCTGGAGGAGGCTGGTGGCCCCGGGCAGCCCCACAGACGGGGGATGCACGCCCGCCCCGGCAGCACTGGGCTGCGTGTGCCRGCACCCAGCGCACGGAGCTGTGAAATGGTTGTCGTGACTTCTTCCTTCCTTCTCCTCTTTTTAAAAATTTACGGTAATATTTTTAGCAGGATCTCCTCAGCTCCTGGGTGTGCCCTGGGCTTGCGACTGCTCCATTTACAGTTCCRGGAGGAGGTGGGCAAATGAGGTCTGTTAATTGCTGCTATTTATATCTTTCAGCGCACGGCCCTGTGGCTAGGATCGCTGTGCAGTGTCTGCTGTCTCGGGCTGAAGGCTCAGAGTTGAAGGGAGCTGAGGTTAACATGCCCAGGCTGGAGCTGAGACGTTCCCTGCCTGCCCCGCAGCACGTTGCTGTTATCTCAGCTCGGGAGCACATTGCAGCCAGAGCCCTTTGCTAGCTTTCAAGTTCACTTTTGCACATAGCTGCTATTTCCAGTTTAGCATTGACACTCTGACTCAATGGTCTTTAAGCAAATGCTTTTGGAAAGTTTATGAGAGGTGGTTGCTATTGGAGGTATATAAATTCATATTTACTTTGTGGGATGTCATACTAGTCTCTTATAGATCGTATCTACAGTATGTTTCTCTGCATCTCATTGCTTGCATAAAACAAATTGAGTCTTTCAGAATATTTTTCAGTCTGTGATTAAATTTTTCAGTTTATCTGTCACTGGAGTGGAGGCTGGGTAAGAGGACAGGAGCAGCTAATCCACCTTGGTGTGCTCTGCTGTGTCTGAAGCTGCTTATCGATAAAGGGACGAGCAGACTGGGGAGCCCTGGGTCACAACCAGAGACTGCCTTGATAGATCAGATGCTGAAAACATCACAAAGTGAGAATTTGGAATTCAAGGAATAGGTAAAATTCCTGAATATATGGGAATTCTGGATTCTATATGTTAACTTGGACAGATTTGTGCATATGGAGCTGTGGTTTCTGTAACAAGAAATTTGCCAGCGATTTTTCCAGCGTAGCAGAGTTTGTCCCTGACTCATTTGTACTTCTGTTTGGAAATCCTCTGCTCATTGTAAGAGGATCCCTGGGTCTCCATCAAAGCTGATTAATTACCCCACACTGGGGAGAGGGCAGCGATAAACTTTTTTGAAGATGACAGTTAATACGTTTTCTTGGTTTCAACCACTCTTATTCAGCCCGGGACAGCAAATTAATCTGCACTAAACATTCACTCTTGTGGTCACAATTTCATCATCCAGTGGAAGAAAGAGAACCCTAATAGCAAAGCAGTTAATCCTACAGTCCTGTACCTCCTGAGGCCTCTCCCAGACAATTCCATCAGTATCCTTATTAGTGCTATATTCGTCTGCTGGGAGATGTCTTAATTTACATATCTGCATTGCCACACGGAGTGATATAACTACGAGGTTTCTCTCCCTCACCAGGAAGATCCTCTACGGGAGGAAGCTATAAATAATAGTGTGGTAAARAATTCCCTTCTCTTGTTTTCTTCTTGTCCACTTTATGGCCGCAACGAGAATTGCCGCCTGTTATATGGAAAAATGAATTATTTTATTAAAAAAGCCAGAATCTTCACTTTATGTCTTTGTAGTCATTCTTTGGAATACGTTTCCCTGGAATAACTAGTTGTAAAAACTGGGGTTTGAGCCTAGAGTAATGGTAAGAGCACCTCTCTGTGATAGACTGGGTGCTAGATGCAGTACAATAAGGATCAGGTAAGATGAGATCTTTGGGTGTGATTATAATTACCTTTTTGCCTCTAGAGTTGCAGATTAAAAATATTTTCATTTTGAAATGGTGCTGTATGGGACACTGACATTGTCAAAGTCAGTTGTGCTATTTCTTAGGGGAATAGAAAGCTTTCAGCTTGGAAGACTGCTATTACCTAATAAACTACCAGGACTCCTGTCATTTTATAAAAATGGGTGTAAAAAAGAGTCCAAGACTGAGTAGGTTATCTCTTCTATTAACAGACCCTTCTTGCCTGAGTGTTTCTGCAATTTTATACATTCAGAAAGGGTTGCATTCAGCAAAAGTAGAGGAAAAATAAAGTTAAATATTATATTTGGTTTCCAAACTGTGTTTTAGTTTAAATCCTGGACTAAGCCTACTTTGGTGACTGGAAAAAAAAAAGTTCAGCTTTCATAATCAGCTATGAATGCAAATGGTGGAGAACAAATGAAAGAAACTTATTAAAAAAATGTTAAAATCCCACACTTCACCTCTGGAGAGGCAGGAGATGCTGTACGTGGTACTCGACCCTTCTGACAGGCACTGCCTTCCCATTTCTTACAAGCAAATAGATCCCGAGTCCTCACTTCTGTCAATGCAAGCACATGTGTGGGAACAGAAATTTTTCCATGCCGTTAGTTATCCACCAGGCCATTTTGGCAATGTAATTGATGCATCTCTGATTTTTATTCAGAAGCTATTCCTCTTACTAAAGCTAACAGTGGGGTTAGTCCAGTGCCCACACTCTGGGTATTTGCCTGAGCATCTCCTGCCTCACAGTTACAGACATCTGCAGCATTAATTTAGTTCAGTAAATTGTCCCAATGGGTGCAAACCAGAGTCAGGGCTTATGTCTGCCTTCTGCTCTAAAGCACTGTCTATTAAGATACCCATGCTGTCCACACAACCCAGCTATATGGTAGGCATACATACTTATCTGCTTGGTCTTCCCCAGGAGTGTAGCAGGGCAAAGACTCACTGGTTTGAATGCACTTGTGCCTGCACTGTGATTTTTAATAAAAATACTACAGAAAAATACCGCTTCATGAGTGGCAAAAAACCCTAATATAATCAATAATTTGTATCGACAGATTTGCACTGTCAATGTTAGATAACATCCGATACATTGTCCATGCGTGATGCACAGGGCTGCGGGATACCCAGCCTGCCGAGAAATAACTGGGGCTGCAGAGGATGGTATTTTCTAGATCTGTAAGGCAAAACCTGACCCACAGGASCTGTATTTCTTCACAAAGGCAAAGTACTTCAGGCCTTTAAAGCTGGTGCTACAGGACCAGAGCACTGGAGTATCTTCTCCTCGAGGGTTTTGCCCGGTGCCCCGTGTTGGTGTGGATGTTGTACAGCTTTCCTCCTCCGGCCYCTGTAAGATGGCAAAAAGCTTCACCTGTGTCGGAGCGACTGCAGTGAGCTGATACGAAGCAATCTCTTCTCAGGGGGTGGGAGGAGGCTAATTCTTGTTTCAGTTATTGCCCTCTCATCTAGCACAAGTGCTCGTTACAGGCGCACGGCGTGGGCGAGCTCAGACGACGCTCCTCCGCACGCGGCACTGTATGCAAAACCGCGCGATGCTCTGCTGATGATGGCAGCTGGTCCTGGGCCAAATTGAAGTGTAGCCTTAAATTGATTTGGGCTGGATAATACATCAGGCAGTCTGCATGCATCCTGCAAAACTGACATCTGAGATACAGCACCTTTCATCCCCCAAAGCTTTAAAAACTGAACTTGAGATACACTGATCACTTCAGCTCATAGGCACCACCCTTGCGGAGGGTAACAGAGACTGAATACCCACTTTTCCTCTATCATGCAGTTGTCCTCCTCACAAAAGTGGCAGGACCTGTGTGTTTTTCTCTCCTGGTTCTCTCTCCAAATTCTTTATGGATGTAGCTCCATTTTCGTTTCATCCGACACCAAAGTGCAACAGCTTTTGGGGAGGGAATGATGGCAATGCAAAGTGTACAACACAGTGCAACGGTTTAGAAAAGGAAATAGATCCAGCTAGAGCTGTCAAAAGCTTAACTGTCATGCAAACTAGGCTAGTAGGGAGGTTTGGACAACATCAGATCTAGAAATCATATTTTTGATACATAAATCTCCCAGGATTATTTCTTTCTGTGGATTATATGAACCAGAAGCTCTGATTTCTGTGGATCCAGTGGCTGTTTCTTTGCCCCGAGAGCGGCAGTGGTCCAGCTCTGCATCTTGGAGGTGCTGTTTCTGCCATGAGGGCATCCTGTGGTGCAAAAGCCGTCGAGGTATCTGTAGGTATTTCCGATATTACAGAGAGCAGAGCTTTGACACTTAGCTGACACTTGAAGTTGGGCTCAAATACACATTATAGCCTTTTAAGAAACAGCTATTACCTGACAYGTGTGAGGGAAGGAGAGACAAATGTTATTTGCTCAGTGAAGAATCAAAGAACTCAAATTCTTGTATATTTGGATTTTTCTCCAGCTTTCTCTAACTTATTTCCTATGAAAGGACAGCAATCTGGGAAACCAGGAAAAAAAAAAGCCTCCTGCTGTATATAACTTCCATGGGGACAAAGAGGGAGAGGAACCTGAAGCCAACAGCCTGCACAACCATATTTTTACCTTACCCTGAAAGGTAAATATGTAATACGAAGGAAAGAATAAGTCAAACACGTTTGTTTTCATATCATTTTGAGGGACTCAGGGTGTATAAGAGGGAGAGAACATCTCAAATTAATTGTAGATTCCTTGCAGAATATCTAGCAACTCCCTTGCAGTGTCCCCTCTCTTTCGCTGAAGGGGTGACATGAAATCCAGTCCTTGATTCAGCGTTTTCTTTGATCCCTGACTATGCGGTGATTGATCATAGCAATTTTTCTCACATGAACAGAATCCTTCAGATAAACTCATTTCAGACACTGAGGGCTATAAATGTATTACAGACCAAACACTCATGTTTTGCTTGTAGTGTTTAAACTCATATGCAGTAGGGTTCAAAATCACTTGTATAAAAGCAAGCAAACCATTTTAAAACTCCTGATTTAATGAAGTTCTGAGAAAGAGAGTCCTGTCTAGGTATGTTTTAGTTACAGGAGGACATCTCACTACACAATACATCAGAAATCTTGTAAAAGTAGGACAGGAAGAAAGAGATAAAGCATAAAAAATGCCAACGTGTGTATACATACAAGTGTGTTTGCATCCACGTGCAGGCATCCAATAAATGTCTAGGTCATACAGCAATCCAGATGTTGCTCTGGGTTAATTTTGTTTTCTTCCCAAAAGATAACAGCACCTAGAATTTCATGCACGTGCCATTTTTCCTGTATGCATTTTATGAGAACAGTTGTGCTCACATGCCTGACATAGCTAAATAATCGTATAACCATTTCTACATATCTTTGTATCTTCTTTTAAAATGTATTATCTGACCCTTCACTTATTTTGCAATTATCAGCATCTCCAGACAAGACGAGAGCCTATCCAGAGGCGAAGTTCATTCACGTTCAGGAGGATGTAGCTGTACCTCCCCCAGGTAAGGGACTGCTCATGTCTTTAATCTGAATCGTGATCTGGAGTTTCTTGAAGTTGTTCAGATCTCCTCCTGTATCGTAATTCATACTTATTTGATTTCATTATGACGATTTCTTTCATGAGAAGAAGCTTGATCCAAATTTTGAATTGAAAGGGTTGTGGGAAAGCCATGTGCGGTGGTTAGTGCACAGGCAGTGGAGAGGGCATCTCAATTCTGAGCTAGGCTTCAGCCATAAGTTTCCCATCTTCCTTTCCTATCCTTAACTTACCTATTAGCATATTCATTAAATGTGTTGTGGTGGGCACGCTGACTGCAGTGCTCTCACGCTGTGCATGAAATCATGAAGCTGCCATTTATCTGAGTTTGGATTAGATAATAAATTAAAACCTCAGGCCACTCTCTGAAAAATTCATGGAGGTTCAAATATCTCTGGGGTGAACCTGTGTTAATTTGCTATTATTTTGTGTTGCAGGTGTGCAAAAGATACCATTGTTCAATAGTTTATGTGCAGAACAAGGGACCTCCCTTTTTCTAATAAAATTGCAGCCTGAATTATATACACTGATATCCTGCTGATCTCCTCAATAGCAGATCAGTGAGTGGAAGGTAATTTCTGGTGGATCAGGTAGGAAAATAGTATTTACAAATCATGGAGAACCACAGCTGCTAAGCTTCAGGCAACTCTGCCATGCTTCATGATTTCACCTTCTAAGATCAGAGCACAATACCTTTCACTGATACTTGCATTCTATTTGTTAATTCCTTTGGTAGCATTAAGGGTTTCTGACAGTTTTGATCCTGACAGCAAACGTTAGGAGCAGAATAGGCAAACCTTCCTAAATSTCATGAATCCCTTAGCTTTGGGTTAGCACCAAGGGCATGGGGTCATGCTAGTGGCAACTCTGAGTGTGTTGGCAGGTAGGATTATATCTTTCCTCTCTTTCTCCAACTCTTAAGCATGCAAGAAGGTAGATGTTATGCTCTCTCAGAGTTGGAATAACTTTTTCCTGGGGATATAAAATGGAGCACAGTGCAGCAGCAAACCTACACCTGCTGTCCATCAGCATTTCGCTGCTGGCTCCAGGAGCRCTGTGCCAACAAGGACGTGGCTCTCTGAGATGTTATCCCATCTGGGGGCCACCCTATCATGCTGGCAGGGCCTCTAGGCTCAGTCTTGCCCTTTGAGATGAAGGGGTCAGCCTGTCTGCAGGAGATGCCACAGCTCATGGACTGGCAAAGTTAGCTTATGTGTTTGATGAGATGATTCATTTGCCAGTATGGTGGTCTCTGGAGTGCCGACAAACGAGCTTGACCAAATGTAGTTGCTTTATGAAGAAACATAAACTAATCCAATTTTAAAATAGAACAGAACAATTTGAAATCATGCTCATTTACTGTGTAAACACTGACCACAATTAACTAGACATTCTTCACTTTGGGGAAATACAAAGTTATGGATAGATGGGGAGATATTCTGCTCGGTTCGACAGTTCCAGGCAAGCATCGTGGTGGTAACTTACTTTCATTTTTACAGTGATACTGAATTAGTGCCCTTTAGAGAACTGCTGGAGAAATTCAAATTAGAAAATAATCAAGAGCCTTGGTAATGTGTACATATGGTAATATATAATGTGTTACACAATTAAGTCAATGTTAGTTCAAGGAAAATCTTTGAAAATCATTCACTGCTAATGCAGTGCCAGATTGTGGTACCGCATAGCCCCCAATTCAGCCTTGGACCTTCATGGCACAATATTAATTTGAASTTGCACAACTTCATGCTTGATATGAATGGGGAAAACATTTTTTTTTCACTCAGAAAAATGCTAAATTTTTTTTGCATTTTCTTAACCCAAAGCAGTTATAAATCCCCCAGCCCTCAGGTGAATATCTAAATAAAAGCTGGATACAACCCAGGTAGCATGCTTAGGGGAACCCACGATGGCCAGGAGCAGCCACCGTGGGCTCAGGTCCTCCACGTCACCCCGGGTGGGGAGAGGCGGCAGAGGGAGACCGGGTGTTGACCGTGCGGCGTCTCAGGTTTGCATCTCCCTTCCTGACTGCCCACTGCAGATAGACAGTCTGAGAGCAGGAAACACATGTTTTGGGGCAGAAAAAACAGTTTGCAAGCAAGGATGAGAACAGACTGTCCGAGCGGGATGGTGCAATACAGCAGTGATCTTCCCCTGGGCCAAAGGCAAATATTCAATCATATCTTAAAACTTGTCCAGACTGATTTGAAAAATAAGTTTAATTCCARAACTGTGCTCTTTTTCTCTCTTTCAGCTGCAGAGGTTTTGTGATTTGTACTAACCTTGAAGATACAAAACAAAATATGTGCTAATGATATTCCTATCTCCCAGCTGGTGTTGGCAACTCTTTTACTGCTCTGCAGGACAAGTGCAAGTACAAATGCAAGTACCAGAACCTTGTTGAGAGCAGAGTGTCCCACATTTCAGTCTAACCATTCGAACTACAAGACATGTAATAAAACAGTTTCTGCTCTGAATGAATAATTGAGCTACTTCTGTGGGGAGGCCTCTAAAGAGCCATGTGGCAGAATGTTTTTTAAGGCACTTATGAAAGCTATCCCACCTGGAAACCATCCCACACACAGAGCCCACATTGCTCTTCCTCTCAGCTTGGTTTAATTGCTTGTTCCATGTCTGTACCTAATCTGAATGGTGAGGAAATAAGGCAGGCTACATGAAATGCTGTAATTATTTTTAAGGTAGAGCAAGACTTCCAAAATCATGAAACTCCATGAATGTCACTGAGCGGTTTTTTCGTTTGAGAATTCCTTCCACATATCAAAATTCCTTCCAAGGATATSAAAAAGAATTTAAGAAGACTTTAATGCTTGATTCTTGAAGCAATTATGTAGCACATAAAAATTTCACTGCTACATCCTCCACCATACAGCAGGTGCTCTGGCCCCTTGCAGAGCGGCCACACTGCTGGGACAGCTACCCCAGAAACATCCTCCTTAGGCAGGCAGCCCCCCGCTGCCTGTCTGCTCCAAGCCATAGAGACAGCCTGCAACAGAGAATATTTGTTACATTCTGAAAAACATTTTGAGATGAAAAAAATTCCCTCTTTCTCCTTGGGATGTAATAGAGAACAATAACAACAACAAACCCAACTAATAATAATAATAATAATAGTAATAATAACGACGTTGACAGTATTTGTGACATATCAACATTTCCCAGTGTAAGATGTTTTGTTAGAAAAATCCAATCARCTGGATGCTTACCACCAATATCATGATAGTGGTTGAATGTCTCTTAGTGGTGCATTAGGCAGCTTGAATAACATACAGCCTCCTATTCCTGTTTCAGCAAGTAAGCTGGGAGTAAGGTACAGTCTACCTATCGATGAACATTATTTATGCCAAAGTTAGAGTCAGAGGAGAGAGGTAGGTCCCTTTGAAAGCCTCGAAAGATTTTCCTTCCTGAAATACAGACACTTAGGTAGACAGGGATCTTTTACTGTATCCTTGGAGGACACCGATTTGCTTCCAAGGACTATATGGGAAACCGAACCATCAAGTCAGGGGGACAAATTCCACTATTTTTCTGAAATGCACATATAATAAGTCCTACCTGATACACACAGTGTTACTTTTTAATTCTAGCAATGTTTTGCTAGATGAAATGTTCCGTATCTGGAGTGAAGGCAGGGAGTTTAGCAGTGACTTGCAGCTCTTGGGGGAATTCAGCTCACAGCCTCGGTCTGATTCTTGAAAAAGATTTTGTCTCTTGCTTGCTTGATTTGAACTTGTGTGGCTAACTTGTGCTTGAGGAGCAGATTTTTCAACCACAGTCTTTGTCTCAAAGCTTTAGGTTATCTTTGATACATTCTGGGCCCACACCACTCCRTTCCAGAATACAGGAATGGAGACCTTGATTCTTCTACTTGGGAAGTTGGTAGTCATGTTGACCATCAATCCAGGAAAAGGACATTCTTGTGAAGAAGAGGACACAGCTAGAGTACTAGTTAACTTTTTTCCCCTGAAGTGTTTGCATGTTTCTATTTAGTATTCAATTTTCATACCTGACCTGTCCAAACTGTTTAGATTGCAAGTTTCTCATCTGTGGTGCACCATGCATTCCTCTGTGTTATAAATTAATAATTATAGTACTTAAGTCATGCGAAAAGGGAAATGAAGTCAAAATATGGTTTTATCATTCACGTTACATGCTGTTACTCTCTATTACTTTGTCTTTGGGGCTTTTAAGAGTGATTTTTTATGGTTGTTTAGGGGGAAAAAAAAACATGAAGAAGATAAAGCTGAACTAAACAACAAATGCTGGAGATGGAATAAATACCCCCTACTAAGATTCAGCTGTTTTGTGCTTCAGGAATATACTGTCTTACCCTCATCCCTACCTTTCTGATGGGCATACTAATGTGGTTTTGACATAATTTGTGCAGAAGCCACCTCCAGAGGAGAGCGCTTTGAAAGGAGCGTTACTCTCTTGTAGAGGAAATGCTGATTTGTTGGAACCGTGCACTGTACATCAGGACCGTGCCTTCTGGGAGTGATGTTAACTCACAGCAGGATGGAGGGATGCCTGAGTTACTGTCGTGCTTGTGGTTATTTGAGAAAACAATAACTATCCATCATGGAAATATGAACCACTTTTGAACTAAAAAGGAAACCAAACATTCCTAGGAACAACACAYGTTCTTCCTCATTCTTAGTGCTGTCATTTGATTTAGATGAGGCAGTTCCTTCCTTTCTCTCTGGCTCACTGCATATTATATAATTTTCCCCCAGAAAAACTCCTATTGAGCTTTTTCTTATTTCAGTTTGATCCAAAGTTCAAAGGATTCAGTAAAGAATCTCTCCATTAGCTTCAATAGCCTCGTATTAAGCTCTTAGGTCTTTATTTGGTCTTTAAGCATCTTCTGTTTTCAAGTGCTAGACAAGCTTCCTGCTAATGTTTTAATTCTAACTCACCAACAGACAGTGGTGTTATATGCTAGCCTTTTTCCATTTCCATAATTGAAGTTACTAACTCAGAGACTGTAGAATTTGGGGATGATCCATTAATGCTGTACAAACTGTCAAATTTCTTTTCTTGATGGTAAGCCACTATTTAATGATCTTAGAYATGGTATAACTGGCATTTCCTTCTATCCACTCTATTATTGCTCTACTTGCAGTGCAAGATGGAGGGTTTCATTACATCATATTACACAGAGAAATATTGGGGGTGTTTATATATCTACCACAGCTTCTAAATTGTGCAGGATTAGAGAACAGATCATGAGTTCACTCCAGTGACCTTACAAAAGATCTCTGTGTTGCTACATGTAGGGTTTGAGTTCAGTGACAACTACAGGCAAGGAGTGGGGGTGAGGGAAAGGTAGCATATGAAGATAGTGGAGAAGGTTGGAAGATAGATTTATAATACTCTATTTATTTTTAAAATATTGTCACTTTTTTGCTTAACAAATTGCCCACGAACAGATCATGATTTTTCTTGATTAATGTATTAATCTCAGTGCGTAATTTATCATCTGCAGCTTATTAATGAAGTTTACTTGAATAGAAATTTGGACAAGTTTGGCCACATGGCCAGCAGGTCCTGGACTGGATAAGGATGTCAAAGACTGCAAACTGGCCAAAGGGATATTTCATACCATATGATGTCATGTTCAACAATAAAAGCTAAGAGAAAGGAGGAGGAGAGGGCATTCGTTATTAAGGCGTTTGCCTTCCAAAGCAACTGCTACACGAACTGAGGTCCTGCTTCCCAGGAAGTGGCTGGACGTCACCTCCTGATGGGAAGTAGAGAATGAATCTTCTTGTTTTCCTTTGTTTTCACACATGGCCTTTGATTTGTTTTATTAAACTGCCTTTACCTCGACCCATGATTTTTTCATCTTATTTTGTCCCCTTGTCCCGCTGAGGAGGGGGAGTGAGGAAGTGGCTTGGTGGGCACTTCGCAGCCTGGTCAACCCAGCACATAAGCATATTAAAACACTTTACACAGGACAAAATTATGTCAATGACAGAGTTCTGTTCTTAGGGAGCTTCAGGTTAATGTACAAAACGTGCTTTTGATTTCCATATTTTCTTTAGTTTATTCATTGCTTTATTACTAAATACGCCTGATTAGCAATACTCATGCTTAATTACCCTCTAGCTTGTACGACTTGTAAACTCTCTGGTTAACACTACATTTCTCATCTCAAGGTAACACTGTGACATGATCTGACATCTGTTATTTACTTCAGCATTATTTCTTTTTTATTTGTGGAGAAAAGGCTGCAGACACTAGACTATAAATTTTCTTTCTTTGCTAAGGCGTACAGTGGAGAGCAGAGCATAAAGACGACCCAGAATATATAAAGAATCAGGATATAACATTGTGCCCAATGAAAAATTGTGCAGAGGAGGATATGTTACAGAGAATCTTCTTCTATTAAAGCACACACAAAGTTTCAACAGATTTCAGTGCTGGGAACTGAAATATTCGGTTTTAGGAACTGAACAGTTTAATTCTGGGTTGCAAAAGATTTACAGCAGGTATTTGAAACAGAAAAGATATTCTATTAAGTGCACAGGAATGCAATCCTGCAGTCCATGCAAGGATGATTAGAGGTTTTCCAAAAGTCCATTGGTGATTCTGGGGGATTTTTTGTTTTACTCTTTTTGAGTAAGTAAAGCTTGAGGTCATTTGCATCCCACTGCATCTGGATTTTTTACATCCACCCAGACTTGTATTACCGCTTCTGATTTTCTGCAGCCTGTACTGTGGTTCCATTTATAAGGGACTACCAATTTAATTTCCATCAGCAGCACACTTTTCAGGTAGACCCTTCAGTGAGGTCTCATGCCGAGTATGGCAATTCTCAATGTGAAKAATGATACCAGGATTTGGCCTGTACCATTATAGAAATAAGTGATTTTGCTGACCCCATAACAGGTTAATAATTCAATTACACAAGAGAAAAGTAGACCTGTAACTGCAGAAACATGCTCCACAAAGTCTACATTAAAAAAAAAATCCGAACAACTCAACAAACAACAAAAAAACGCCAAACAAAAAACTAAAACCCCACATAACAGCATGAGAAAAGCCTACCTCTTAATAAGCATATTGTGTAGGATTCTCTCCTCCAGCATTGACACAAAAACAATAAAGATTTCATGTCTTGTTAATAGTTCTTCCTTTAGGGGAGTGAAAAGAAAATTACCTAGAGAAGAACAAGCCTCATGGCAAGTTCCTTTCAGGCTTATGGACTCTGGAGATTGAAGTGTTTCTGGCCCTCAAATATTTTCTTAAGTATTTACATAAAGGGTTGTCAGATCAGCATTGTAGACCATCTTTTACAGGCAAATAAGAGTCTATCAACAATGCCACCAGCAATAAAGCTGTACGCTGCCAGAGCACGGATGCTCAGGGCCCCTTAGCTTTCACTACTGCATCCATCTCCTGTACCTTTCTTTTTATTTACCCATCTCCTCAGCACTTTTAGTTGGACCAATATAACACATCTGTTTATTACCACCGCTACTCTATACGTCTGAAACTATATACAAGGATATGTGTTCTCATAAGAGAAGAATAAATGTATTAGACTAACATGATTTAGTAGTCACAAGACTTATCTCCCAAGTTGTCTGGAGAAAACACAAACAGCTTTTACTAAGCTCACACATGATGATACTCAGAGGTTTATTCTGCAACTGACTGACAAAGTGCTGTATTATGAAGGCTGGAATACAGGCAAGGCTTTGTGTAATACTAGATATTTATAACGCCTTTGGAAATGATTCCTTTGTTTTACTAATGAACGCAGGGGTATTGCTAAGACTGGCTGGAGATGTATTTCAAAAGCCTTGTGCTTACACTGCCGAGACTGACGGTCCTCACTGGGCCATCACAGAAAAGCCACCTTCGCTAACCGGCGCCTCCACTATTTCCTTACACAAAGAGCATCATGAAGATGACCTCTTCTGAGGAAAACGGTCTATTTCCACACTATGTCCCATAAAGTACCAAATCGTGGACACTAATGTGTGGTGTAAAGGCATTATCATTTTATTCCAAGAGGTATATTGTCACTCTGAGGGCTACAAAGGCATTTATGAATTGATGTTTTCCCAGGTTTTGTTTTTAATGAAACACTGAAGTATTTCTGGGTAACAATGTGATAAATTAATGGCAAAGCAAAATAATTTTTTTCACGTCACGGGGTACACAACAAAAGAAGCACATAATCTTGCCCCTCTAGAGCAAATAAACTTCAAAATTGTAAAGCTAATGGATAAAATGTGAAGTTTTCAGAGAAAACAGTAGGAAGAAATTGAAGCATTTGGGCTTTTGCAGAAGCTGGTCTGATCTTGGGAGAAGGATGAAAACACGGATGAAAGTATTTTCTGATAGTCAGGAAATGAAGAAAATGAGGGACCAATTCTCTGCTCCGTGGACTCCGGACCCCCTGTGTGGACTTGTTTGTGTTATTCAGTCCCTTGGTATATCCATACCCCATAATATCAATTTAATATGGTACTGTGAAATAAGCGACAGATTTAGGAGGTGCCGAGACGCTTAGGTAACAGGGACCACAGAAACATCTATCTTACATAAAAGAGAAATACAACTTGTCCCTGCTGGCATTGTGCTTCTGTGTGGGCGTGTATGAAGAGCAAAGATATATCTTTAAAAAAAAATGTATCTCTGCACTCACTCCTTTGAGCTGTTTGCTAGTTGTGCATAGCTTATCGCCCTACCTAACGGCGGGGTGTATCCATCACCATTGCTAAAAGCCAATGCCCCAAATCCTACAGCTTACGGTGTCTTCCTCACTCCAGCCCTAGATATCAGTTTGGAAAGTGCCCAACTTTTTGCTACCCTGGAGCCTGATTTCAGTAAGGAAATGTTTCTCCAGCCAGGAGACCGTGAACATTTAGCGCTAGTGGGTACAGCTTTTGGGTCTGACTTACAGACTCTGCTCAAACACACCTGAGCTCCAGGGGTTGCAGGACTGCCCCAGGAGCCCTGGGCACGGCTCCGTACATGGCAGCAGGAAAAAAAAAGAAAACATTACAGATAGACTTTTTAAAATTAATTTCTTATTTCCAGTGACAGGATGATGACCTGATAGCCACAAAGGGCTGTCAAACACAACTCCAGTGCATGTTCATGCCCAGTGGCAGGAGCCTGGAATGAAGGTCCTACCACCCACCGGCACTTAGAGAAAGACCCTGTTTCAAAAGAGGTACTTTGCTGTAGCCCTGAATAAGCATCAAAGGGCCTGGGGTTTAAATTTTGCTTATGCTCTGAGATTTCTCTACGGACCTGATGAGCCTGTTTGTTTTATGAATTTTCCTGCTCGGCAGTCAGATGCAAGATCCTCTGTGCTGCAAACAGATACACATATATTACTTCTGCCTAAAAGTTGCAGGGTATACCTGACCTTCAGGTGCCTAATTTTCTTCCTGTATAGTAGGAAGAGCCTCCACAGTGGCTTCTGCAGTCTTCTCCAAGGCAGAGAAAGTATGAGTAACAAGAGCTGGCATTTAGCCGCCTACATCTTGTACCTGATCTAGTCCAATTTACAATATAGTCCTTTACGTGTCCATTAGTCAACTACCTCCCACCAAGTGTAATCAAATTACTTTCCTTTCCCCCATTTGATTTCCTTGGTAAAAATGCACACACTTCTGCCTGTCAAATGCTAAAAAGGGCTTATTAGGATCAGTCATAAAAAAATCTATATACTACCTACAAATAATTGAAATCCTATTTTCAGCTTTCTAGATGCATAAATCACTTCTCCACTCGGCAATCCAAATCACAGCCATTAAAACCTTTCATCCTGAAGGACAACAAAGGAGAAAGCACACTTTCTTATCTCTTGCCTTGGTCCAGTGGGAAATACAAGGAGACGACACCAGAGGTCTTTACAGCCTCAAATAGATAGGCATAAAGCACTCTGACCTACATAAAGACTAGGAATGAAATGGAAATTGTTGGAGAACAGCCATTCTCTCATGTCAAATGCTTTCTCGGCACCTAATGATCATGCAGCCATAACCTGAGGAGTCTCCGCAAGAAAACACGTACAGATGTTATCTACTGAGATTTTTCCTTAAGAATCCTACCTAAGGTGGAAGTATTAACAGATTTTTTAAATATGTATGTAGCTGCAGGTAAGGAATTAAAAATCTGAAATCTAGCTGGATCATAGTTTTTGCAAGGTAATGGAACTTGCATCTTATTACACTGGAAAATTGTGGTTTCATGCATTTTTTCCAGGAAGTGAAGTGAGAATGAGTTACAAACCTGGATTTAAATTTTGACCGAGCTTGAGTGCAATGTCTGTTTACAAAGCCAGTGTGTCCCTGCTGAAGATCAGGCTTCCCAATTAACATACATTTATTCAGTCACTTATTTATTTAATTATTGCAAGGGTAACTTTCTAGCAACTCTAGCAAGATGTTGCAGCAAATATTGTTTTACCCCCTACCTAGGCTAATGCAAAAAGAAATACTTGAATGTAAACGCAATGCATTATTTATCGTAGAAAGGGTAGTCTAACCCAATTTAAGAAAGAAAGAGAAAAAATATTTACTTTTGCTAATTTGATATCTGAAGCTGAGCTTAACATCACTGAGGTTCTAAAATTGCCCAAGCACTTATTTTTGTATTTCTGTAAACTTGTCACTGACAAGGTAGATTTCTCTACCTTCCATAGCGATCTCTCAGGAAGATTTGTCAGAGCTGGATTAGACCCCGAGAGCAGGGAGGTAGCACCAGTAACGCCTGAAGGACAAATAGCGACTGCAGACACAAATCATCAGCACAGTTTGGTCTGAAGACCTTTGTTATCCAGAATAGAGTTTAGGGGTCTCTGTATGAACTACCAAGGTCTCTCTGTGCACTGGGAAAGATGTGAAACCACTGGCCAGCCTGTTATTAAAAAGTTTTTAATATTGTATAATAAAGCTTTTTCAAGACATTTTTCTAGATAGAGGAGAGAATAGTACATCTTTGGTCCTGCCTAAACTATTTGGTATAAATAAATTATCTGAAATATGAGGACCATTCTTTCCTTTTCAGCAATCATTTATACACATATTGCGATCTCTGTGCATGGATTTCTCTTGCCTAAGCTCAACATATTTCCACCTACAAGTTTTTCTCAAATTCTTTATCTGAAAACCTCCTATTTTTTATCTGGCTGTAGCTCAGTTGAGTTACAATGATTTGGTTTCTTAACCGACACTTTTGTATCCAACTCTCTTTAGAGCACTTCTGCATATTTTACCTGAAAATTCTAAGTATTTCTACACATGCCGGAGCCTTGAGCTGGCCCAAATTCTGACATGGATTTGTCTAAACCATCTCGGGGTCTGGTTCTACCCAAATAAAGGCACCCACCAGTGTGATGCTGCCCCAACCTGCTCTGCGCCTGGCGCCTGGGATGCTCCGCGCTGGGGGGGAAAGCAGAGGGCGGTGAGGAGGGGGCTCTGTCCTGCCACAGCAAGCCCCCCACTTTTACCTGAAAGGCCTGGAAAACAGTTTTTGCCTGTCTTCCACCAGACTGGAGGAATTCCCCATGGCCTGCATAGTCTCTGATGTATTCAAGCTTTTGGGTACTTATTTAAGTTAGAGCAGTAACTCATCCTTTCCTGCTTGTCACTGTAAATCAAAGTTAAAAGAGATATATACTGCTATGGAGAAAATTATAATCTTAACAAATATATAAATAATGCTTATTAAAGTGCCCTAAATACTGCTGATGGACCCTTAGGCTTTGGAGAAGACTCGATTAATGAATGGTGACCTGTCAATCTGCAACACGGGTCTGGCTGAAACCTCCCTTCCTCAGGGGACACCGCTGGACTTGTCTTTAAAAATTAAATTAAAATCAGACCTGTTTTGCAAATCATCTGAGAAGTCTATCAGACTCCCTGGCTACATCAAAGGCAAGGCAGACCTTTACCTTTGGTTGAACRTCATCTGAAAAAACTTCAATAAGGAAAAGTGCAAAGACATTGCTTTATGCTCTCAGATTGTTTCAAACAAGTTTAAAGAGCGTGATAACACATTGTAATAGCAACCAAATTTCTCCCTGCTACTGTAAGTGCATTTGCTTTCAATTCTGGGTTAACTTTTCCACCAGGTAATTTCATATGAGGAGCTCTTGAACGTTGACTTCTTCCTGCGCACGTGCAGAGCAGAGGCACCTCACTCGCCTTTCCCTCTGTGCCCTGGGTCTGCACAGGGGTTTCCAATCTGCCCGTTTCCTCTGCAAGCAACAGCAAAAGCTGCCTGTGCCTTCATTTTGGAGGGTTTACTTATTTAGGAACAAATGCTGAGCATATGTTCACAGCAAGCAACGCTTTATTTTGCGAACAGGTTCTGCTCAGACTGGTGGGTCTGTTCTCAATCTGTGATACCATACGACAACGGAAAAGGGATGAGAATTAACCTCCCTCTGTCGTAGCCATCCACCTCTGCACATTTACACTGCATCTTATTTCTAACTGAAAAGAATAATTGCAGGTACAGCTTTGGAAAAGATTTTGTAGTCTATTTTCAATTTTTTAAAAAAAGTTTCAGTCAACATGACATGAAAATTTGTCTATGCCTTTGGCAGACTTAAAAATAATAATTAAGCTTTCTTTCTGGGTTGAACAAAATGTTCCATTTAAATCCAAAATTAAATACCCTTTCCTACTTGAAAGCTTGCTTGAACGTCTTTACAAACAAGATGAAAATACATTTAGAAAGTAAACATTGAAGCTACCAATTAAAAAATCATGTTGAATTTATTGCAAAAGGTAGGGACACACCTGGTGCTTTACTGGTTTTTTCAGTTTCTTTTCACTGAATCAATCTGGAAAAAATTAATGGTGTAATAAAAGCTTCAGATTTTGAAATAGTCTGCGAGATTTTTGAAATGGTCCATAAGAAAGGTTATACTGCTCTTTGATGCTCAGGGTAGAGAAGTTAACACAAAAGACTGATTTCTGAGAATGCTCTTAAAAATATAAAATGGTAGATAAAGCCTTGCAATGGTGAAAGACCTGTGCTGGGTCCTTCATCAGTTGTACCCAAAGTTTCTGGCAGAAAGAGGCGTCTGTTTTCTTTTTCTACTCCTTGCCAGGCTCTTGGAGCCAGAAAGCATAAACCCCCCTGCTCTCCTGAATACACCCGTGTGCCGCTGGGTCGTTACGGGGTGTCAGGAGCAAGTAAACCTCTGGGAGAAAATGAAGCCACCTGAATCCCTCAGCCAGGAGCTGAACGTGGCCCAGGACTGGAAGGGAAGATTATAGCACTTGTGTTTTTCATTGGAAGCGAGTAGTTCTGAAGAGATATTGAAGACAGAGAAATCCTCTGTTTGTTCCAGGTGGCGGGTTTAGAGGCGTTAGAAATAGGCAGTACATTACAGTGGGATTACGAAGAAAAGCGCAAACTGCAAGACAAAATCATTCTGAAATTTAAAGAAAAAAAACCAAAGCTGTACTTCTTCCAGGAGCTTGGAAAAGCCGCTTTTCTCTGCAAGAAAATACCTGCCAAGTGAGAACATTGATCATGTTGATGCAGAGCTACATCATACAGCTAAGTCATGTGAATTTGAACAGTTAACAGCTGGACTAATTAGAGAGCACAGTATTATTGGTATAACTGATAACCAGGACTAAGCAAGGTTATTTTGCAAGTAATAGATTTGACTTTGCAAAGAACAGCGGATATTTGCAGAGCTAATGAAAACTGTGCTTCCCAAATTAAAGTGCGAGCAAGCAGAGAAAGAACTGGAGTGCACCTAATTAAAAATGCATACCAAGGCAGGAAGACAGAATACAAGGGTAAACAAATGGCAGAGACCAGATTTGTTTGCAATAAATATGGAAGGAGGTGCAACGCGACTCGGAGGTGCCCAGCCCGAGGGGTGCAGCGGTGCCTGCGCAGCCCGAGGAAGCATTTTGCACCATTGCCAATGCGGCCGCGTCTCCTCTCTGAGTAAACAGCCCTTCGGGCTTCAGGGCTGGCAGCCCAGCATCTTTTACTGAAACCAAACACATTACTAGTGTCTCCAAGAGGTTATTGTACAGCTTACAAAGCTAATACTTAAAGAGTTTGCATTTTTGCATGCAAATAAGCTTTGATTTAAACTCATTAGCATTTCCCTTTCTGAGCTCTAGTTTGAGTTATTCTTAGACTCCTTTCTCTTGGAGTAATTATGACTTATTTATCTGACAGAGTGACTACTATCTCCCATCTCATTTTCGTAATCTAACATAACCTTCACAATTCTCAGCAGCTTTGTTTGACAGATACCTACAAAGAGAAATATGTCACGGGCACAGCTGTGTGGCGTCTGCCTTTCCCGGCCGGGAGTTTGCTTAAACCTTCCCCTTTGCTTTGGTCCTCTGGGTTCGTACAAGAGAGCCCGGCTCTGGCACCAGCTCTGGCAGAAATGCCAAAGGCTTTGATGGCTCCCAGCTGGGCATGGCTGGGACAGGGGTGGTGTTTCTAGTGCCCCATGTCAGAGTTCAAAGTAAAGCTCTCCTTTAGCCTGCCTGAGTTTTTTTATGATTACTATTTCGCTAGGAGAGTATCCCTCCTCATCTCTCCAACAGGATATTTGCTGGTACCGCCAATGTGAATCATATATGAGAAGGACATACGGGATAATGCATAACATAAATTTTCATTATAGACATAAATTTCTGGAAAAAGGTGCTAACTAATCTAGCGGATGCACGGAATAAAGGTCTGCTTGCTGAATTTCCTCTTTAGTTATGGAAACAACTTCTGCATGGTGATAGGAATTAGGAATTAGCAAGGCATTTGAAAAAGCAAGGCTGGTCACTCTGGACACAGAAAAAGTGGGGGCATTATATCAAATAATGGAAGGTAGAGAAAATGTTCTCACCGTCTCAGATTGTACAAATGAGGGATCATTGAAGAGTGACAGAACCTAAGTGGATAAAAAGGAATTGTTTTCACACAGTGTGTGATTAGTTAGTGAAATTAATTGTCGTGAATGTTATTGATGCAAAAAATGTAGCTGGATTCTAAAAGCTGCTCATCGATGGGGTTAACAAAAGCATTCAGCATCTAATGATACTATTTTATCTTTTTGTACTTTAATAAAAAGACATGCATATATTTAGAGCATATTTAGCTAGAAAATTTTACAAGAGACATGAAACCTCATGCATCTGGGTTTAGAGCCACCTATTTAATGATTATGAATGAAGATGGAGTGGCTGGCATCCCAAATTGGCGTGTTGCAGACATCTACTCCTTTCCAAAGCACATGGTGCCAGCTCCTTGTCAAAGAGCAAATGTGGAAATAAAAGACTAYGGGCCTGAAGCAAGTGAATTCCTATACCTAAACAAGCAAAACGTTGGCRATATCCCCATTGCAAACTCATACCCCATAATACATCCCATTTGTCAGGTGTGGAAAATACCAGCACAAACTGCCTGTTAATATTATTGCACCGGTTTCTGGTTATAAAAAGTTTTCACATTTCAAGAAAAACTCAGTTCCATTATGTTTTGCCTGTCTGCACATTAAAACCATAGAGGACAATTTATCTTTTTAAGGGACTTCACCCAAGCTCACTGGGGAAGTTGAGCTGAAGGTCAGGGCTGTCGCAGAGAGGTGGCCTCCAGCCCCGAGTGCCACCTTCCCATCCTCATCATCTGAGAGTCGGCTTAACGCGYGTCTTGCTCGTTAGCTGAGCACATTACCTGTTTGCTGGGGGATTGACTGATAACACTACTGTTGCTGTACTGAAATGGCTGTAAAATCATTAAGCATATCTTGTTTTACTTAACCTGAAGTCATTTAAATTGTAAGGCTTCTGGAGAGTGTTAGYGAGACTAGAATTCCCTGATGTGATAGGGGAGACTTTAATGCAAAATGAAGTCTTATCACATTAAGCATAATTTTTATCATATCAGTGACTTAACAGATTAGTAAATGTTGTTTTTCTAAAGTTATAAGACAGCTCCTGATATGAAATTGGATTATGTCAGTTCATTTTCTCCATCAGCTTTACAATATTGCAAAAAGCAAGGATTTTTCATTAACATATGGAAATCACTCAAATTTGTCTCAAATTAGACTTAGCCTGCCTTCGCTATCGACACATAAATATTGGCTTGTATCATCTTAGAGAAACCCCTGTTTCCTTTTAGATATATACAGAATAAAACTTATGCGAACTAAGGAAAGCTAAAAAGTGAACTCTGTAACTGAAGAGTTCACAGTTCCTTGAATATTCGTCAGGGGCATTTTAAAATGATTGCAAGGACTGTCTTTTCAGCTAGTGGAATTGGAAATGTTAAGGTCTTTGGGAAATGTTACTTTTTTTTTTTTTTTTTTTTTTTTTTTTTTTTTTTTTTTTTTTTTTACTAAATTCAGTTAAATCTTATCATGTTTTGATGTTTGGTGACTTCAGCCCAATTTCTGCTGCTTTCCCTTAGCCATTCAAAGCCACTGGGCCATGAGTTTGTGGGCCACTGAAAAGGTGACTGTGGTTCACAGAGTGAAAATAAGTGCTGAAGATTATGTACACACTCAAGGTCAAGTTCAAAATAGTATAAATCCATCTCTATATAGCTGTCTTAAAGTTACATTAAGGTTGCAGCTGCTCCTTACAGTGAGAACGCTTTTCCATACCCTGGTCTGAAGTTTTTAGGGTCACCCTTGCGAGGAGCTTTGACAGTACTTAGARACTGACCCAGTCCCATAAAATCAGGATGAAGACTCTTTTCCTCTCTCCCCACTACAGCACAGCTCATAAAATTCACCCCTTATTTACCAGGTAGATGTTACATGTCAAATCTAACCACCTGAAATACATGGGTTTTGTTGCTCCCCTGCTATTAGCAACAGGAACGTTATTACTGCAAAATCATCACAATGCAATTACAGTATATCCAGCAATATTGAGTACTATAAATTTATGTTCATGGAAATCTCTGAGAGCTATACTCATATCGTATAAAATTTAGACAGCTGATCCACATTTTAGTTTTCATATAATTTACTCTCACCTACTAATATTCAGCCTGAAGGTCTCAATTTGTATTTAACTAGCAAACTTTTACAAGCAGCACACATTAACAGTTTTAAATGTCACAGCAATGTTTAGTCATGCAAGACAATGCATAAGAATACYTAGAAATATTTCTAATTGGCAATGCAATTATTTAACTCACTGTCTAAACTTTGTTGCCATATACTTTGTCCAACACTTTAAATTCAGACTTTCTGAAATGAAAACAGTAAATCAGTAAGGCAATACCCTAAAGGCAACTCCTTTTACTGCTGAGCAACGTCTTATGCCAGAACTAGACCCACTAATATGGTGCAGATAATGAGGTATGAAAGGCTGAAAACGCTTTATCGAGGGTGTTGCATATTTTGGGACAGAGTTTAAATGCACACGGGTCTTGCTTTGCTTAAGCAGGGACACTCTGGAGCGGTGCAGAGCGCTCCACAAAACTCATGCCCACTTTTTTGTGGAGTGCAGGCACCTGAGAATTCCCACAGCAGCCTAACCACACGTCCCCTTTCCGAAAGGCACCAGTCTTGGTGTAACAACTTCTAAAATGTGTTTTATCAAAATATGTTCCTCATTCTGCGGTAAATGCCGGGTAGTGCTCGCTCACGTCATTAGGGCTATTTGCTTCATTTCAGACCCAACTGCACCCAGCCTCAGCTTGCAAACGCTAAATCTTGCTGCAGCCTTCTCTGCTGAACCAAAGAKCTTTCCACTGTCAAGAGTTTTCTGTGCATTTGGGTAGTCATATGCCATCTGGATAAAGAGATAAATTAGGAAGCCAGGAAGTCTCACAGGTACTCTGATGAACCATATCTGTATATTTTTTTAAAGACATATCCACAGGAAACAGTAGGTGCCATATGTGCCCTTCTCTCCCTGCACTACAATGTAGGTGTCTTGCCATCAGTGGAGGGAAAGAGTCCTTGAACTGAGAAGCATAATTAAGTGAAATAATCTCTCCTTACTGCATCTTTCAATTCTTCACACTCTGCTCTGGCTTTACTCTTCCCTGGAGAGCTTCTTTTTACTGCTAACACTACTTTGTCCAGAAGGCTTCATAAATCACCTTCTGAAGAACTGAGGTATCACCTGTAGCTGTTCCCATTCATACCCCGTGCAACAGCTCCTCTTCAGCGGTAATACAGCACTCCACAATTATATCTCAGATATAAATTAGAAAGCAGAATTCAAATAATTAAAGCAGTTTATAATCTCATCATATGGTCCATTTGAAAGTCAGGGTTAAAAATTAAAAACRGTTTGAACAGAAGAGAAATACCTTGTTTCTGATGTTGTCAGTCTTAAGCAATACTAAGAACACAAGAACTGCTATAGCTGGTCAGGCTGAGGATGTATTTAGCAAGYTTCTGCTCTGTGGCAGTGATGATTATGGAAGAATTTAATAACATGGCAGGTGAAGAATAATCCTTCCTCCTCTTGGAAATCATCACTAGCAAATTTTATATATTTTGAACCRTCATAGGGAAAGCATCAAGACTATGACCCAGGAGACTTGAAGTTGATTCATGCTGCTACCACTCTTTCCTCTATTCTCACTGCACTTAATTCTGTGTCTCTRCCTGTAGAAAGGTGATAACAACACTTCCTGTATTCCACATGTTTTTTCTATTTCCAAACCCTATTCTCAGGATACAGAAGGTGCATGTGAATGGAGAGCACCTCACTCAGTTGCTCTAGGGTCATAGCAGGATACTGGTCTTATTACAACACAGGATAATAATAGCAACAATGATAATAATACCTCTTTAAAAAGAGAAAATAATCAGTGGAGCATTGAGAGAAACTATTTTTCTTCCCTTTTCATCACTGCTCCGTTTCCCTTTTCTTGCTCCCTCTCACTCCTTTCCTCCCYGCCAGCCCCGCAGAACATGAAACGGATTTTCCCACTGCAGACGAGAGCCTTCGCCAGTGGATATTGTCGCTGCGTAATGCTGTTATTTCAAGGTGTTGGCAGGTATTGTAAGACAAAGCTGAGAAAGCGAGTGAATTCCAGGCTTAAAAAATTACATGCCTACAGCACTTCATATAGTTAATAAAATGGAAAAGTTGAAAGGTGGGTCCCATAAGTTTTCTCTTTTAAAGCACAGACACCTTTAGCTTATAAATTAGTAAGCCTTTTTCGTTTCATAGTCCATAGGGAATTACTGTTTCCTGCCCTGTTCCTCACGGTCCTGCTGTGCTTTCTTGTAACTTTTATTTTAACCTTCTATTTCTTTTCATTGCATTTGAAGAAAAAATCTGCTCAGGAAAATGCTCCCTACCTGACAGTAGTTGKCTTTGGAAGAGACAGAAACATCATTAAAAATTAGAATTATTTTCAATTCACACATTGCTCACTTATAACATTTAAACCTTACTGTATAGCCCCCAAGATGCGTAAACAGAGCGTAGGCAAATGCAGTGCTTCTCCTGAATGCCCTAAACTGAATAGCTAAAACAGAGCTATACCTGGGGTTAGTCTGCATGCATTAAACACATCGGGAATGCGATCATTGACTCAAAACTTGCTGTCCAACGTGTAGACAAATTTTGCGTAATAGTAAAGGTTTTACTGAGCATAGCAGCACTAATTCTGTTCCATCACACACTTTCGTTCCTGAGTAAGTGGCTGGATAAGTAATATCTCTAATCATTCTAATAAGAGGCTCTATCAATACTTTCAAAATGACTAATAGCATTTAACTCTCAGATTATATTTATAAATGGTTTCCACTTAATGCATTGTATAGTTGACTTTAATAAGTACTTATTGAAGGCTTTTGTAGTACAAATATGTTGCTTAGGCTGTGATAAAATGGTACTCCTAGGAATACTTGCAACAATGAGTGGTTTGGCTAATGATAGAAAACATACATTTGTGAATGCTTTATTTACACAGCTCGCTGATTTATGTTTCTCTTTGTTTCTGGAGTTGGGTAAAAGACTTCTTCCAAAACAGGCAAACCCTGTGGGGAAAGTGTATTGAACCTTTCTTTTTTTGGTCCATTATTGAAGTGCATTTTTGACTTTGAGAATTTTAGATACAAACCACATCCGCACTTCTTTGCTAAGCAAATGAGGCTTAATCTGTCTGTTCTGATCTCATTTGTGCTAGGGAGCATCTCAGCYGCTCACACAGGTAAGATGTTTAACATGTTCTGCGTGTCAGACTCACAGCAGAGCTCCAGATTCACCTCCCTTCTTGACATTTGTTTCTTATCTCTGACAATTAGTTGTGCTGGAATCACCTTGTTTGTTTTATTATCGTGGAGGGAAGACAGCTTTGCACTCAGAGCGCTGTCTGTAATCTTGCCTTCTTCCTCCACAGTGCAACATATTTTATTATTTGGTCATGCAGATTTTGTACGTTCAAAAATTTCTGCTTTAAGACTTTTTAATGTAAAGGCAGGGATTTTTTTTTTTTTTTTTTTTTTGATAGCTTTGCCTTATGTCTGTTTGTAGATCCAATCAGTCTGAACTTCAGGCAGAAGCAGTGCTTGCATTTGTGAATGAGCTATATTTTTTTTTTTTTTTTTTTTTTCTAGGATGTGATCAGGGACAGTAGTGATTGTCCAGGCAAACATAATTTGTATATTATTTGTTTATATATGGCTTGTAAAGTTGATGAATCTCTTGAGAATCCTTCAGAATTAAAGAGACTACATAGATGGAAGACATATTATGTCTGTTATTACTAAGGGCTAGGTTATTTGGTATTTCTTCAGATAACTGAGATTACTAAAGGGGGACATAAGAAGAAACCCACTTAAAATGGGATTAAAAATATAATGTTTTGATTAAGTTAGCTATAACAGTTTTGCTAACAAACCCTGGTCATTTTTCATTCTGATTATATCTTTTCTCTGCCTTTCACACCTGCTTTTCATGATGAATTGTGGCTGTTGCCCTACCTGCACAAGCTCTGTCCTAGCGATGTGCATTTGGGATTTGCAGTCGTTCATTTTTAAAGGAGTTATGTGAAAATGATCTTTACATGTTTGGATTGAAAAGTACCCTTGAAAGGAAAGGCAAACCAACACAATCTACATATATCAGATCAATTATAATTGTTCTGATTGTCCAAGTTTGCCTGGTAGAAAGCAAATAACTTGATTCATTAACAGCTTCAGCAGAATTGTGATGTTCAGTATCCCGGATACCTCCTGGTTTCTGCATTATATAAATCTGTTAAGCTTTCAGCAGTGGGCTACTCTCTRGGTTTATTCTTCCCCAGACAGGCTGCAGTTCCACATACAGTCAAGGTTTAAGCTTTTTCACTCTGTTTAGGTTAAAAGGTTTTATTTCTGAAGCAGCCATTATCTTGAGAGAATAGATCAGTCTTTAAGACCTTGCTTATTAACACCTGCTTATTAAAGTGTACATTATATAGCAGACATTAACGTAGAGGCACCACAGAGCTCACTCTGAATGTTTGTTCTTTCTTTAAGAAGGCTTTTTTTGTGAATTATAAGTGTTGCTTACAGCTTTATGCTTTGAACTCCATACTGCTGGTCCCTGTAATAAATGCAGCCCTGGAGGACTCCTCTGAAGAATAACTTCATCCCTTAACACTTGAAAAGAATATGATGAGCCCAGCATTGAGCCATGGTGATGCGTCATGACTTTTTAGACACAATTTTTTTTTTATATATATATTCATTTACATTATTCAGAACTGCTAAACTTTATCGTCCCGATCCTGACTACCTTTACTTATCAACTGGTAAAACTTTCCTAAAGGAGATATGAAGATTCACCTAATACATGCAAGATTATGTATCACAGACACCAGTGGAGCAAATCCTAYGCTTGCTTCCACCCTTTCAGCCCCAAAGATTTCAGCCCCATTGACTTTAAATGAAAATATTACAATGCAATTTTATTAGTACAGAGGCTACAGTATCTTTCTTTTTGCTTTTATGTAAGACTTACTTGACAATGAGTGAATATTTTTTTTTTTACCTGATGCAATTTGAGAGAGACGAAATATCATGAGGCTGAAAGGCACAAAGCACTGTTTTGAGAACAAAAACTGCAAAACAGAGACCTCTCTGGAAGAAAAGGAAAGCTCAGAGAAGAAGCAGCAGCATAATTCAGTGTGGGTCAACCTGGCAGGCTGCTGCCAGGCAGCACGGAGCCGGGGAGGCAGCGGCTGGTGGGGCAGGACGCGAGTCCCAGCAGCCCGATGGCCACCAGCACTAATGGGAAGGACTCTGACGCCTTTTCCTTCATACGAAGACAAGTTCCCCTGAAATCAGTAGAAATCTTTCTACTGACTGAAATAAGCTTTGGATCAGGCCTGGAGTGCAAAGGAGAAATCCAAAGGAAAATAATATGTGAAAACAAATTCATTGTGAGGTGACGTTAGATGAGAAGAGTACAGAGATGACACCTCTGATCTTTCCTTTTACGGAGCTCTTCAAAACCCGAGTTCCTTCATTTGCACAAAAGTTTCATCTTAGGGAAGTTTCTAAGACAACCACCACACAGCAACAAAGCGATTGCCACAGCCGAGACGTTTCCCTCTGACATCGCTTTGAAAACGATTAGCCTAATTCTCTCAAAACTTGACAATTAATTGAAATTTGGTTACTTTCAATCACTGGAATGAAAGGAAAAAGGGGAAAAGTATAACAAGGCAAAGCTGGTAATAAATTACAAATCCTCTGTTCTGATTGCTTCAGAGTTGATAAACCTTTCTGTAGTACCCTTGTGTCAAATGTCCATGGGAATACAAACACCAAAATTGAGTCAAATCCCCAGGAATGGCAATTCCAACTGGTTTAGATCATAAGGGACCATCCACACCAGCTGGATAAAGCTGCGCATCACTCCTAACACCACACGCTGAATTTCCATATGCTGACTGGTCTCTCTTCAGCAACTGCAAGGGTCAAAAAATGTGATTTCCACAGGGGAGCGACATGGTGGTAACTGCTGGATGTATCTTTTCATCCTGGGTCTTAATCCCGGGAGCAGGGAGAGGGATGGGGTATTGCTGTGCACTGACTATGCCTTGCACATCACTGACTTCACACCTGGGGGGTACAGAAGACAGCTGAAGTTTTTGAAATGTATAGAAGAAAAAAAGAGCAGCTAAATATCTAAGAAGTTAAGGATTTTTAAATGACTTCTAAGGCCAAAGTTTTGCTGTCAGGCTCAAAGGGCCCCTGCACTTGCCTTGCAGGATTGCAGAAATTTTAATTGCTGGGTAGGAAAAAGAGATTGTGGGAAAATAATTCCTTTACTCCTTTAGATAAACCGCGGCAAATTCTGGAGAGTTTTGCGTGAACGCAGCCAGGGATTTTTCAAATTAGAAAACAAAAGGAAGACTAAAGCTCCAAAACAAATCTCAAAGTGAGAGGAAATTGTGTTGTCTTTCACTCTTGAGGAGTACTGCAGCATACGGGGASGGGCTAGCGAACATTTTTTAGGTTTAGCTCTCTAGTCTGAGCTCAATCCCAGTTTAAGAATGGCCTACAGACAGACCTGATCTGAAATCCTTAGGGACCATCTAAAAATTGAATATCAGGTCTAAAAAAAAATCCCCTGCTCCACTCTGTGCCTCTGTGACAGGGGAGCTGGAAGAGYCCGGTTCAGTCTACTCATGAGGCTCTAATGAGTGAACTGGAATTTGAAAAATTCCTATTTTTTTCTTAATAATTTGGACCATTAGCTGTTAAAATAAAACATAATATGCCAAAGGAAAACATTACTCTCTGAATAAAGCAAACACACCCTGATTAATTTACTTTCTTTCTAATTTGACAGCAGAGGTCAGCGAGGAAGACAACAGAAAAAATCACATTTTCTCAGCTTGGTTTCAGATTGCTTAGGGAGGTCACTCCGAGCAACACAAAGGTAATCACCCGTCTGGGCAATGAAACGTTACCTCCAATTACTTGCAAGTTCTGGTCACTTTTTATACAGGTTGTTCGTTGTCACGTCATGGAAACCACCTGCACATTTTCACCTTTGCAAATATTTCTCCTGAGACACTGGATTTTATACATTTCTTTTTCCTCCGTGGCTTTTCATCCCATTATAATTGTATTCCCTTTAATAGAAATTGTCTTCTTTTAAGTGTTTTGCCTTCTTTCTCCCTTTCTTGGCAGTTATTATTGGATAGCGGAAAAAACATAGAAGAGAGTGGGAAAAATGCCAGAGCTGCCATTTATTTTAAACAGCTCCTCTAATCCATGTTTTTTTTTCCTTTGCCTTTACATTCAGTATAACCTTGTTGTTTAAATATTGTATCCTTTGAAAAGCTCATCCCTACAACACTCTTACAATAACAATTAATGTGAAGTACTAGCTGTCTCAGCGGTTCCTAAGCTTGCTCTTCAACCTTAATCTTCCATCCCTTTCTTCAAATCTACGTGTTCTCCACACTCCATAAAATTTGAAGACTAGCATTAGAGCCACACACACATTTTTACATAAAAAAAAGAATATAAATGTAATATAGGTATGGAATGATATCATTATGGTTTTAATAGCGGGAATGAATTCAACAAAAAGTTGAAAAAACGCAAGAAAAAATCAAAATCACCATGAATTTTATAGTATAATTTACATATGCATAAAAAGACTTACAAAGAATATAAATGCTGCTGGTTAGATTGTCATTGTCTAACTAGGTTTTATTCAATGAAGAATTGTTTTATTTGGATACATTGAGAAAATATGCCTTTTTTGTGATTTGGTTTTGTAAGAGTCAATAAGAAATACCAGGGGGAAATATTTATTTCATCATTATAAGCTATGGAACTGGGTAGATTATTTTTGTCACTTCTGCAGTGCAGTAGTGAGGTCTATTTGTAGAGAACCAGAACACTTCTTTGATGTGGGTGCTTTTAAATAACTTAATTGCAAGGCAGATGGTAAGAAACAAAAAAAACCTTGATGAAACAAAACAAAAAACCCTGCATAAAGGTGGAAAATTGCTTGAGGAATGCTGTGGTCTCACAGGGAGAAATCTTTCTATTTGTAGCTGGTAACTGCAGACTCCAAGTCTGTGATTAGCCTTTAATGTAGAAGAGGTAACACGATGTAGCTGATGAAAACATGTCAACACAGCATGAGGAAAAGAACAACAAGGCAACTTCTCCCTCAAATGAAAAGTTTCAGATCTTCAAACACACTCTGTCTTCAGTAGCAACAATTGGTGAAAAAGAACGCTTTAGTATTCATACAAAGCATCCAAAATTTTTTATCAAATTTCTTCAGGCTTGTTAACATTATGGGCTGCACGAATTCTAGTCTTTCATTAGGTTTCCAATTTTATGTGCAATATGATATCATGAGAGAATTTGGTCACAGGACCAAACACAACTAAAAGGTGTGCTCATCTTGAAGACATTGGTGATGCTTTTGGTGCATCCTTCCAGGTGGAGCACGGCCACAGAGGTGGAATATTTGGTGGTCTTACAGGGAACTTGGCCGTTGGAGAGGTCTCCTGAAATATGTGAAAGCTGGGAAAAAGGGCCTCTACTCTAGCCGCGCTACCTGCTTTAACCATGTTGGTGATAATTATATTATATAGGGATACAGAGAGAGATACTTCAAGCCAAATAACGCAATACGGAAGAAACCAAAACCTGACAGGAAAGCAGCATCATCCATTACCTATGCAATACCTACCTCTCTTCAACATGCCAAAGCTAGAGCTGAAATGCTAGTTGAAATGACACTTATCTATAGGCAATATAAATGTTTGGGGCGGGGGGGGNGGGGATCAAACTGTGCTACATTGCAGTTAAGAACCACAACCCTGGTAGTCCCTGAGGGATTTCACCTCAGCCCAGGCAGGGCATTAGGAGCATATTACCCAGAACACATAAAATGGATTGAATCAGTAATCAATAGAAAAGACAAGGTAGTGTATTTGGTTGACAGATCATGGTAATAAGCACTCCAAGAAAAGTCGTTTTCTGTGTAATGACTGTAAGAGCAAAAAAAATCTGACCTGAAACTGTAAATTCAAATGTAGGCTCACAAATCTTTCTGGTGACTTCAAAGTTATTACACTATCTAAACTCTGTGTGTGTGTGTGTGTGTGTGGAAGCCAGCTGTCCTGTTTCTGAGGAGTCGCAACTGTTGTTTTAAGCAATATTGACTTCCGACCATGGCTAAATCTAAGTAAACGGGAAAAAAAATTAATGCTGGTAATAAAACATCAGATATGGGCTTTGTGATTCGTGTGTTGCTGTTTAAGGAAAGGATAATAATTTTGCAGTTTTTTGGGGGAGGAAGAAAGGTATGGGTACTCTCAAGTGTAAAACCTGGACTTAGATGCAAAAGGGCTTACAGATCCCTGAGTAGATATATTTAAAGAATTATTGAGATTATTATATGGGAGATTATGACCAATAGCAGTGAAATTAGTAAGAGCTCTCTGCAAGGTTTTCCCTCTAAATTTCATGACTGCCAGATCCTAATCTCAGGTACGTGTTGTGCATTGTTTGTTACATGGAAAATGCTGCTGCAATGCTGCCTGCATACCCATTAGCAACATTTTTTTCTTCTTCTTCTTCTGAGATTCTGAGATAGATCGCCCTTCTGAGATTAAAATCTAGACCTAAATCTTCAAAGCAATTACATAGACAAAAAGCAGCAATCTCCTCCTGCCATACAACGTTCAGGGAGTAGAAGTCACCAGATCAGAAAGCAATGGTAGATTATCAACCCCGAGAAAAGGCATGATATCCTGCAGGAGTGATCAATACATGAACAAATATTCCTACCTTGATCTTGTTCCTCTATAAAGCTGTAGGAGTTTGTTGCAGATTTTAATGGAAAGACAATTGGACAATATAGATTTCCCGCCCCCAGGAATGGGTGCATTTAAAGAGCTAAAGCAAAACAAAGGAAGAATGGAAACAAGGAAATCCATGCTTTCAGTCTGGTTTTGTTTTCTTCCTTTGTTTGAAATAAAATGCTACTGATTTTTTGGTCTCTCTGAATGCTTTTTTTGGAAGGTTTATTCAAAAGAAATGAGTAAGCAGGGAGAAAGGAGCTGCTTTTGAGGTCCTCAAAAATTGGATTTTTGGAATGTATTGTACCTGTTTATATTCTAATTACTAGGAATAATATAAAAATGAATCAAACATTTTTACAAAGAAAAGATTATAATGAAATCAACCCCAAGTCACATTATTCTGGCTTTGTTCCCACACGCACTTAAACTAGTAATGGCGTCTGATCGCTACATTGGTATTTATTACTTATTTTAAAAGGCAGGAGGCAAGATTTTTAAAATGATAGGTGTTATTGTGATTCCACAACCATCAATAAGTGTGGAGGTTTTTTTGCCACTGCAAAGAGACAATTTCAACCTAAATATACACAGGGAGAGAATTTGCCTACAGTGTCAACAGAGCTAAGATTTCACTGAAAGGAGTCAATGAACTCCTCATTTTCCAAGGGGGGGTGTTCAATTATGATGGCAGAAATCAGCATATTTTCATGCCTAATTCATGCATAAATTGTTTGATGAATTTGGATATTTTAAAATTATAATTGCACATAGTAAGTGATGGATAAACTGTGGTCTGCATAATATATTGCCTATAATCTAACACAAAACAGCTTGGATCTTCAAACATTTAAATATTTCTCATTACTACTGACATGAATGGCAATCAGAAGCATAGATACCTGGGAGGATATAGATCAAAATCACTGTAATCTGGGTAGAAAGTATTTTTTACTATATTACAGAAGAAGAAACTGAGGAAACATTTTTCTGAACAGTTTACCAAAGATTACAGACGACAAGCAGGTCAGAAAAGGATTAAAATAGAAGAATTTTAGAGTCTGATCATGAGCCACAGTTCTTTTATGCTATTAAAAATAAATCCACTGAGGTTAACAAAAAATGTTGTCTATGAAGTTTGCTGATTTTAAACAGAAATAATTAAATACTGCTGTAGTTGTCTCAAGAAACAGATACTTCTAAAGATTAAACATCTCCTCTAAGATAGAAAGGGGATTAAATGCTATTGCAAAAATTTTCAGTAACTGTATTTGAAGCCATGAATTATGTATGCAGAAAAAGACCTGTAGCAGAAATAAAATAAAAAAACCCCACCCAATTATAGGTGGCATTTATAATTTCAGGTACAGAAGAAAGCATATCCTATTGTGTACCATAGCACTTAGTTGTAAGTGACAAAGTTATATGATACTGCAACAATAAAAAGGGAAATTTAGATTTAGTAAAGGGAGATTTAGTAAAAGAATTGAAATGGATTTTCATCTAACAGGGTCCTCAAAAATCAGCACTGTGCACCATTTACACTAACAACATGGTTATTCCACATTGCAATAGACATTTTGATGTGCATATACATTATTTAACATTATTGAGGGGGAAATGATGCTTAGCTAGAGTGAAAACAAGATTGTACCTAAATCAACTCTTGAACGCCTATAGGAATTTGTTTACTGGTAACCTCTTACAACTTTCACTCTGTATTTTGTTCGATATTTATCAAGTATTTTAAGCAGCTCCTAGTCTTTATGTAGGAGGAAATAATCACTAGGCTCACAGCAGATACATGAATTACATATTGCAACTGTAGCTCTCCCAAACCGCTATGGGAAAATGCTCAACAGGCAGTTGAATGGTGGTGGTTCATCACCTGGTTACACTTTGCCCTTGTCATTTTGAAAAAAAAAAAAAAAAAAAAGCCTCCTAAAGAGCTGAACCCAGGGTGCTTCCCCAGGCAATACGGCCCCTAACTTCATAAGTGGTCTTCTCCAGGGCAGTGGTTCTGGTTAGGGATGCTTGAGTTTAAAGCACGCTTCAGGTTTGATTGGAAAGGAAGGACAGCTCAGGGACTAAGGAACAAGCCATTCTGCAGAAGATTCAAGTTTACGTTTTCCTTCTCCCACAGATCTCTTTTACATGCTTGGCCAATGTTATGGTACAGCTATTGGGTGTCCAGCTCTCTAGAAACAACCTGTTTTTCTGGGCAGAACTTGCACTATTCTGTTTTGCCCAGGATTTCCAGATGCCCACCTAGCGCTGCGATACGCTAGTTTCATGTAGCTGTCATAAGGTTTGTATGGAAAGGGACATGGTTTAGTTTCTCTGAACGTTATTAAAGAGCAGCTTTAATTGCTCCAACTTGCTTCCTCTTGTTTTGTGCTGTTTATTTGACCATGCAGGCAGGACAGGCAGATGGACACCTAAAACCTGCACCCTGATTAAGACTCAGTTTTGGAGAGATATAAGCAGACCTGTAGGCATAGGAAAATTTTAACATGAAACTCTGAGCTACCCATGGAGTTTAGGTGATTTCAGGATCTGGTGGTGGTGGGATGTGTAAGAGTTCTGGGCAGAGGAGAAGCGGCATGTCAGAGTCTTACTATGAAACCAGCCTCGGCTACTCTGTGGGCCAGGTTTCTGCTGTAAAATCGAGACTGCAGCAGATCCCTATTTCATAGGCATGTTATGAAGATAAATACACTTACAAGGTGTTTTGATATGCTTGTGTATAAGGTCTGTGGAATGCTCTCAGTAATTTTATTGGAATTAAAACTGGAGCTTAATTTCCTTTCCTAAGATTTATATTTCTTGCAGTTCTTTTTAAGGTTTCCAGAGGGAAAAAGAATTGAAGATTGTAAACCAAAAAGAAAGAGTCTTTAATCCTTTGATTAAACTTTTGTTATAATGGTGAGGACTATCACCTGAAAGGAAGGTTTTATTACTGAAATATCATTAGATACTATGACTGAGATACTTAGTATATGCTATAAATTTCTCTTAACTACTGCTGATACTTAAATATAATCCACATCTAAACCTCACATCTAATCAGCCAACTAATCAACTTATTAATCAATGTTTCACAAGTAGTCTTGACCTCGCTGAGACCACAGCTTTATCAATGATCCCGAAAGGCACTGATCCGAGATTTGAAAAACCTAGACAGTTTATGAGAGTCATACAGTTAGGATTTTTATTCAGTATTTTGACCTTGAAACCTCTTGATTCATCAGACTTGTCAGTGACATAAGTAAGGTCAGGTCCAAGGCATCTGGGGACCCTCTGGCAGTCTTGTTTCATTTTCACAAGAAGTCACTGGCATGCAAATGGCACAGCTGGCAGCCCTCCATCAGCAGGACGGTCCCCAAGGCCAGCAGACCTGGTCACTGAGGGATTTTCCATCGCAGCTGACAACCATCACTGTTCACCCAGCATCACTCTGGTGCTCATGGCAGAAGAGCGCAAGCACTGCTAGGCTCCTGATGCATTTGATGTCCTACAGCCGGATTACTCCACAAAACCTGCAGACAGATGGACCTAAAGCAAACTACCTCAAGAGTGGTCTATTTGATTCTGGGGACAAGGCCAGCTCCTGACAACCTGGGATCTGGAGCTCATGAAAGGGGAAAAGCCGTCCTTGTCAAGTCCTGTGGCAGACGTAACTCAGCTGAATGGAAATCAAGCCAGATGAATTTGATTTCAAACAACAGGCTTTTCACACCAGAGTCAATAGACACATTTGGGGGCTTTTTTTTCCTGTGGGATTAAGAATGATAAAACCTATTCATGACAAGCACTTCATGAACAATGTGACTCCGTATGTAAACGTCCTCTTTGTTTAGCTGCAGCTGCAGATCTGTCGCACACTGTACTAACAAAAGACTCTATCGTGCATCCTTAATGGGATGCTTTACAGTCTTTAGTCCTGCCTGGTGCTAATCGCTGACCTGGGCACAGATCCGATGTTTAAACAGACTTGTTCCTCAGAAACCGGTGGAAGATAATGAATCTAATTCCATGACCACAGCAATAATACAGACACACATTTCCTCCCTCCTTCTGTCAATTCATATTGCAGGTTATAGTGAATAGCCTAACATCTTCTACACCAGTATTACCAGTTCTCACAAACAGCTAATTGTTCTCTAGCCCATCATTACTGTCAGTCAAACTGGGTTTTTAACTTTGTCTTTTTTCCCCCAACACTAAACAGCAGGAATGTCATTTCTGTCCTCAGCAGTGTTGAGAAAATAGATTTAATTCCCCTTTCAGCTATTTGGTTCTAATTTTCTACTAGTGTCAGAGGAAGTTTGAGTAGCTGAGAGACATACCGCTTCCAGTGAAGGAAAGGATGCGCTGCTTTGGTGCAATTCTGTGGCAATTCCCTTGTCTTCATCAAGGCAATAGAGGACATACTCATCAATATTAGCTAAAGACTCCGCACCAGGACTCCCTTTGTTGTGACAGTAATGACCTCCATAATACTGACCTTGTCCAGAGCAAGGTTTCAACCACGGGTCCAAATTACAGACATTTATTACTGGAGATAAAGGAGTAAATCCATTACTGGTGGTAATAATAGATAGTTTATCTTTCATGCACACAAGTCTCTGTAAGGGGATCTGGCATATCCTTTGCCAGTGACTTACAGAAGTATTGCTGGAGCAAGGCAGAACATGAGAAGCTGGATGAGGGAGTTGCTGGCGGGGATTGCATGAGTTTGCTATTGCAGCCAGGGCAGCGTTTGAGAGTTGTGACCCCCAAGTGCTTTTCTTACCTGCATCTTTGGAAAGCTTTGTTTCTCCTTCTGTGAGTGTGACTACTGCTACTACTACTAACATTTTTTTGCCCTTCCCATACCATGCCTGAAACCATGGTACTAGTCTCTTTGTTTAAACACCAATTTGCTAGTGAAAGCAATAACCACACTCTCTTTCCTGAGATAATTTTACTCTTACACTTCTTAATTTCATTCTTCACAAGACATCAGAAAGTGCAAATAAAGATCAAGAGTTTAAGTAAGAAAATTTACCCAATGATAGCCTGAGTGATCATTTCCCCCCGAGTTCAATTATAGGAGTCTGATGTGCTCTTAACGAGGGATTTTGGCACATGGGCTGTACAGTGCCCACTCTTGTTCTACCTCTTCCTGGTACCTTTAGACATCTCCTGTTGCTTCAACAAGGATAGTATTAATAAATTAACTATAAGAATACACATAGCCTCAAGGATTATGCATGAGCTATTAACAGCAATATGTAGAGAATAATATATGCTGTTTACTAGCTGAAATAGTAATCAGGCTGATTTAAGTCGTCAGCCCTCTCACAGCACAAGGCAAAATTAAAATGAGCTACTAGGAAGTTAATTTGAGATATTTGCTTTTTCAATACAGTTTAGGCAGCAAGATGAGGAAAAATGGTGCAACAATTGCCATAAGCAAGTTGAAAAAAATGGCATCAAGGGGATGGGTACAACTAAACGCAATATATAGATCTTCATGTGGAAAGAGAACTTCGTAAATCATTTTTGTCTTTTCTGATAGAAGTAGACTGAGGAGCTGGGAGATTTTGTCAACAATTAGTTGCATTGATATGTTAAATCAACATTGTTGGGTTTAAGAGTGAATGATACCTCTGTGTCATTTCATGCTGAAGTTGAAACATTTTTTTAGTAGACCAGGTGCAGGGTTGACTCTCTCTAAATGTAAAATTTCATGAAATCACATAGAAATCTGGGGAACAACTTTTTAGAATAGCAGTGACATAAACTGAAAGCAAACCATTAAAGGATGTGAATCTCTTTGGATTTCAGTGCTCAAGGTTGAAACCAAAGGAGGGGTCTAGAATCAAGCATGGGAATAGAAAATGTCCTATAAAAGGAACAAATCCCCCTCATTTCCTCACACGTTTTGCCTGATAGATGCAACTGCAGTTTTATGGAAGRAGCACCACAATTTCTGAGTTAATGTTTCACCTAACTGTTTTATTCAAAACAGTTCTGTAYGTGCAAATGCACAGTTGCCCGCAAGACAAGCTTTTATTTCATRCAGGTAACCCAGCTAGGCTATAACCTTTCTGACATTTAGGGGGTTTGATCACTGGCGCTAAATGCTTAACAAGCAGAGATTTGATTGTGTGGCACAAAGCCTGCATAATTTTTTTTTAATAGTCTGATAAAATCCATTGCACAGTTGAAAGATGCATAAAGATTCAGATAGTGAAAAGGACTATCCATACAAAGATTTACACAAATGGCTACGTTATGGGAAGAGTGATGGGATGTTAAACTGCTGGGAACCATTTGAATAAGAGCATATTTTGAGAATGGACTAAATATTGTCTTTTAAGGCATCCATGAAAATCAGATGGTTCAATATCTTTCTAAAAAGATGAGAGTATCTGACTCCAGTAAAGCAAAAACTGTCTCACTGTGTACTGCTCTTTGTAACATTTGTTATCTATTTATATCAGCCCTGCTGAGTCTGTAAACCTCTCTAAACAGGAAAGCACACACGGTGCCGGTTGACATCCATAGCAAACTTCCTATAGGTTTCCCCTACCATTTTGGGAAGGCCGTGAACGAATAAAACCCTTCCTGAGCTGAGATTTGTCTTTCACTAAGCTGTCACCTTTGCAAGATTTATCCTTGTAGGCTTATACGCACCCCTGAAATATATTAGGGGTTTAAAATGGAAAGCCAGACTGATCCTTCATTACAGTACCTCTTATTACAATTCTACGAGGCAACAGCAATAAGAAATTATCATGTGTGGTACAAAAACTAACCTGCACAACTCCATTATAATCATAAGCGATGGTCCGTTTTAAGAGAGTGTAGTTTTAATTAAGCTGATCTTTGAGGGGGAAGTTGATGGGATTACATAAAGAGATCTCTTTTTCCTCATAATGAAGGTTGGTATGACTTTACAAAATTCAATTATTTCTATCCAACGCTGCATAAGAAATATTTGGGAAATGACTGAAACAATTCTTAAAGCAAATTATACCACTGTCAGAAAACAAGAAATCAGTGTGTCAAAACACGAGGATATTTCTATACAAAGCATCTAGCAAGTGACTTTATATAGATGATCCCTGTCTGAATATTATATTCCTCTCATTAATTTTCTCTACAACTAGAAAGARGAATATTTTCTGTTTGCCATTTGAAATTAAAAAAAAATAATAATCCAAATGAAAAATGTCTTCAAACATAATCCAAAGAAGGATGCAGAAAAATTTTATGCTTTAATTCATCTAACCTTACTCAGTGCTGTAAAAACCTAGGTACAGGTTTACAGCTTTTGAGATCCCCAAATAACTACATTTTCTGCAGTAAAACCAGATCTATAAAATTCCATCCACTATTCTCATGTATACATTTTCAATAAGTGGATTTTATATACTAGTTACCTAAAGGAAGGCCTAATATAAACAGCAAGTGTTATACCATGGGCTCTCTACTGTTTATATTTCCAATTAGATGAAATGATGTTAAACCTAGAGATGCTCAAACATTGGCCTGGTGAGCCCTGTGGAAACTGGCTGGCTGGATAAACATATAGAGCTGGTTAAGTTATTCCTTTACGCTGATCTAATACCATCGACATCAATGCCAAGCTTAAAATGAAGGAACCAGAGTAATAAGGAGGTAGCGCAAGGAACAATAATACTTGAAGGCTTTTTGGTATATTTTTCTAACAGTAAACACAGTGCAGTCTAACCTGGCTGTAGTTTATATGAACTGCCACAATATACATCTTTCTAAAAAGAAGTTTCTTTTCTTCTTTTAGATGAAGATGGATACATTTTAAAGCTTACACCCTGCATTTTCTTCCAGTGCTGAAATGTGCTGAGAAGGGAAACTGAACTCTTTAAAGGATCCAAAAATGACATAGAAAAAGTGAATGCATCTTCTGGTTTTAATCCACTTTTTATCTACCTCTGTCTCTGTGGGAACTCTGATTATGATGCAGCATGTATAGATTTTAATTCTTAATACCTTAGTATTAACTATAATACTAAGTCATTTACCTGGTCAAGTGAATCTACGTTATTGTCCCCGTTTGTTTCATTTTTAACGTTCTCCAACCCGTGTCTCCGTAATCAACAATTATCTGCTTCCTTGCACTTGTGCTCCAGATGGAGAGCAGGTAAGCAGATGCTTGGATGAATACCTTACTGGTGATGGATCCTTCTTTGCTGCAATTCAGGCATATCGTTACAGATCATTTTCACTTCTTCAGCAAACTTTAGTCTGTAAATCCTGGAAATCAAAGCATCGTTACCACCCTTCAGATTCCTAATGCAAATTAATAATATTACCATTGGTGAGGTTTTTTGTTTGGTTTGGGGAGGTAGCCTGCTTTTTAACCCATAGTAAAGCAAATACAGAAACACACGGGAAGCCACATGCTGGATGTGTCTGGCCAACTGAACTGAGTTCATCAACAGGTAGGACACGCTAACATAAAAAGTAACATAGAAGACTCCTATGCAATTTTGTTTTCTATCTCTAGGATAAGGGCTCAATTGCCAGAACTTGTGAGTGACAGACAAAGTTTGGGTTGCATTCATCAAGTCACAGAAAGACAGATCCACTCAGGTTTCAAGACTGGCAACGGTTGAAAGCTTTCTCAGAAACCAGCTGTAGACAGGGCTGCTACAGACACGCATACTTGCGCCCAAGCCAACATACTATCTTTCACCTACTTCCCACCTTGTTACACTCAAGATATTTGAGCAAGTTAGAGAATTACAAAAGTAATAACTCCACGATACTACTGTCTATAAAGATAAAAATAAGAGGAGATGCAAAGACACCTATAAATGGGTATTATAGGTATAAAGCTTTACTGCAGAACTTAAATAAGAAACACACTTGAGTTACCGAAAAAATCCCCTTTTAATTTTGTGCCCATCCCTGCATGCACAGGCTTCACAGTTGTCCCAGCATCATCCTCTGTTTAAAGCCCCTGAAGCCCATCAGTGCCCCTGGCACAGAAGACCATTCAGGGAGTGCCACCCCACCGCAGAGGATTTCCGAGCGCTTTTCTCTCTTTTTCACGCTTATTTGCACTAAACGGGCTGGTCAGACAACTATGGTTTGAGAGAAGGAGATTGATGGGGCCTTAGAGAGGAGCTGAGATTATGGCTCAGAGGCAGACCTTCTCCAGCACAGCTGTGGGTTGTTCTGTATGGATATTAAGCCATTATTATTTAGATAGTCAAATATAAATATAGGTGCCAAGGCTTAAAATAATTTACTATTTTCACTAACTTTAATATTTGCACTTTTGACTTTAATTTTCTTCCACGTTAAGCATTAGTCACCTCCCAACACATACATGTAATTAAAAACCAAAATAAAATAATGGATTTTCAAGTTATTCAAAGGTGATTCTCATCTCATACAGCAACACTTTATTTTTCTCAGGGGATGTGGAAAGTTTAAGAATTGTTGACTTGATCTGAGTCCATATGAAGTCAGCATAAAAACTCCACAGCCAAGACTTCTCAGCTTCTGCAGACACGTTTTTTCCACACTTTTTTTGCATTGTTACTTTTGATGTAGAGAGGGGGGCATTAGTGTTTCGATGCAGAATGCACAGCTAGGTGTCTCAGGTTAGGTAGACAGGGCTGACAGCACATGAACTAAATTATAGTAGCACTGTGCACTAGAATGGCAATTTTACCAGAAAACAGAAAAATTGAAGGCTGAACGGTGTCAGAAACAGCTTCCTTCTCCCAGCTGTCCTTGGCCCCCCAGAAAGGGATGTTTGTTTTCAAATGTAAAATTGGTACAAAACAGAAGACCGAGGAAGAATAGCTGGCAAAAGTGCGCAATAGATGTTATAGCCCGATGTAAGAAATGCCCATGTGATCCAAGGCAGAAGTGGAGTAGGATTGCTGAACAACTGCTGAGGAAGAAATGGAGCAGGGTGTCCCTAATGCAGGTTGGCAGGAATTGTACATCCTTCCCCCTGCTTTATTAATTCAAGGAGTAGCACTCAATATTAGAACAGAAATTTCTTAAAAACATTGTGATAAGGATAYGTAATATAGGAAGTGCAAAATGTATGATGAAGAAAAGTTAAGAAGGTCTACTAGAAGTACCAGAAGTGATTTTTATAAGACTCCATTGAATAACATGGAGTGTTACCTACTGACATTTTGTTTTCCCAGGGATGTGGGAAAAACTGTGCATTCACTACAAAAATAAAGTAATGATGCCAGAGTCACTGGGGATTTGTAGAAGCATGAACACACAAGGGAAAATAAATGCATTGAAAACAATTGGTATTAGCTGGTGTTATAGAAGCTGCAGCAACTTCATGAAAATGATGGGAAACATGGGACACAAAGAGTGGCAGTGCCACCAGAAGATGGCCTTCTGCTTGCACCAGAATGTCTGTCCAAAGAGATGCGTCTGCAGAGGGAATAGGTAACATCTGCAGGCACTTTTACAAAATGTGACCTCTGAACAGCATGCCAAGTATCAGATAAAAGAAAGCCATGTTTGAAAGGAGCAACTTAGTGTGTAGCTACACTAAGTTCTGTAAATTGAGAGGTTTTGTGAATTATTCTGTTTTAGTCTAGTTTTCCCAAGCTCGTTCTCTCACAGCTGAATGACTACTTCCAGCTGATACCTGTTACGTGACATCTAGTACCCTATACTTATAGCCAGTGATGTCTTTGTAGTCTTCTCCTCCACGTAGCACAGACAGTGGACATTAATCCACCGACCATTTAGTAGAATTGTGAGGTGCAGTAATGAAAGTTCATTGTAATTCCCAGACTCCATTCTTCTAGTTTTCTCTCCCTTAAGGAAAACCAATGTGAAAAGTGACCCACTTATCTGATACTTCACATCCAGGAAGCTACAACCACAAATACAAGCCTAAAAAATCTGGAAACGCACGACTTGTGTTTTCTCAGATGATGGTTTTCTTTTAAAACAAACCAAACCAAACCCAAAAAACCAAAACCAAMCAAACAAACAAACCAAAACCCAAAAAACCCCAAATGAAACAAAACACAAAAAAAACCCAAAAAACAAAACCAAAAAACTCAACTCCACACAAAACCCTGAAGAAAACAAAAAGATAAATAAGCCCCCCAAATAGCTATGAATACAAAATCATGCTAGAGTTAGCCACAAAGCCATTCTGAGGGCATTAAAAAGTATCACTAAGAATACTGTAATTGTCTTGATAGCTAAGGTTGGTTGACAGTGGTTGCACTGGGCTATGCTTTCAAAACAGAAACCGCATTCGATAACACTACCAGCCGTATCAAAAATAACTTTAATAAAAACCTTTGTATTTATTTTTGTTTATACTTTTAACATTTCCCTGTCCAATTATCTCCAGTCGGGCCTGCCATTTCAGTCCTGGGGTTAAAGAGCTTCCAGTTCCATTATAGATAAGCTTACAGGTATTGATTTGAGCGTTTCCCACCCCCAGTCAGAACCAGGTGTCTGCAGAGGACAGAAAGTTTTCAAATCCATTACCATGTAGCAAAAGTAAAATGGCATCAGAAAATAATCAAATGAAAGCATAGGAACCATTTAGGCTCTACTCAGAGCATTATTCATGGCTGCAGAGGTCACCTTTGCTGGAGCGTTCATTAATAAGCAGCGCATTTTGCAAGGATTAACACCCACTAAACCTTTGCATTTATTCTAGAGATGGAGGACTAACAACATCGCTGAACGGTTTCTTTCCCCCCTTATCCTCTTTGTGGGGGGTAGAGTCTCCAGAGTTCAGAGGGCTTGTTTTCTAGTTTATTTGTGTGTGTGTGTGTGTGTGTGTGTGTGTGAGTGCTTGTGTGTATGTGTAGTTGGAAACTAATTACTCCCTGTGTTATCAAAGCATTACCAAGTGCAGAGTCTATGAATGGGGTTGCCCATAACTCTGTTCAGTCACTATAAAATGGAGACCTAAACAAACTAGATGCAGGAGACAAAGACTGAAGCTCAGACGGAAGAAAGAGTTTTGTGGCATACGAAGAAGGGCTAAAGTAGTTAATTTTCATTCTTCAGTGGATCCAGTGTGAAAGAGACCAATAAGCTCAATATTTGTAATTGTGTCTTTTACACTTAGCAGAAAGACAGCTAAATGTACACCCTGTTCAAACAGATTATGTTAAACCTGCAGATCCCTTTTCTTTTACTTTCGGCCCCCCCACAGTAAAATAAAATCTACAAAGAATACAGAAGAAACAGCTATTCTATATTAAGGTGTATTTCCTATAGATTACATTAGTTTTTCTGCATTAACATTCTTCCACATGACTCACAGTGCTAAAACATGCAGAGAAGGCATGCTATTGAGATTTGTGCTCCCTCCAGTTGCATGGTAAGAACGTAATAAAGATTTAAAAATAAGAAAAACCCTCTTTAAACAAAAAGGAAAAAAANAAAAAAAAAAAAAAAAAGAGTGAACATTGCTTCCAGAGCAAATTCCTTTCCTCTTCCCGAAAGACTGCAGAAATAACTCCATAAGGCCACATGTATATTAGTATTTGTTTGAGATGTGGGGCTTCTCTTCAGTCCAGGTCTATGAGCTGATCAGCCATCTAAAGATGTTTCCCATTGAATAAATAGCAACACATTGTAAAAATGACTAATCTCATTGAGTGGCTAAATCAAGTCATGATGTATGGAAGCAGTAGTAAGGCATTGACTTTAATTATTGCTCTCCAGTAACTTGGGCACTTCATTGCTGGAGTGATTGTATCACCTCCYTTCCTAATGGCAGTCTCTTGCCCATAAGTCATCAAAAATTCGGGTGGTTTTGTTTTGTTTGGGTTTTCTTASCTGTTACTCTGCTGGAGTGAAAGAGCATAGCTCCAGCAGATGACTTTTTGGGGAACTCAGAGTACAATAATCCATTTTTCTGTGTGATTTCAAGGCCTCTTTTATGCAAGATCAGATCACTCACCAATGCCTGCACTGTGCACTGTTCAACTGTCCAGTAGCTCAATTAACTTCATAGTACATTGTGATTTTTACTATAATGCAAGTGAATTATTATGAATTTTTGCTTTCAGGTTTCCATTGTCCATGTTTTCCAATGTCTGTATCTGACAAGACTTTCAGGAATATCACAAGACAAAGGTGGTATAACAGCATGAATTTGAAACTACATAGCTTACCTCTGTATTAAAAAAATTGCAAAGGTGCRTTCATCTAACTTTTAGTTTGCAATTACTGTGTGTTGCAATTTATTTTAGAATATGTCTAACAGGATTGAGGGGAAACTAAACCAATAATTTGAAAAGTAATTACCTGCCAGCAGTACACAGAAATCTTGTGAAGTTTTACAAAAGCAGTGGGCAGTAGCTGTAGGTAGGGACTTTCTCCAACATCACACAGGATGCCTCTAGTAGAGCCACTTGTTGTATCCAAACCTATTTGGTTAKTAACTCTGGCCCAGGAGTTTTGCCTCTGGAATGATTACTGGATAGGCCCTGCAAAATTCACTTTCAGTCTTACTTGAGCAGTGCCTATGGATTCATAAAGATGATCGAAGATTTTAGAGTAACCAAAATCCTATGCACAGCGTAAATGCCGAATAGCAATTTAGGTTGCTTAACAGATGAGTTTCGGAGCAGTAGGTGGCACTGCCTGAATAAAGCACCTCACGGGATGCGATCACATTCCTTTGTTCAAAGGAGTTTCATCTTAGACCTTAAATTTTGCCTTTGTGATCGTAGGGACTAGCTCAAGGACAAGTTGCTGTTTGAGCACAGCGGAAACAGTCTAGATCATATTAGTCCTTGATCTGATTCACTTTAAAATGTTGCTAAAGACATCTTGGATTTATCTACTCTGTCTAAAGGAGAGAGAGAAAAACTGACACAGCCACAAGAAGCCAGCAGTAAGCTGGAAAGCTCTATCTCCTTCTGAAGGCATAGTGACAGCTCTTACAAAAAACCACATGTATCATTTGAAGGCATCTCCAATTTTTACAGAGGAAACAGAGGAGAAAGTGTCTTCCAGACCTTTCCTCAGCAGCATTTTTGCAAGAAACACCTTGGCCCAACTCCTGCTAATTCACTTCTGTCTTCCAGCTTATGCTCCAGATTCTATCTGCTGTCTACTTTATAGACCAGATCCTATCTCTGAATTATTTTTAGCCTACAATAGTGTCCTGAAAGGTACGCAAGGACTTTGTTCATTCTGAGCTATGGAAACTTTTTCCACTTTGYCAGCCAGGGCCAACTTTTGGGGAGACTGGAGCCCCAACCTAGACTGCTGAGGTTGCTTGAGTCTCACCCCAGATTGCTTTACAACACAGAGGCAATTGCCCATGCTCTGACACTGTCAAAACCCAAACAGGAGTAGCAAGAAGGCTTAATGGTTGAAAAGGTTTGTTTAAGGGGCTTCTGACTGCTGGAAACACAATAAGGTTACATGTTAAGTAGGTTTTTTTGATCTGTGGGGTTTTTTTGTTGTTTGTTTTTTTTTTTGGGGGGGGGGGTTGGGGGGGGTTTTTTTTTTTTTTTTTTTTTTTTTTTTTTTTTTTTTTTTTTTTTTTTTAGAAAAACAAAAAACTGAACAACTGTTAGACAGCTTTTTCTGCCAGAATATGGCAATTCTTCAGAAGCGATACATTTGACAAAGAAATGTCAATGAAATTTTGTTTTGAAAGAAAATTGGGAAAACCCACAACATTTTGGTAACATTTAAGTGTTCTATCTTGACCTTTAGGACCAGACTGTTTTGATATTCAATTTTATCATCACTTTCTATGTCATTTCTAAAAGATATAGGCATAATCTTTAATAGATTATAGTATAGTTCTGAAAATCTAAATCAGAACTTCACAAGTTTTAATAAAAACACAATTCAGAGCTTCAGAAGTTCAAAATTCAGACATTTAAGTGTTACAGTCTTTCCTGAATGAAAGGATGAGATCTTAAAAATAATAATCTACCTTTAGAAGGGACATTTCTAAAATGTTTGTTTCCATTCCCAGTTGGAAATGGGAACGTTTTAACAGCATTAGTTTCCTCAGGGACAAAGAAATTCTGTTCCCAGGCAGTCTTGTTAGACAACCAATGCATAAGTAAAATCATTTGTTTCAACATAGAAAAGATTAGATTTTTAATAAACTTTTAAAATTGGCAATGAGAAGCTTGGGTTAATCTGTCATAAGCAACTCTTTGTCTATTTACTCTTGATGCAACTTTGAAATTTTCTTTTAAATAATGTCAGTGCTTTTTCTATGAGGAAATACCTAAAATTCCATTTCAAATTTTATTCCTAATTAAAAATAGAACCCCTAATGATAATGCCTGTCTACTTTAGAAGGTGCTGCAAGGCTTAATTAATTGTCAGTAAAGCTCATTTGAGATGCTCACACAATGGAAGTGTAAAATTGTTTATGTTAATCAGGAGGATGGCTACGAGAGCTCTGAAATGGGAGGGGAACGCTCACCATACCGGCCCTGTGGGGCTTCCATAGGATGCCTGGCACTTCTATGCACATCCCATGAGTTCCCATAGTCCTGCTGTCCCCATTTTGCAAAGAAAGAGCAGACCAGGACAACTGAGGCGCTTCCAAGGTCATAAGAGAAGTCCTGAAAGGAGGTTGGGTTAAGCCCAGATAACTTGAATCAGGTCCAATGAACCATCCTCCTCTGCAGATGAACGATAGAAACTTCCTCCTCTCCTCTACTTTTAGGAGGGACAACATCTTCACCTTATCTACTGCTACTGTTACTTCATCTTTCTTCAAAGGTGTCTTAACTCAACAGCCACCTCAAGTAAGAGCAACTTTATCGTTGCCACTCAGCAATGCCTTTGCGTGGGCTGACAATGAGCACAGAGGCTCAGTCACACAGCAATGAGCCACTGCACCTCAACACATCCTAACCGCATCAGGGAGGAGGGAGGAAGCAGCCCCAAAACGATTGGTACTGTGGCAGAGCCATTGAGGAGATGCCACCAAACTCCTGGTGCAAGTTCTCCACAGTCAGTGGTTGTGATCAAAGCTAAGGGGATGCACGAATGCACTCCCAGTTTATAGTTGGGGAAAATTGAAACTAAAAAAGATGCACACTCCTCCTCTTTTGTTGATTGAATTATTGTTTTGGTCTACTCAAGGCATCTGTGTGCCGCTGTATGTTTTTGCCACCTGACTTCCACGTCCGCTCCACTTGCCATTGCTCAGACAGGCATGCAATTAATCCCATTACAAACTAATGGATTTACACCGAGATTACATTAAAACGTTGTGAAGCAATGCCTATGACACAATTGCACTTTTCTTGGCAGAATCATTCTGAAAACTGCTGTTTCCACTTCTATCCCCTGTGAATACAAATATGCTTACTAATGGAAAGGCATTCCCCTGCCTGAGCTTCACATTTGATCTCTGCTGAAGCAGTCCCAAGAGGAAAAATGGAAATCTAAGAAGGTTTGAAGTTTATGCGTAATCAGGATTTATGTCTGTGCTACTTTAGACAAGCAAGTTTCCCTTTTTTTTTTTTTTTGTAAGAAAAATATGGAGCAGTAGTTAAATGTTTCAAGAGGACAGGCAGTGCTGGGATGTAATCTGAGTGTCGACTCACATCCTATGAGCTTAATCTTATGGAGCTCAGGAAGAGATTGTGGGACCCAGGACTAAACAGAATTATTTCCATTCCTGTTCTAAACCTAATACCAAGTACTGACCCAGTTTTCAAGAAGAGAGGTTTCTGATTACCTGACAGGAGCTCATATTTGTACGAAAAGAATAGCAAGAGCACATTTAATCTTTTATGCTACTAGTATGACAGCTGCACTTTCGCACTCTCAGCTTGCTTGAAGCATGATCAACACAGAGCTAATTTTTATAGATTCAGGATTTCCAGATAGGAATATGCATAAACTGTAGTAGCTGTTTATCTGATTCAAGCACTAATTGTGTGGGTCCTAGCACGAGTACAACGGGAGAGCAGTGTATTTCACGGTTAATACCAGAGAAGAGACACGCAATGCTTAGTGGATAAAAGGCTTGTAGTCCCAGCTGGGAAAATAGTTCCATTATCTCCCAGCTGCATAGACCTTCCATACGGCTCCGTTCTGCCTCGATGAACACTGTGGCTTGCTGAGAGCTTGAAACAGTTCTGCAGAAAATTGTAAAGATCCTGAGACATTTCACTGTTAAGATCTGTAAGTACAGAATTGTGCTGTCTACTGCAATGTAAATAATGCTGGGGGAACTGCATTTTCTGTGATGTTTTTTTTTTTCCTTCCTTCCTCAGTAATTTTCATTAGCATAAAGGGTAGAGAATGAAGAAAATTCACTGCTTTATTTATGCTATGTGTCTGTAAATGGCTGATGCTCCAAATGTATACATTCTTGGAAGAGAAAAACGTATATAATGAATTTGTATGCATGTGAGGTCTGAGTCAAACAGAACAGGAGACTGTGCTAGTAACAGACACCACAGGTATATTATTTGAGTATATCACAGCTCTGTGCTGCAGTAAAATGGACAACACAGAGGATGACAGTGCTAATTTTGGCACTTTCATATGACTTTCTACAGCATATTAAAAGACGAAGTGGGTAATGAGAGCCTAATCTAATTTCTAGCAGCTGAAGGTGTAAAAGCAATAAACATAAGTCTTCAGGAAAATTTAAGTAAGTCCTAATAAGAAAGTTTTCCCTGTTGTTCATTTTAACGATTTAAAAAAAAACAAAAAAAAACCAAACACAAACCAAAACAATATCACAACATATATTGAACTCTGGTTTTTGCATCCAAAGATTTGCAAGAGTTTTAGTTTTGTTGTCGTCATTTATTTACACTGTATGACACAGGTTTAAAGGAAATGTAATGCTTTATTAAAAGTTTTGGAAGTCTGTGGTTCCAGAAGCAAACAACTGCTTGACTAGCACTTTATGATAAATCGTATATTCCCGCAGTGCTTTTTGGGTGCATACTTTGATTTGGGCAGTTGTTGCATTTGTCAAAGGTCTCCAACAGCTTTTGCACAATCAGGCTCAATGCTAACAATTTCCTGCAGCACTTATGTATCTGAATGATTAAACAAGATACAAACACCCTGCAGCCTATTTAAATAACAGTTAGTTGTCCTTTTGTCAACACTGCAACTATTTTCAGATATATATTACAAGTTAAAAATCAGACTATTTACTTCTCTGCAGTAGCATTTCCTCCTCCCCTCCTTTTATTTTCTCCCCCCAAAGAGAGGGGAATTGTCAGACTACTCCTTCCACATCCAGCATTTGGAAAGTTCTGCAAGTTCAGAGGAGTTTTTGCATGTGTGCAACTAAACCCTGCAGTGTTTGTAATTCCGGGCACCACATCACCACAAATAACCCATCTTCATCAGCCTGCTTTTGCTTTGGTGCTCCAGAGGCACTATGTCAGTGTTTCATGTTCCATGAGTCTCTGCTTCAGAGGTTTTATGACACTAAAAAGTCCCAAATCAGTACCTATATGAAGTTAGCAACTACCATATATCACTTTTTATTGTGTAAAAAAGAAAAATAAAACACACCAATGTATGCAGCTATAGTTTTCAAATGCTGGTGAGGTACTGATTGCCATGTATTAGAAGTGTTACCTTCCATGCTGAGGATAAAATTATAAATAATATATAACAACTTAAGTGCTTTAAATCAAGTAGGAGACATGTSTCTCTTCCTTTTCTTCCAGCTTTATGATCAGTATTAAAAAGGTTTGTGGTGCATAATAAACTACCCTAAAATTAATTTCTTGCAGCTGAAGCAAATATTTCCATCACAGAACAAGGTGCCAGCATCCCCAAGGGGACTTGAAACACAAAGTTGTGTGTTTGCGTTATGTGGGCATGAAGCACTATTTGTATTTGAACAGAAAATTTTCATTAGAAGGATGTCTGTCTCTGCCTTGTGAGTATATGAAAATATATCAGCTCTTCAAAATGGCATTCAAATTTTTCTTTTCCCCCAGAAACTGTATTAGCTGCATGTTACTACAAGACAATATTCCTTTTGTTTAAAGTCGTGACCAAGTTTATTCCAGAGGATCGCCACAGATTGCCTTCTACTAACCCCTGCCCAGAGGTCAGCTAGATGCTGCTCACCTTCCTGGCACGGGGCTTGCTCAGGGACACCGAGACACAAAAACCACCTTAATTCTGCCCTGCTTCCCCGCAGCCTCCCACCCTGCCCCTGGGTGCAGCCAAGCCCTTCAGACCTGCTGCGGAGGAGCAGACTTACAGGGAACGCTTTTACAGAGGATCAACAGCAGAAAGTCTGGCTCAAAAAGTCCTTTATTCCTTCTTACCAAAGGCTGCACTCAAAGTTGACTATAACTAGGTACATAGGCAAATTTATAGCCTAGTCTTCCAGGTAAGAGGCAATCTCTTTTTGAGAAGTGAAGACGCAAAGAACTTCAGGCACAGTTTTGCAACCACAACTACCGGTGCTGGCAGTTATCATCTCTGGGACACCAAAAAACCTACTTTGCAGGAACACACCAGTATTTAGATGATTAGGTGACCTTATTTCCATTCATGAACTAGCAGACTTCTGCAAATCTTTCTTATTTACACAAAGTCTTTCTACAAGCGCAGAATATGCAAGAAAAAACACCACACCATTAAAAAGAGAACCAAGTATCTTTGAGTAGCTTAATCATAGAAAATAAAAATAACCCCTAGCAAAATAGATCAGGACATTGTACTTACAGTTCTCCTTCTTGCTGAGAAAACAACCACACACAGCTAGTGTGAGACAAAGCACCAGAGACATGGAAGACCCTACCTTAATGCTAGGAGGCTGCTAAACAGATCAGGCCAGCAGAGAGTAAAGCACTAGCAAGATGTTTTTGCACAAAAACAAACATGGGAACTTGCACACATCAGTTTCAAAGGTTTTAGGATCTCCAAACTGAGGTAGAGAGGAAAAACCTGAGTTTTGCCATACCTTTCTGCTCTCAGCTCCATCTCCTCTCCCCCAAGAAGCTCCTGGTGGGCTTCCTGCCCAGCTGCAGCACCTCCAGCCACGGCTCTGCCTGGTGAGCCAGGTGCAGCTGGTCAGCACTTTCTTCTGCTTTTATTCTTCAGGACAAAAGGTGTTTCCACCCATTTGTTCGGGGACTGTAAAGTTAATTGTCCCATCTTAGGAAAAGAGATAATTACAGACTCTTAACAGCTCACTCCATTTTTAGTAATTTGCCTTACAAAACTGTTTTTTTGATGTTTTTTTCAGTAGGAAATGTTTTACTAAGGTTTTACTAGCTCTGTGACTTCACTGCCGAGTTAACTCAGGTAACTCACCTCTGCCCAAGCCTAAAGCGAGGGTGTCCCTATACCAGACTCTTGCCTGTAGTTACTGTTGTCTCTGTGTACTGACACTCGCCCACGTGAGTTTTGTGCCATAGCTGGATACTGAAATCTTCTAGGATTCATTCCCAGGCAATCTGATCAGCTTCAGAATGTGGGAAGGTCACAGCAGGAGAAATACCCGTCTTAAAATGATCTCGTCTGAGCTCTCCCGGTCGAGTGGGCAGCTTCCAGCCTGACTCGCTCCACACTTTCCTCCTTCCTCACCAAGATGCAGAGGCCTTTGCTCGCAACACCTCTAAACCAGACAGAGGTTTGCATGTGTGCAAGGTCCAAAAGGTAATGGGATAGGACCTGCCTTGAGTCACCTGAGAAGGGAAAAGGACAAAACAGTGAATCACTGGCACACACAGAAAGGAATAACTCTCCTACTTGTACATGATTGGATTTTCATGAGTACAGCAGTCTCCATGCTCTGTTTGAGGACAGGAGACAGATGATGTCTCTTCTGTATTGCTAGCAGCAGCTGTGCAACATTTAATCAGGTTACATGTTATTGGCATATTTCCTGGTTTGCCTTTTTTTTTTCCCTTTCTTTTTTTTTTTGGTCCTCAGTGACTCACTATTACAAACCTCCTATGTTATTATCCCTTGGGATGATGCTATGATTTGGTCAACCTGTTTTCAGAACAGCGATGGAGCACGGCTCTATCCACACTAAGGATGTTCTCTAGCCGTACCACCGTGCTTACCGCAGCTGGGCTCTGCGGGCTGCGGGCAGGAGCCCTGCGGTACGGCTGCCACCGCTTGTGTTCACCCTCTGGTCAGCACCCAAAGGGGTCTGGGGATGGGCTTTGCCATGATCTCAGGCCCTTTTGGAGCTCAGTGCAGGAGGGAGCGATGGGGATTGACTGACGGTCAGTGTGAGTAAGTATCCAGGTAGCCATACAATCATAATCACAGAATACCATGTAGGGCTTTTTCGGGGGGGTCTTTGTATTTTGGGTTTCCTGCAAGAGGAAAAACTCCACAGCATACAGTGCTCAGGAGAGCAACTGAGAGAGAGGGATGGGGAGGAGGGAGTGGGAGAGAAGAGTAATTTCCCTCACTTAGACCCTCTAATATGTTTCTAGCCTATAAAGACACGAAGAAATGGATAAAGATGGTCAGAAAGGCAGTTTGTTTTATTAAAATTCTTGACAGCATCTGCTGTAATGCTCTTGTTAAAAGAGATGGAAAACAGCAGAAAGATGAGAGAAACAGTGTTATGTCCTTGCTCTTTACACAACATAATAATATGGGAACTAATATAACTGGCTTCCAGATAACTGCTTCTATTAGCATATACAAACACGAGTGATCCAGCCACCCAGGTATGCAATAACCTTCTCCGGGCTCTGATCACCAGAGGCCTCTCAAACAAATAAAAAAGATGTTACCTAATTTTTCTAAACTAAGTACTCACTTTTCTTCAGGACACCCTGATGTGATTACCRATAGGATCCATTTTACATATAAGACCCCTCAGAAAAAAATATGAGAACTGTTTCATATTTGGTAATGAATATAGCTCTCCCGTGGCCATAACCAAAGCATGAGGATCCCAAGTCCCTATCTACGGTGATGCCTGCAAGGAATCTCTTATTAAACTTGTGCCATGGGGGAAGGCTCGCTGGAAAACAAGGATCCGCTGCTATCGAAAGTGGTGTAATTTTATTCATTTCCATTCCGGTGTGGAAGGGGCTGAAGTAGCCTGTCTCAGAGGAGCTGGTGGTCTGGGAGTCAGGGCTGTCATCTCACGTCTGCACAATTTTGATGTGCAAAAAAAAAAATTCAGTGGTTAATTTGCTGATCTGGATCGGGTAGATTACCCACTGCTGTTCYGGTTGAACCTTTCTCATGAGGGTTTTTCTAGGGTCAAAACGATCAAAACCTGGGGTAGGTCTGCCCACAGTAGCCAGCAGTCTGGGATTAGGACACTCTCCAGGGGTACAGGATATCACTATTTAGGTAGAGCAGAAATTTCATCGCTGCTCGTAACCTTGTGCCTTAAACTCCTGGCTATTCTGGAACCTCACTCCAGCAGTTTTCCCATATATTTGAGAAATCTTCCCACAAAAAATTTTGTCAGAGCTGGTGTACTTCTGAAGAGGTTGGGCTTTGATGAAACGGCATCTTGCTGAGTACTGAGCGTGAGAGCTGTTGCTATCACACTGCACTATGGACCGCGTGCGTTCATCTTTTCACAGCACTCAAACCCCACTGCTAATAGACTTGGGAAGAGGAAGATTTTAGAGGTTTTTAGAAGATTAATGAGGAAAATGCTCTCTATTCTGGGCAAAGGACATGCTAGGCTGGGTTGTCAGCAAGTGTGAGAAGACAACTACCTTTCACCAGCACTTTTTTTTCTTCACATCCCTGTGATTAACACTGGGAATAGAGAAGCTGTTTGGGCTGAAGCTCTGCACCAAAGTAGGAACAGTCAAATGACTGTAGGAACAGTCAAACGAATGAAATTTCAGATATTTAGTGATTATTTCCCCTTCAAACACATCTTTTGCTTTTGTGCATTTTAGGCTTCATCCTGTCCCACTGCCTTGTCTGTTGTGAGGTCAGTCCACCAAAAATAGGTCTGGCTTGACCACAAAACATTTGTCACTGTTTGTGAAACCCTGGTGCACCGTATACTTTACCAGTTCGAATCCATTTCTCCAAGACATTTCCTCTCAAGTAGTGCATACACTGAGTTTGGCGTACACAGCATACATGTGGTACCTTTGGTGAGAGAAATGGGGATTAAAAGCACTGAAGTTTCTGCAACTTCATCTCTTCAAGCAGTTTCTGATAATCCTACCATGAAATTACAAAAACAGCAGGACCAGTGCAAACCTCACTATAAACTGTGCTTCCTCCGTTTGTAAAGGAATCCAGATAAAATGTAGATTTTTATCACCTAAATTAGACAGCTGTGCCACATGGACTATCCAGCATCCTGCATGGACTCAGTTTCCCACCCCCCAGCTGAAAACTCTCAGTCGTCTTGGTAGACAGAATTTGGGCTTGTCTGCAGTGCCCTGCTCCTGCCTTTCCCAGTGTCTTACAGCTTCCAGGGAGTCTGTCCTTGAGCCAAGTAAAGAAAACCAAGCATCTTATTTGCACTGTGGGACTGTTCTCCGCAGAGAAAGCACACGCAGACTTTGGAGAGCCACGCTGTGCATCCAGGCTGATCGCCAGTGCYGTTGCTGATCATCCTTCGTGCCTCGGTTGCACTTCCCTGGCATGTCTGGTAGCAGCCACTACTACAACAACTATTTCTGATGCTTGCTTTAGAGTCGGATAAGCCCTGGATGGTGACTGCTGTGTACTGCGTTGTTTTGAATATCGTATTGTAGCTGGTCCCTGGTACTGCAGCATTTAAGCTCTCCTCAAACTGATGATGTTCTGTTAATTTCCTTAATTCAGGCACTTAGCCCAAAATGGTTTCGTTTTTCTTAGGTTGATAATAGCAGGGAAGCTCTGCAATCACCGGCAGATGTAGGCGCTGGGGAAATTTCTCTCCCAGAAATTGTTTTGTCTGCTGGTATAACAAGAGCGCTTAGGCTGCACAGCAGGTTAGAGGTTTTACCCCTATTATACTCACTTAAACTGCCACCTTTTTCTCAGCACTGACATCATTAGCTATGACACATTGCTGAAGCCTCTCCGCAGAGGTGACCCAGTCCTTTCCGGAGCTATCATACAAAGCTAAAAGCCATATATATTTTTAACCTTCTCCTTTCCAGTATTACTCGCTCTGAAGCCACTGGAGGTCCAGGTCTAATTTCACTGCCTTAAACCCCCTCTGGTCCCTCTATTCCACTGAATCCATGAGTTAGGTCTGTATTTTCAGTCCTGGCACACTTTTCCCACCCAACGATCCATACTAAATAACAATATTTACTAACTATATATCTGTGTAACGCCCGGCCAGCTGCACAGCCATCTGTTTGGTGAGGGCATGGCCACAGAGGAAAGACTTGTCAGAGGGATCCTCTTCTGCTTACAAGGAAAATCTTCATTTCCTACACAGTTGAAATAGGAACAGTTATTCATGCATTTCTTTGCAAAAAGCTTACATAAAAAGTAAACAAAACAAAAAGAAAAGACTTATTCTTCAAGGAGAGAATTCTTGTAGGACTAAATGTCCTATAAATATTTGTTGTTATTGCTGTTTAAGTACCAAGCAGCTCTGACAGGATCAGGTCAGGCTGGTACCTGTGCAAACATTCCCCACGAAACACCCCTGTCCCAGGCAGGAGGTATGGTATGGTATGGTATGGTATGGTATGGTATGGTATGGTATGGTGAGAAAGGGAGGTACGGTGAGATAGTCACCTTGCTCAGGTGTGGCCGCCTGAAAAGCAGATAACAGAGCTGTGACTGAGTTCATAGCGTATCCTCAGCGTACCCTTGCTTTCCACTGCTCAGCGAAGGCTCCTGGCTCTGGCAGCCTCAGCTGTCACATAAGCCTTTCTTTTCCATGTTCGCTGGGGCACAGCTGAGCAGAGGGCTATAAGTTTATTGCAGGGTTTGGCCACTTTTCCATATGTGTTTCTGTCTGTTAATAGGATCGTTCACCCCCTGTGCTGCCGCCATGCCCCAAACACCAGTCTGTGCTGCGGGGATCGTCCTTGCCACAGCGGCAGGGATGCTTCGTGCCTCACTGCTGCACCATCTCCATCGTCTCCATCTGAGACATCACCGTGGCTTTTAGTAGCCGCCTGCAGCAAAGGAGAATCCTGGCTTATGAACCCGTGCACGATTGCTGCACTTCCAGCCAGGAATAAACTGCTCTTAACCTAAATACTCCTCTGAGGACACTGAGCTTGGGGGAAGAAACACAACTGTGCTGTATCTAGTGCGAGCAGGAATAATTGAGCCTAGTATGTACTGGATAACTCTGGGAAGACATTGGGAAAGCAGTTGGAAAGAGGAGGGGGAAGGAAGAACAGCAGTGAACACAGTTAAACAATAATGGCCACTTTATATTGTAGTAAATGCAATGTTTTCAAATAAAACATATACTACTGCAGCTATGAAGACTGTAAAGGCATCCAAAGCAAAAGGTTTGTCCAAAGGCAGGCCGTAGCCTAATATCTCAAGGAAAATGAAAACTCCAGCATGTTAAATTCCACCCTTCCATAGCGGGGGTGAGCAGGGTGTGGGTGAGGGCTGTGGTGGGTGCTGGGGCCACCACAGTGGGTGCTCCCCATGACCCCTCCTGCCGGGTCAGGCTGGGTGCTACGGAGCAGCAGCACCTACAGAAAACACCGAATAATTTATATGACAAATTAAAGAGTGATAAAAATGATAGAACAAAGTAAAGTGGGCAAAGCTCAATAGTGCAATAAGCAGCATTGGGGGTACATTTTAAGCATTCAAATCTGGCATAAAATGGGTGCACTGTGAGCTGATGTAGAGTCCACTGTTAAATTTGTAGGAAAAATATTTTGCATGTTAATACAAAATGCTCACTTAGGTGACCCAGGATCTACCACTAAATCTTAAAGAATATTTGATAACTAGAGACTTCAGGGAAGGCTATTGGTATTTTGGGATGCTCTGAGGAAGGCTATGGGGAGTGCTATTTGGTATTATTCTGTACTTGAGGTATTTCAGCATTAATTGTACAGCTTTACTGAGAGATTACTAGTTTTAAAGTTAGTCTTATTGTAGGTGTTGAATAATGGATGATATTAAACTTTGGGTTAGGGATTCAGAGGATTGATTTGGAAGACATAGGCAAGAGATACCCAAAATCACAATTCTGTCAAAAAATGGTAGAATAAAAGTTAGGTATGAAGTGTAAGAACTGACAAAAAGCACCTTACTCACTGATTCAGGTAAAATATAAATGACTAACCATGTCACGATTTTACCTCTTTGGCTGGCTGACTTTCTCAGCAAGATTGATTCGAAATCCATCTAAGCCCTGAAAGGAATTAGCAGGAAACCGCTTTGTTTGACAATGCTGAGGGGGTCGTTCGAGCAGCCAGAGCAACCAGCAGCAATACCCAAAAATAAAGCCCAAGCCCTGACTAACCAGGGGGCCCTGTTAAGTGCAGTGAAGTATGAGAAAGTCATCCAAACCTCTCACTCATACCCACAGACACAAAAGAAGTGTTTTGGGAGGAAAAAAAAGCCAAGTTAGAAATTGATTGTGAGATACTCTAAAGCTGAATCACAAAGGTATCAGTCACTGGTGATTTTCTAGACTGTCCTGCAGAAGGTTATATCATAAAATACTGCAAACTTTTTTGTTTGTAAACAGGGCAAAATCAAACATGAAAGTGCTATATACCATGAATGCCTGGGTGATGTCTGTGACCTTTGAACGAGTTAAAAGTAGTAAGGAAATGTAAGTACAAGTGCCACGGACATAAAACCAGGTGAGATCCTTATTATTAACTTTCCTTATGGGAGTTCACATTTCAAAAACGTATTGGCCAAATCACGAGCTTGAAAATAGAAAATKTATTAAGAAAATACATCAGGACAAGCACAATTTTAATAAAACCCTGTGAATAATCTCAATTCCAGATGTTTTTCCTGTGTGGGGGGATGCCCTAGAAAACGACCCGCAGCCAGGGCTGGGGGGGGGGAAGGGGCTCCTCGAGGCTGTGCCCTTCCCACCACCTCTCCTCTCCTTGGGGAGGCGAAAGCTCCTCTGCGTGGACTATAAATGTAGGGCTTGTTTCCGCTGTAAGAAGTGGCCAATTTCCTTCCTAGAACTGACCCCCTCACCAGCAGCGTATGGGATTTCTTTCTTAACCAAGTGGTTAAAGCCGGTATTTCAACTGAATGTGGGATGGGGTGTTAAGGGCAGAGTTATAAAAGGCGTTCAGAGGACAGCAGGAGTTTAACCCAAATCCCTGTGGGCTGATTAGGGCAGTAGCATCGTGTGAGACCATCCTGGGGCCATCTCTTGCAACTTTTTGTTGACTGTCCCTTGCCAGCGTAGGAAGCCTTAGCAGCGTTGGGTATAGCAGTTGAAGGAGTAGCCAAAATTTACACCGTCACGGGAAAAACAGCCATGACACTCACGTCAAATGGCCTAGAAACTTGAATGTGCCAGACTACAAGCGATCTGAGAGCTGCCCTGAGCAAGGCCACATAGCGTGTCCTGCCTGAAATCCTCATGCATTTATGCAGAATGAGGGTATTTTTCAGTCTCTTATGCCTGGTCAACAACCATGGCCTTAAATATATTTGTAACTTTATTTCTGATTATTTTTATACATATTTTAGTGGTCCCTTTTTTTGCATTAAGCTTAACGGCTGTATATACTATTACAAATGCATTGTTACCTGTCAGACCATTTATACCATCTCATTTATTCTGAACAATATAGCAGCCTATGCTATAATTCATCAGAATCAGACACTGATTATTGAAGTGGGTAATTGCACAGGCTGTGGCCTGGTGATCAACCCTGGGCAAGGCGTAGTCCAACAGACAGGATCAAATACAATGAATGTGATTGCAGTGAAGGTGTTTGCCGTTGATAGGTTGCATTCTGCCACACAACGTAAATCACYGGAATACGGCTTGTAAAATATCGGTGCCGTAGTCTTATCTGCCAACAGGTGTGTAAAATAATACTGGTCCAAATGCACAGCCACTATTGCCCTCTTCTGGACAGAATAATACTAATTAATACCAGTAATAACAGACTTGTTTGTGCCTCACCTCCCTGCTTTAAGGACCAGTAGTTTTTATTGCATGTCTCTGTAAAGAATATGTACAACTTCAGTCCTTCTGCTTTATGTATATAAAGTCCTTCTACTTTCAAGATACAGACATCTCTCAAAATTCAGCCAAATACAAAACATTACTATGAATCCAATCAATGGCCTTTCTCTGGACAAAGCCTTCCTGCCATGTAGTTTTTCACYCATATTTTCCTGATTAAAAAAAAMCCAAACAAACCCAAAAAACCCCACGATACCACTAGCTAGGCTTGTAAATATCTCTATAGATCAGGGGGAAGCACAGAAAAAGACCAGTCCTTGAATAGGTCATTTTGGAAGATATGTCATGAAACTAGTATAACTTCTGAGAGATTGATATAATTCCTATAACATGAGGTTTTATACAGGGGCTGGGAAAGTCACCGGGTAACATCTCAGCATCCCTGCCAGTTTTATTTCTGATGTTGCAATGATATATCTTGCATTTTTTGTCTGTAGCTTTCACTCTGTAACTGTATGTCTAATTGCTGTCCAAGTCTAGGGTACCAGTTGTTGGCCACCATCGGAAATAGTATATTGGCCTTGGTGAAACACAGTCTGCATCCATAAGAAAAATAGCTGTGTTTCCACAAGTCCGTGAGGTAAAAATCATAACCTCCGTGTTCCTTCTTGGTTCCCATTGAGCACTGAAAGTTATTTGGTTTAAAGTGCTGTCTCTTTGATATCCCCTCCTGTGGACTCTGRAGCATAAACGGTCAAGTGAAGATGGCTTTGCAGCCTAACCGTGATTAGCATTGACTTTCTCTCCCACAAAACTCTGCATTTCAGAAAGCAGATGATTGTGCAAAACAAACAGCGCAAACTCTTGATTTTTCACCCACAGTTCCAGGCAGTGCTATCACTCATACAAACAGTAAACCGCTAACATCTCACAGTGGGAATGTGGCAACAGAGGAGCTTTACAGAATCGTCTTGCAATTACAGCCCAGTGTCAGAAGCTGTTTCTTGGCTTTGTGGTGAACCTCAGTGCTAAGCTCCTCGCTGGAGCTGATTTGCAAGGTTTTCTCAGTCGTGTGCAGGGAAGAGACAAGGTGAACTTTAGGCTATTTCCAGGAATTTGATTGCATTGTTCCGAGACGTTTCTGGTGGCTACACTTTTAAAGAAACTGTAATGGAGATTTCTGTTTTCCTTTTATTTCAGTGTTTTGGAGAAACAGTAATGCTTTGCTTTTGGGTAAAATTCAAATCAATGCAAACCTCATAAGCCAATAAAATTTTATAGATTGTTATCCAATATGTAATTTGTTACACAATATCTATGTGGTTTCTGTTTATTGAGACATAAAGACTTTACTTTTCTTAAGGTAGATTTTATGTGAGAAGGGCATAGGAAGGAATAACCTTTCATACCTATTGTGCCATAAACTAAATTACCCTTAACCTAAATCATTTATCATGTAGTGGCAGCCTAATGAGACCAAAATAAACAGAAACAAACTGCCTGAAATTTTCTTCAAGGGACAAGTTTTATTTATATCAGCACAGTCTTTTGCTTGTAGCTTCACGGGTTGGCCGCATGGATTTTACAGTGGGTAACATCAGATGCTCTGAGCAATAACTGAGGAAAACTTATAAGGCTATAAAGCTTGTGAAAGGGACTTCTTCACCCTTGAACCACATATCACAGGATGTGAGTGTAGGAGAGACATTATAGGATAGTTGCATACTTTATGTTTATTTTCTGGTAGTAACTTTCTGCTGGATGCAACTAACACAAGCAAGGGAAGGAAGCCTTCATTTCTCCAGCACATCTGAACAGCAGCCTGAGGGGTACTCAAATACAGATCATCAGGGCTTTTGTGATTTGGATCAAGAGGGTTGGAAAACCTTTCAGAAAGAATGATACCTACCATACTTGTGAAATACACTGTAATGTGTTGTGCTTACTATTAAGATTTCTTTTTCTAATATAACATTTCTCTTTGCAATATACATTGGCCTGTACACAGCATTATTTTTGCCAGTGTCGTTTCAAAGAAAAGGAGCAATACTTTGGAGTAAATGCAACTTTTTTTTCTTTTTTTTCTTTTTTGCGCCAGACACACATGCATAAAAGAAGCTTTTACTCAGTAGGTCCTGCTTGAAGTATGAGTGCACTGACCTACAGATACACACAGAGAGTATAAGCCTATTTACTGCAACATGTGACTGTATCATAAGCTAAGTGAAGATCCAAATCTTTAGAAAGCTGATCCAAATCTTACTGAAGTCAGTGGGATATGTTTCCCTGACTTTCATAAGACTGAATCAGACCTTGTATGCTGCTTATTAGCTACATTAATTACAGTGTGATTTACCCTCCACATAATGTAATTGTGGCTGATATATTCTGATGTGTACAGAAATTGAAATACGTGTTGATGATCTTGCACACTGATGAGGACTGATTTGCTTATTAAGCAAATAAAAGCTAAAGATAGTGGATCCCTTCAGACCTAGTGCTTGCTATTTCCCCCAACGGATGATAGATTTTTCTAAAAGAGGCAGGCCAAGAGAGGAATATAATCAATCTATTTGTTGCTCTTAGCCTAGAACTGGTGAAAAATTTGATTTGTGTGACTATGTAGTAACAACATTGTTTTATATGTCAAGAAAAAAAAATAGTCCATTATTTAGATCATCACCAGTAAATGGATGTTTTCAAGAATGAAATGCAGGTCCATCATCTTCTTCTTATCATCTCTATTCAATCTCCTAAATTCTTGCTGAACCTATAACATACACTGCTAGAGAAAATCCTGGACTGTGAGAGAGGCTGAGTCAACGATCAGAATGACATGCAGTGTAACATCAGCAGAAGTTATTAGTGCCCACATGCAATTTATGAGTGCAATCAAACATGCGGATGACAAGAAGTTGGGGAAGAGCTGCAATATCCCAGGAAACAATCTGCATTATTAAGAACATAACTCCGGTGAAAGTATGATTAGCATACAAAACTGCAGACACTTCACTTCAAGATCCTCCTCAACGTCTCTTCTTCAAAACAGGAAGCGCATTTAAGCCCATTAGAGATTGAACTCTATTTTGAGGTTTTACAAATGCAATTCCAAGGAAATGTGTAGAAACTTATTGATAGAGCAGCTTTGCAGGTATGTGAAACTGAAAATGATACTCATACAATAATTTTTCTGCAGTCATTGGGATGGGTTTGATGGTCCCGGAAAAGCATCGGACTGGGGCTCTTCTGGGTCATTTATGGTACGCAGTTCTATAAATTCATCCATAGCTTTGAATGGCAAAGATACAGCTAGCTCCAAAGGTAGGCTGTTACTGGTATCAATGTTAGTATGCAAGCTGAACTGGTCAGAAGCTTTCTTAAATGTTGCATAAACAGTACAGGCTCTTGAGCCTTAGGAAAAGGATACAGAAAGACTTCAAATGGAGACTTCATTATTCRTATGTTTTGGATCCCCATTCCATGGAAACACTCACCAAATGAGAAGGAGGCGTATAAACATGGGCTTTTGACTGTTCAGGTTTGCCAATCAAATCACTCTTTCAAGGGAAAGAATCTTCTAATATATAGTCCCAATTCAGCAAAACACCTAAATACATATTTTGCATTTAATATGAGAGTGATCCTACAACTACAGAAAAGAATGCACAGGAGCACCCGAAAATATGCTAATTAGTAACTTCTACTGCTAAGGACCAACCATTCTACAAACTTGGCATTAGACAGACCCTGAAGCAGAGAGCTTACAGTCTAAAGACCCTTTAAATTCAGAACAAGTCCTTATGTTCCTCTTGATGTCCTCTGGCTAGAAATATTAGCAGTGTTAAATAGCCAGCCTCCACTTTTGAAGACAATTTGCCTTAGGCACCTTTACAAAATGTAGGGGGAATTTTGGTCGTTGACTTGTATTATTTTTATTGATGTGGAAAATGTAAATGTGATTCCTTATTAGGAAATACACTCAAGGATTTATTGTGACAGATTTTTTTTTCATGTTCTAAATGTATTTGCTGTTGTTGTGGCTTAAAACAAAGGACAACCTTTCTAAGAGGTTTGGGGAAATCACATGCTTTAATAGTAACTCCAAAAGGCAAAACTTGCTTTTGATAAGGGATAAGGAAATATCCCCTTTATTGTTCAAAGACTGATTTTCATATTCTTAAAGTCTGCTGAAACACTTGGAACAGTTTACAACAAACAGTTTGATGCAGGTATGAAACTAGAGAAAGTAGGTCCCTTTTATATAATTTTCAAGAGGCAAAGATTGCTTCTTGATATAAGGTCCTATAGAACCGTACGTGCCTGTGAGGGCTTGAAGAACTGCATGGGGATTATTATGTGCAGGTTGGATCATTCGGACATTCAGGAGAGGATTTTGGAGCATTTTCAGTTGTTCCTACTGCTCTACTACTATAGGTTAGTTTCTACTACAGAAAATGCTTCTCCATATAGTTGAGGGTTGAAATGTGATTAGCATGTGTGTGTGGATGTCAGTACTTAGGGTTTTGCTTGGCAAGTGATGTATTCTTGACCAGGTTGTGAATGTTATTCAGAGATGCTACAAGTCTCTATTGTACGGATATAGGTATATTCAACTACTTTTGGGAATACAGTCTGAGAGCAGCCAGTGAGGAAGAGCTGTAAGAAGAGCTGAGCAGTGGCCCTGCAATCTGTGATTGTGAAATTGGACCAAGACAAAGAGAGAGTCACCTAAGAGCAGTACAGCAAACAAGACAAACATGGGAAACTGCTTCCTTAGATCCTTATGAATTAATTCATAATAGACTACATTTTTACTCTGTCCTTTAGCAGTTAAAAAATAAGTCTGGTCTTAGATCCACATGGAGGATTTTGGCTACAGTACTCCATTCTCCTTGCACGAGTATAATCCTTCTGAGAAGCAAACACACACAATCCCAGCATTATCAACTGAATTTCATGAGTCACATCAGCAGCAATACCTATTCCTCTCTAAAAACAAAGCTGTGCAGCTGAGATCAGCCATGTAAATCTTGGAAGAAAATTTGGCCTTGAACATTTCACTTATTCTACCACTACAAAAATACAGCCATGTATACGCAGCAACTGTTTAAGAAGTACACAGAAATGCTTAGAATAGAAAACATAGAACAGAAGAATGAAAAGGGCATGAATAAGAGCTAGTCATGCAGGTGAATTTTTGCCATCTTCCTTTAATTGACACAACAGTAATATTCAAAACTTTGGGATTCTTCATTATGGTAATTTCTCTTGTTAATTTGTGAGTGCAGTGCAGCTTACCTAGATGCTCAGGACTATGTTATGTTGAGGGATGTGCATAGTTCTGCAGCACCTAGTTACATTTTGGGGTACTTAATCAGCAGAATCATTTGCATGAGTGCTTTGCAAAATAAGTGCTCCTCAAAATGGCCTTGAGTAAGATAGCAGTGTGTTTAATTCACTACTATTTCTTTTTTGTATTATAACAGATCATTTGGCATTGTGCAATTTCCTCTTCATTATTCTCTCTGATTCCAACAACATATTTTGGTGCATAGAGTCTAAATGAAAGTGCTGAATAGAGGGGTATAAAAGAGGCTTCTCAGAGCATTGATGCTACAAGAAAACAGGTTAAAGTCCTATTAGCTTTCAGTGTACAGTCTAATAGACGAGAAAACAAAGCAGAAATGAAAAGGAAGTTCTGCCTCTGGAAAAAAAATGCAATGCCAGTAAAAATCTCTTGCTAAATATTTATATCCAGTCATGTCCAGGTTTGATGCAAATAGTTTTCATGGATCTTCACATTTTAGAATTTTAGAATTGATATATTTTAAATAAGTGCACACATACATAAGTGCATCCTAAATATTATCTGTCTCCGTATTAGGAAACCTAAGTAAAATCATTATTCTTATCTTACAACAGATAAATTTAAAGGATTTTTCTTCCAAATATCTTTGGTTCTGATTCCTAGCTGGTGTAAATTAGCATTTCTCCATAAAGCTCAAAGCTATTCCTACTTACACCACTGGAGTATCCAACCCTGTTTACCTGTCAAAAGCCAAGAACACCTCCAGAATAGTAAGTTCAAGTTCAAATCTCTTTAGCGTATCCAGGAAGAGAAAACATTCATAAATACCGATTACTATTCAAGCTAACATTTTGCTTTTCTAACATATTCTGAATCTATATAAATTGTCTGCTGCATATCCAGCAGATGCAAATGTATTGATACTTGCATGCGTGACTTGTTTGGAGTGCAGTATAATTATCAAGAAATAGAATCAATTTCTAACAAATCATCTGCCATGTGCAAAGCAGGAGTCCGGTAGTAATTTATGTAATAAAATGTATTAATGTTTCTCTCTACCTCTTTATTTTACCCACTTGGTGACACTTGATAAGGTCTGCCTTCTGAATGAGCAAACAGCTCATACATGAGTCCTAGGAAACAGGATGGATTGCAGAAGAAATTCATTAATAAACAAACAAAAATCAATTAATCTTAGGACTAGAATTACATCATCATTTTTAAGCAACATGATACAATTGGTATATGTTGTATGAACTGACTTTGAAATGACTTTGAAGGAACTTAGATGTCTCTATGGAATTCTTAGCAAAAAGAAAGACACATTTAATTGTAGGAAAAAGGAAAATAGATTAGTCTTGTTTTAAATGTACCAAATGGCGCTCTGAAATAAAAGGAACCTCTAACCTTGTGCTCATATTTAGATCATGTTAACATGTGCTTTTCCGTATATATTCAAATACATAGCTCATAATCAAGTTTTCTTTTCAAATTACCAATTTAAATAGAAAAAATAAGTCTGTAAGTTGTACTACGCTTTGAAACATGATCATCTTCTACAAATCAAAACAGTACTTAATGTCTGATGTGTGGCAAGTTGTTGAAGAAAGACACGGCTATTTACATTTATTAAACACTAATAAATCATTTATCTTCAGAGCCTTAATTGAGAATAGCAGACCTCTGTTCACCCAGTTCAGACTCTCTTGGACAGGGAAGCATGACCCAATTTCCAGCCCCTTGCCCTTCCTCCTCTCTGTCTTAGCTGGTGCATAGGCTACAACCCTTGGGTAGGCATCACCCTTGATGTGCTCATCTTTATCTCACAGGTATGAAGACAAAGTAGTTTCAAGCAGCTCGCTCTGGCACTGCTGCTCGGACGGGGCCATGTGCGGCTGCTTCGGGCGAGGACAGGGCTGTGGGCTCCTTTCCTCTCTGCCTTGCCCTGGAAGGAGAAAATACTCAGTGGTTGTTTTCCAACAGCTTTCCTGATCAGCCTTTGCAAAGACTGTGTACGATTTGCACATGAAGAGCTGGCATAGATAATTTTTTCGGGACTGAACATACAGACAAGGACAAATCAGTCTGATTTCTGATATTCAAACCATGAGCATAGCTGAAATACAAGATCTGTGCCATCATTTCACTGGGCAAAGGTTTAGGACTAAACTCTTCTTGCCACTGTGCTGTTTGCAGTTTATTCAGGGTTTAAGTCTTCTGGCATGCAGTGAGACAGTTTGTGTGACACTCTGGCCATGCCACTGGACATCCAATGTCACTCCTGTTGACACTGGAGTCTGCAGCCGCCTCTTTAGCTTTTCCATTCATAGCAGCAATGCCAAAGCGTCAAAGCCCAGAAGCTGCCAAGAAATGTATTTGCTATGCTACTGAATGTGTAGAGAGAGACCAAAATATTAGGGATATATAAATACAAGGGAATAGCACAGGGAGATGGCCATTATCAGTGGACTGGTAGGGGACAAAATGGTGCTTTAATGACAGACTTCCATATGACCTGGCTTTGCCTTGGTTATTAATTTCATTATTGTTGAGTCAGCCCAAGAGCCCTCTGCTCCGCTCTCTTGTTGTAGCACCCAGAAACCTTCTGTAGAAAAGGTGAAGATACGGTGAAGCCATTAGAAACTCCAGCACTTTTCTCCTTGGCTTTTGTTTAAAGGACTTTCTCCTTTTTTCTTCTGGATTCTGCCAGCATCCAGATCTATTGTTCAAGCAGAAGAGATAAATAATTTGTATGCTTGTTCCCATCTCCAGATCATCTTGAACCCTGTCTAGACAGTAATACAATGTTTGCTGCACTGATTATTCTACTTGGTTATATCCCCTATCTTAAAATACATGCTGGATTAAGTCCAATTTCGTCTAGAAACCAACTGATTATTTTCTTCTTTTCCTGATTAGCAAAGAGATTCTAAATGATAGTAATAAACAGAAATAGCGTCACCAAGGAGGAAGGGAATGGTAAGGATCATCATTTCACGCTGAATCATTTACTTGTTAAACAATAAGCCCTGAAATTAACTTTCTCTCCTGACACACATGCATGCACATATGCATGCAAATAAAATGATTAGAGACTTCATCTTAGGCAAAAATAATGGCCATGTATGGTTCAGCTAATCTTAAAGTCACTCTGGCATTACAGTCCTGCCTTGTTCCTATTTATATTATTTAGTATTCAACTTAGTCTCATTGCCAGCTGGTTTAAATTCATCTAACCTGTAAGCATTTGTGTCCACCTAGGTCAGCACAGAACTAGTCCTAGCCTCCTTATTTATTGCCGCACAGCAATGTATGGCTATTACAAAATCTAAATATTTCCTGACAGCTCTCTGGGGAAATCTAAACTTAATAATTTACATTCATGGTACTGTTAATACTTTCTGCCAGGCTGAAGACCAGTTGTTAATAACTTGGTGGATTTCCAGGTTCTTGTCTAAAACTAGCTTTGGTTTCATTTTTTGTTATGTTTACAAATATTAACTCTGATCCATGAATTCCCAAGGCAGGAGTGGCAGGCGGACTCCCCTGTCCCCTTCCGAACGCATTTCTCCAAGCCCCTGGTTCAAAAGAGCATTTCTCCAACTCTTCAAAACTGAACTCCACTGATGTTTTGCTCAACTGCACATTTACTTGGGGAAGAAAGTTTGGTGGATTGGTGGATGTCTCTGTGGCCAATGTGCAACCACATTGCTTTGGCCACTGGGAACCCCCATGGGTGCTCACCCCAAGACTGGTATCCACCAAACCCAGTCTGCATTAGGTCTTTGGTTCACATCTGCTTTTCTCATGCCACAGAACTGCCGTTGCTCCTGGGTGGGTTGTATGCTGCCAAGGTAAAGTTGCAGTCTGATGGGAGGAGGGAGGTCCTCTTTGGTTTGGGGCTTGATTTTTACAGGATAGCCACCATGTTATATCCAGCTGTAAGATCCTAGTGGACACAAGATGCCCATCGTTCTTAACAGCAACTAGGAAGTGTAATGTCAGTAAATYAAACATTTCTTTTTCCAGGGTAGGTTTTTTCAGGCATAGAAAAAGAAAAGAAGAGGTAGTTCAAGGGACAAAAACTGGTGCTAGTGAGTATCTTGCTGCGTCTGCTACTGGCTGAAACTATTTCAGGTGAGTTTAGATGTCATTTGCAAYGCAAAACTAGTCAGTGTGGACATCTTGCCCCATTGCAGTTCTTCAGGAAAGCTTGTTGAAAGCTCTTATAAACTCCCTGCCCKCATACCACTGGAGTATCTTTAAGCTTACCCTTCCTGGGAGATGGAGAGTGTACCAGTTGCCCAAGTCAAGAGAAGATTAGAAGCAATTCATTAACACATTTTCAACAAAAGAGAAAAAAGGACTTGAACACATTTCCCCAAAGTCTAGGAAGTCTTTCCTTTCCCTGCAGCTTCACTGCAGTACCTTATTGTTCAGCTGAGAAAACCTCCTGCTTTTTTTTCCTGAAAGTGAGTCCCAAGGTGACTTGTTGCCCTGTAAGGGAGTCTGAGAAGCAGACGGGGGACTTCTGATGCACCACATAATTCAAGTGTCATGTTTAATACCCACTCAATACCACTCACAGCACATGTAATGTCCTGCTTTCTTTCATACCTCATGCCTGACACGCTTTGTGTGCAAAGCACATCATTCCTCCCTTTTTTCCTCCAGAACAGAGAATATGAAAATGAATAGTTTCTTAATAAACTGACCATAACTATTTTTTTTAAGTAGGAAAAGCTGCTAGCCAGGTCTTGTGATGACAAGCGACTGGCGCCTGTGCTGGGTTTGGGAGCCCAACATTTGAAGACGGCTGGCTGTAATTGGGAGGAATAACAAACAATGAGCAACAGTGAAATGAGAGAGAGAGAGAGATCATTTCAGATGTTAGAGCAATAAACCGCAAATGAGATTCTATGCCGGTAAATATATAATACATCAACGAGCCAAGAACAATAAAAAGAGGGTCTCTCTCAGTAAATGGTAAATTCCTGCTGCATACCGATCAAATGAGATTTGTGAGCCATTGCAGGGAAATCCCCTCGGCCATTAGCTCGATGAATGGGTGCCGAGTAAAGGCATCAGTTGGGTGTCTCTTGCTGAGGACAGAAGTGTAATTACGCTTCTGAGAAACACAGCAGTTCGACCCTGGCTGGAGTGGGAGGTACCAAGTGAGGTGACCTGAGACTGCACCGGTCCCTCCGTGCACCGTGATTCCCTCCATGGCCACCAGCTGGAGGTATAGATATGTAAGATATACAGGAGTAAAAGCTTTGTTACTATGGATATTATTTTGTTTGAAAGGAGAGCACCATAAAGATAACACAATACCTTTAATATGGATTTTAATAAAAAGATCTGGGATATTAAATACGAAGCAAGCAAAAGATTAAAATGAAAACACTGAATAGCGGACTTTACAGTGGCACAAATTAAAGCGTTCCTGTGATATAAGGCTCATATTGAAACAACCGCTGCATGAAATCTTGAAAGAGGTGAAGTCTTCAAGATACCATTGTAAAGGTTTATCAGCAGTTCCTTTATTAACATTCCTATCCTTGAAGAAACCTACACAGTATCTTTTGATGACATTCTAATTTTGATCCTATTTTACTGAAGAAATGCCAATTTTGCTACTAACTTCAGTTGGAATAGAATCAATTTTTTTATCATTATTACACTGATAATATTTGGAAGGCTGTTTTTTAGAGTTCTTAAGCTTTTACTCATAGAGATGAAGTAGATATTAAACTTTTCATCTGTGAAGAATAATGTATGCTCTTCAATCTCAGTATTTGCATACCATCTAGATATTTAGCTTTAGTGTTTGTGAACATGTTAAAAGAAATGTGATAATTAGTTTACAGGTTATATTGTCAGGTTTGGTAAATTTAACACTTTCAGATCTCTTCAGAAAATGTATTTCATCATGTATTGAATTGAAAATTAATCCACACTTACACTTCAGCCAAACATTTCAAGCCTTTTTATCAGACCTCTTCTATCTCAATGTCTGCTCGCTAAATACTGTAGACTGTATTGAGYGATTAGTAGAGAATCTTCTAGTTGTTGGAAATTATCTATATGATGAAAACTTCTAAACTCTAATTCACATGGAAGATATTCGCTTCTGCAGTTCACAGAAATCTCTGAAGACTAGGCTGAAGTTTTCATCTCATCAAAACTTACAGGACAGATTTCATACAGGTGTTTGAATGTCCATTCCCACATATGTAGACATTAAATGAGAGCAGCTGAATAATGTGTAGAGCTCTTGCATTTGGCCCTGGCAGTCCTGTCAGTTACTTGACAAAGAGCTGGAAAGTCCTACACCGGGGTGACTAACCGGAATGACTCAGGAGTATTGAAGTTATAACCCAAGCCCTTATATGAAGCTAGTGTATGGGTGAAGTTGCTGTCATGTTGTAGCAGATGTTAACAGCTTTCTGCCATGTCTTTAAATAAGTATTCCAATTAGCAGGTTCTACATGACAATTTCTACTTTAGACAGTTCTGACAAAGAATACCGCTTTGACACATACAACATTATTTAAATGTTTAATAACTATGATTTTTTCTAGTTTTCCTCTATGAACATTTTGATGGCAGGTGATACTCCTAGTGCTGGTACAGAGACATGGAAAGGGATGAAACTAAAAGAGCGAGAGGTCTGTCACCTCTCTCCTGATAAGAGGAAAAAAGGCTTAGATGACCTAAGCATTGTGTTGGAACTAGAGGTAGCATTAGATCTTGTTCCTGCCGTCATGAGGAAGGTCACGTCCAGAACGGACAAAGGCTGGAGCATGTGTAAGTCAGCCCAAGCTCCCAGCTCTCCTTTCAGTGAAAACCTGTGAAAGGTTGGGGAATACCTGGATCTTGACTCCATCTGGAGTTAGGCTRTGACTGGGTTACACAGCTGGGCCAAGGACTCAACATACTCTCAAGTCTAGTAACATACGTAGTAAATTTTGCTTTTTCTGTCTTCATACATACTGCATATTATACAATGGAAGACTTAAACTGCAAACAAAAAGGGAAGTGAAATGGAAAATTGTATATGAGCTTAGTTCTTCCAGCATGCCTCCAGGATCTGTGTATCTGCAAATGCAAAGAGATGGCAGGTCAATAGCACATAATCTTTTGGCAAACCACTGTACATATCGCCTACAGAAACTTCTAAGCTTGAATTAGTTTTGCCTTCCCTCAGTTGCTGGAAACATGGCAGTCATTACTAAATGCTACTATCACTGCTGCAAATCTTTTTTCATTTTGCCCCAGGAAGCTTTTGTGGCTGACATTTTTCTTTCTATCAAACAACATAAGATAAATAATTACTCTACTTTGCCTCACTCTACTTCTGCCTCACTTCTGTTTAGTTTATGAAAAGAGTTGCAGGCTAGAAATCCACTGTCAAAGGCACCCATGCTTATCCCAGCTACAAATTTAATGTAGAAAACACATTTTCCTGAAATCAGAAGCGATAATTTCTGCTAGGAACAGAGAACACAGCACTGAGACACATATAGCTGGAACTGAAGCACCGTTGTATTAGGGTATGAGACCTTGTGTTTCTTGATATCACATTTCAGGATCTTAAAGATGACGAACTTACTCACTGTAAATGGATGCTGATCCTTGCTGCTGCCTCCAGGAATATCAGTAATGAATACTAATGTTCATGACATATTTCTAAACTACTTAAACTGATACAATTGCTTTTTACATTACATAGGGTAAAATGGGGTGACTAACTAACAAAAAACAATAATTCACTGAATATTTTAAGAGACACATGGAATGATGTGCCTCACTTAATTAAGTGACAAATATTTTATACTAGCCTGAATTTGGACAGTCTTACATATAAATGATGTTCCAAAAGACAACCCTCCATGTGATAGAGACTACAGAATAGAAATTACTRCAAACTAATATATTGACTTTGTAACTATATGTTGTCTTCAATTGACTTGAGTCACAACATGTTTATATACAAAGCCAGGCATGATAAATGGACACAGAAACCATGGAAAAGGTGTTATAAAGAGAAATGCAATTATTGGGATTTTATTTATAATGAATTCAGGGCCCGTGGTTCTGGTAATGGGATAAGCAGTTTACTTGAATGCCATTTACCATTCTGGGCAGTGTCAACCTGAATTGGTAGCATATTTTAGTTTTATTGTTTCCCTGAAAGGGATTTGTCGATGGGTCTGGACTGAAGCCAATCCTTGGCACAGCCCAGCGCTGTTCTTGAAGAGCTGCAGGTGTGAAGACATACCCTGAAGCGCAGTATATTGGCTGTGCAAGGGCACCCTAACATTTCCCACATATCCCAGAGTAAGAGACCAATAGACCAGCCAGGCTTTATAATGAATAGAAAAGGCTTCACCACTCTTCAAACTAAACCAGCTTCTGTGCCAGTTTTATCCCACTGCACCACAATGAGATATTTCTGTCTTTATTTATCATACATCTCACTGCAAATAGCAGAAATAGCACCATAACTTTGTATGTCAAAAAAAAAAGAATGACAACAGTTGAGATGATTGAATCAAATGATACCTTTGTTTGTACTATGTATATATACACAGGCTCACATACACATATACATATAGACACATACATATATAAAAAGCTAATATGTCTACATCTCCTAAGTTACATGGAAACACTACCAGCAATGTTGGTACGTGAGCAATGTGAGTATGTGAAGCAAAATTTTATATTGCCCATGAGACAACCCTTTCAGAATGATTACTTGCATTGCATACTGGGTATAAACTGAAAAAAAAAAAGTCAAAGTACTAGTAAATAAGCTCCAAACGACATGGTTCATATGAGATAACTGCACCTTTACTGTGCTTTCCTGAGGCTTCGTTAAGCACAAGGGCTGTGATTGTATTACAACAATTATATTCATTATGACTTAAGCAGTTTACTGTTGAAAGACATTTTTATGCTGATTTGTCAACAACGCAACACACTGGGGTTTATATCTTTCAGTCTTTATGTTTGGGTTAAATACAGCAAATTCTCTCATTGCCTCTTTCCTATTGAGACACGGTTACTTACTGTCGTGAATGCCTACACAAATGCTTGTGTTACTGCATTAAACCAGTGCACATATATATAACGTTCTGGTGAAAGTGTGTCACTCACTAATACCTTCCCAGGGCATTGCAACAGCAATGCTAGCAGGATGCTAACTGCGCACAAAGCACACGGGTACGTTCTGCAGTGCATTGATGGGAGAGGAGTGTTTCTGTTTCAGCTTTCTAGTTTAAGCTCTCTAATTGTTGCTGTCTCTGAAAATAAAACCATGTGAAGAATCAAAATTATTTTTAAGATAAGGAAATCCTGTTGTGTTTTGTACTTGACTGTTAGAAGAAGGTGCGAATCCTCAGAAGAATCCTTCATCATGGGAAGATGAGTAAGTTCATCTCATGGAGGGATGGTGGATCCTGTTTGTTCAGCAGCTTGCTCAACCCAAGCCTTTTGCCTTGTCCCTAGATGTCACAGGACCACCAGAATACCGTTATTATTTAGTAAGCCAGCTACGGCCTTCATATCTGCTTATTTCAATACTGGCGAATCCATCTGGGAAGCTGAGTGAGGCCTCATCATAGACACCAAAGTAGAGTCCAGCCCATTACTCCTTGTTTGCCAGTAAGGTGCCTTAACGCRGGGAGTTTAAGAAACAAAAGCATCTATAGCGTCACATCGTATATGAGTCCCAATGTCACCTGAAACGCAATGAGCTGTTAGGATTTAGGAAAATGTTTTGAAAACATAAGATTTAAACCCTCCCCGAAGGCTTTATGTACTGAATTTGAATTGCAAATAAGCTACAATATTTTCTGTTTCCCTAGGAAAAGTAAGCAATAGCAGTCAGGAGTGAAAAACAAATGAAAACCCAAGTCCTTCTATGAAAAAGGAAAAATTGGAGTGATCAGTATCGGAAACCTTAGTTAAATAACACGGGGTACTTTCCTCCTTCGAAATATCGTTCAATAATTTTAAATAAGCAGTAAGTACTACAACRGCATAGGTAAATCTTGCTGGAGACTGTAAAACTGGTCGCTTCTGCTTCTGCTCTGGTAGTTACAAGTATTTGCTATTCAGTCTGTTATGGATATCTGGAAAATAGTTTGAGTGCAGAAAGCGCCTCAGGGATAAAAAGTTTGAAAAGAAAAATGTAGCTGTATATCATTGGCATTCATGAGAAAATTCACATTAGATGCCTTCAAATCAGGTGCTCAGGAGACAATATAGAGATCAGGAGCAATGGTGTGCCAAGAATGCAAGTCTAGCTGGGACAGACTCAGCTTATTTCCTGGCAGATGAAGAATACAAAAGTACGTAAAGCCAAATTCAAAAGATAATATAGATGTGTGGGAGCTGGTGGGAGGGAAAGCTGAGGCTGCAGAATAAAAAGGCTATGCATGCACTCCCTGGATTATAGCCTCTTCATATTTTTATTCCTTTCCTCCTATATGCATTCAACAGATCTCTTTCTATAGGTAGTTACACCAATATACCAGCCCTGGAGTGAAGCTCCTCTGCCAGCACCACTGTGGAATTTGGCCCCAAATCCCTGTTGTTAAATACTGCTTCTTTCACCAGGTCAAAAAGTTGCTATTTCTGCAAACATAGCTACATTTTGCCATGGGTAAAAATGTCAATTTGCTTGAATTTAGCTAACAGCAAAATCTCATCGTTCCCACTGCCTGACAACTTTTACCTCAGAAAGATGTCAGTTTGCCACCTGAACCGACTCTTTCTTGCTTTTACAAAACTAACAGAGAATTGTGGCAGAAATATGAAGTGTTGCATATTTTCATGAAAACTCAGATGACACCAGAAGTGCATTTTCTCCTTTGTCACAGACTCGATCGTGTAAGTGTTGTGTTACACAAAAAATAAGCAGCTGAAGAAAGTACAGGTCTTGAAACCTAAAGCCTAGGCGTCAGTTTGAGCCTCAGCTCAACCTATGAAATAATGGACAAAATATCGGCGCTTATGTTAATGCACTAAATGTCAGACCATTTTAATTAATAAATGAATCTATAACTTATCTCCTTCTAAATTCCATTGCCGAGGGAAAACAGCAATACAACTGCAAGCTTCAGACACGCAACAAAAAAACCCTTTCCCTCTGTGTGCTAAGTGCAATGCCACTAAGTCAATGCATCTACTCATATCCCATGTTTAGACTGCAATTTTCAATATTCCAGATATCCAGAAAGAAATGTTTGATGACAGCAATACTTTTGTGCACTTTCTTTCCAATAATATTACCCAGAGCATTTGCAATGAGAAGCGGATGCTGCACAACCCATCCAGGCAGCACTTGGCGCTGTGCTGCATGCAGAGCCATAGCTGGCCAGTGTATTTCCCCCAGACTCATTTCAGCCACCTTTTTTCCACCACGGTATTTCCATCTATTCATCTCATATATGCACCTGTATGTCCCACCACGTCACATTTGAATGTCTCAGGAAGAGATATCTTTCCTTCCCACACAGAGAAGAAGAGAAAGTGTCAGCTAAAAAATATCTGAGGATTGAGTCCTTTCCTACAGACTTTTTCTCTAATGGGAAAACAACAAAAAATGATGCTGACTACTTCTGTAACAAACATATTTGTATATATTACATACTGTTGACAAATGGACATGCAATGAGTATTTTTAGGGGAAAATGTAATGTTTCCCCCATGATCATATTTAACATACTTTGTTTTCCATCTATCTAGACCGACTGTTCAAACTGTGGCATAACAATTAGAATAAGTGATAGTGTTACATCCAGAAAACAAAGAGTATGATGGCACAATTTATCTTGTTACATTTCTTGATTTAATGCCAGTCTGGGATTTCTAGTCTGAACCAGATTTTTCTTATGCTATAAATATTTCAGTTTTTTCATTTATTCTTGATTTAGTTTGACAGTAAATAATCCCATGGAAGCTGCTGTTGGAAAGACATTGTAAAAATTATTAAGTGCCTGCTTGCCAGTTAGGTCCTTGTGTTTGTCAGAGTGAAATAAGTAAAACAGTTGGGTTACTTAAAGGAAATATGTGTGTGTGTATATATATATTTATAATAATGCCCCATAATTTGAAATCTTAGAAGCATAAGAATTACAGTTCTGAGGATTGACCAATACCTTATACAAATACAAAGAGGTTTGGGTATATATTCTGGATATTGGCAGCAGCAGGTACTTGCTTCTTGTTTCAAAAGACTCATGTATAACTCAATGAGAAGAGAATAGAAAGCAGGGAATTTTTCGGAAGGATCTGTCCTTGTAAGAAAGGGCAAGTATCTTGGAAAAGGAAGGATCTGGACAGTTAATTGGCTTTTATTGGTGATTTTGTGTTGTGCAGAATATTCCCCCTGGGAAGCACGTGAGTAACATTGGCGGTTTTAAGTCCTTTTTCTTTTGAGCCATAATTGCCTTTGGCAACTTTTGCACCTTCAAAAGGGATTTCAGGTGATCTGCACAAAATAACTCACACACCGAATATGTAATGACCAGAAACAGGACATGTTTGAGAGATCTTGAGGAAAGGGAGTTGGGTGGAACCAGAGTAGGCAGCACTGGGAAATGCTCTCTGTCCCTGTCAAGAAAAATAACCAGAGAAAAATGCCCAGCACAGGAGGTGAATGCAAACAGAAACGCCAAGGAAACACATGGGAACGTGCAAAATTCATTGGCATAACTTCAGCAAAAGAGGATAAACCATAGACAAATACTGGTTGTTATCTAGTGATAGTAACAGAGAACATTGGCACCCAGCAAGCTGCTTTGTCAGTCAATGGGCAATTTGAGCCTCCTCACCCAGTGCTGTTGCTGGACGCACAGGTCGTGGTTGTTGGGGAATCTTCCTACAGGCAACAGATCCCTCCTGCTAACCTAGAGTTAGAAAAAAAGGTCAAACTGGGAGAGAGGGGAAGGCAGGGACATAAAGAGAGTCAGTCACAAAACTAATATAGGAGGAATTAACATGAAATCTTAGTAAACAGTTAAAATTCTAATTTACTTTTTGATCTGAAAGAGTACATTCTGTTTAGGAAGGACAAAGAAAAAAGGTAAGGTTTTTTTTGTCTTAAATATCAGAGATGTGTACACCAGCTTCAATATTGACAAACAAGAGAAAGGGTGTGAAATAAATATGATGCAATTCAATAAGGAAAAGTACAAGGTTTCACACTTAAGTAGAAATAATCAATGCATACCTTCAGTATAGGCAGGTGGTTTAAAGAAGGGGTTAGAGTGGAACCTGATCTGAATGCAAGTATAAAAAAAAAAAAATAGCCATCCTCATTTGGGAATGTGTAAATAGCAAATGGCTGTTCATCATCGCTCTGCCTCAGCTGGAGGACTATGCCCAGCTCTGGGCAGTGTGCTTCAAGAAAAATGCCAGCTATGCTGAAATAATCCAGAAGAGACAAAAATGAAAAGAGATGATAAACCAATGACTTTGCACAAACAAAATAGGAATCCTTTAATATAAAACATAATAATATTCTTCAAACATGCAAAAGGTATAGAGAGAAACGTCCATGTCCATTGATAGTAGGCAAATAAAGGCATTTATAGCCAATGTTAGGAATAACTTTTAAACCAACAGCGTTGTCATGATTTCCTGAGGAAGTTATGGAAAGACTTATATCACCGTAGGTCTTTGAAGCATGATAAGCAAATACTTATCGAGGATATTTTAGATGCAGTTACTGTTGCTTGGGACAGGACTGAWGTACAAAGGTACCATCCAGCTCCTTTTTCTCTGTTTCTACTTTGACAGAATTATCCAAACTTTGATTTCCTTTTTATAAACAGCTCAAGCCATTTGTACTTTTAAATAATGCAGAAGTGCTTCAGCAGACCCGAGATGTGTGTAAAGTAGGACCTCACAAAAGATTAAAAGAAACTCTGCTTTTTCCATCCTTTTTTTTTTTTCAAAAACTTAGAAGCTTGTCAAGGTTTGAACATTCCCCGCCTGAAATGGCAACTAGCAATGGTGCACCAGGTTTATGTGCATCTCCCCTGAGACCACCTACAATTTTTAGGTGAAGTTCATAAAAACCTATGAACTGAATTGGGTCCCTTGTAGAAGTGGGATGACTTCCAAAAGAGTTGAATTTCTTAATTTTCTAAAAAACATCTCTCTCACTCATATCAGCAATAAGTTTCAGGGCAACCCTGTATGGTTTCACACTGGTATGAAAAATGAGACAAGTGAGAAGAGAATATGGATCCATAAATGTGGATCATAAATGTAATTTCTCAGTGGAAAATCTTCTGCGCTTAAAAGGTTTAGAATGATTTTATGATTTTGTAAACCCATTTTATTAAGTGATTTCTGGTTTCAGCTGTTTTATGAACTGATTCCCAAGAGTAAATTACTAGTTTGCCCTTTGGGAGTAAAGGCCAAAAGGATACTTCTTTCCTGGTTTAATTCATCATATGTTGACTGAAATGTCAAAGGAAATTAAAGCAAATTGTTATGTAAATCCTTACGGGTGAATGTTTCATTTCTGAAGAATAAAGCCTAACACAAAAAAATTTGTTTTCTTGTTTTTACTTAGTGCATGTATGACATTGTATTGCCCTCTCCTCCCCTATGAGATCTACCATTTTGCATCAGTAACTGCTTTCATTACAATGCATTCACCAGAGGATCCTTTCTGGGATCAGAAGCCAGACCACTATAGGGTAAGAACCTTCATTAAGTGACGAACATTTAGGAGTCAAGAAGAGCACATTTTTGCAAACACCTTTTCTCCTAACCCAGCAACATGTGGCGAATGGGCCACAGACAGATTTTGCTTTCTCACTTGGAGGAACTCAGGCCCATGCAAGTGATCTCTGTGCCACGTGGAGTGGATGGATGGGTCTCAAACATTACGTATGCTTTTCATTGATCTCGTTTCCAGCTTTGTGTCATTTGGGAATTATTTTTACGCTGGGATGATCCTGTCTAGACTATTTATTGCATGTTTAGTGTCTGAGTCTTCAATGGTGCAGTAGAACATGATTTTACACGTTGAAAAATGGGGTATTTATTTTGAATCTGTACCTTAATTACCCAATATCTCTTCCTGTTTTTACAGAATATCAAGGTAGTCACAGGAAGACACACTTTACTTTCCACTGATTGGATGGGAGGAATTTTTGACCTTGAAAAGTGGAGATGGTGTTGCTATGGAAACTAATAATTCTGCTGCCATTCATGAGCTGCAGCACAGGTAAAATGTTCCACTATTAGTGTTTGTGATTGATAAATCTATATCGATATCATAATTCTTCTAGAAAGGAGAAGCAATTACCAAAACTAACAGTACTTATTCGCATGAACAAGTGACTAAGGAGCTTTTCATTAGGACATGTTTTAATTTTAAGCAACACAAGGTGCTGCCTTTGAACCAGGAAAACACATTTCAAGATCATAAACTGTACTCCAGGTAATAGCTTTTGAAAATATTCTAAACTGTAACGTTGAGAAAAAAAGTACAATTGTTACTTGGCTAGCAACATGCACATGAAAGACATTTCTTAGCCACAGCATAACTAACTCCCAAACCAGCAAATGGAGCTGGATTGGAAACCAGAATAGCTTAGTGAGGTGTATGGGAGCATTGCATAGCCAGTTTAGTTTCCACACTTAGTATCATACCCTTCGAATGCCTCCATACTAGTAAAGTGTCTTTAAATCATATTTAACTTAAAGACAAATAAAAGCATTCGTTTATGAAGTCCCAAACTGGGAAGAATAATAAGGGCTATCAAACACAAATACCAAAAATGAAAGGAAATCTTGCTTAATGCCCAAAGCAAATGCAAATGTTCCTCCTTTGCCTCAGTTGGCATGGTGATAGACCCTCACGCAGCCCACCCTGTCACCGAACCGCGCGTGGGCATCCTGTCAGTCCTCAGGTTGTATTCAGAGGAGAAAGTGTGGTTGGAGGAAGCAGGGCTGCTTTCCCCCATTCTCCTTCTTGAATATCCCTTGTGCACAATTAAAATATCAACAGGTTGCTAACATATTGTAAGGTAAAATGTTCTTTTCTGCCTGGCTGGGGATTGTTCACAGTGAGGGTTTGGTATTCTGAGTTCATTCCTTTTTTGAACCTTTCTTCTAATTCAAAGCATATAACTTGACAATCCTGCTTCATAAATCCATATAAATGGGATTAACTCATGTGACTCATTACAGACTCATCTAAAAACAGACACAAAATGGTAACTGAACTCTTTGAGGTTATAATGAATTTGGGGATGAACTGACCCTTCACACTTGTCTGTGATAGAAACCATGACAACTGACTTTTGTCTACAATTAATGTATTGAACTCTAAATAGCTGGTATGTTACTCATGTACTTACGAGGAAATTGTATTAAAGTAACCTCAAATGATACTTAAATTAATTATGTAGTGCATGAGTCAGCAGCTGTTTGAAATGAAGAAACAGAAGCAGAGTGCAGACTTCAGTAGTATTTTAAAATACAATTTAAACTAGATAATATTTTATCTAATAGATTTGAGGTAAAAATGTAAATCTCAGGATCAGACTTTCTGTTAAATCAATACTAAGTGCCTGTTTCAGTAATGAACATCCAACATGTTAAGGACCTCATATTAAAATATTTGTAGAGATTTCAAGCAAGCAGTCACTCGTTTAGGTCCAGATATGGTGAACTAAACACAACAACAACCTGTTTAGGAACCCAATCTTCCCCTTAATTGCCCACTACACTGCCGCAGCATTTATCAGCCCTCTTGGGTACTTCTCACAGATCATTGCCTTCTTTACTAGTATAAGTAAAGGACTTGTACCAATCTTTTGAAGTACAGGATTCCCCTATAATTTCTTGATTGCTTTTAACAGTTGTCAAATAGATGGTGATCCTGGAATATAAATCACTGGAGGAGCAGTACAGCTTGGTGATGGACAAGATATTTTTACACCCATGTTTTGTATTTCCAAATATAACCTTTTCCTTCACTTCTTTCCATAAAACTTTCAATTTCTCAACTTTCTGTCATCTTCATCTTTCTTGCTAGAGGATCATCTTTTAATGAGACCAGTATCCTGGGCCAACTGAGTTAAAAGATACTAGGAGCTCACTTTTACCTTAACATGTTCAGTTTTTTGAAGACTCGACAATAGATAAAAATTTAAATGTTCCATATTCCCAGGCACCAAGAGTAGATCACAACGGCACCTTTGTCCTGATCCTGCTGTCAATTAAAGGAACAGCAAAAGCTCCCACTGACTTTACTGAGATAAGTTAATTTATACCTGGGTATAAATTAACTCCATTGATTTCAGTAGAGCTATGCTGATTTTCACTACATGGCATTCTGAAATATGCTTGACAGTAATAGTCAAACATGTAGTTATGGGCAAAACTCCTTTGATTTATTATATGGATGGTTCACATTAATTTAGGAGTAATAGAACTGAGTGGGAAAATTAGGAACTAGTCACGATGCTGTGCAGAGCAGTCTTGTGGGCTGGGGCTTGAAAGGTAATTCAGGTTGTTAGATGACATTGGTCAGTCATTTCTTCCTTGTTTCTACCTCAGTTTTACCAGACATGTAGAATGAAAATGATATTGACCTATAAATGAATTTTAAATCTAAGGATTAAATGTGCTGTACAGCAGAGCTAGATATTATTACCCCCCCCCCCCCCAAAATCAAACTACCCTCTATATTCTCTCTATATGGAAAGATCGTGGAAAGAGTAATATTCCCTCCAAGTCTTATTTTCCAGCAGAGCTTTTTTATGTGACTCAACAAGGGTCTTTGGGGTTTTCTTGCAAGTGCCTTAGGGGATAAAATAAAATAATGTATGCATGCACAGTGACACAGTGAGGGAACAGATTAGACTTTTTTCTCATAACCCATTGCTATTTAAATGAGATAATCTGATCTAAGCAGAGCACCAGAGGCAAGAAGGGTGATGAAGATAAACTCGGAGATCATTACTTTAAATTCCATGTACTTGTTATGAGGATGCATGACAACCATCTCTTTACACTGTTGTTGAAATTTAAACGTTGCTTGAACGTTAAGAAAGAGCACTCACTTTCTGGATTAAAGATCTAGACAGAATTTTGAGAAGCTGATATGAACAATAAAGTGTCCAGAGTGCTCAAGAAATAAACGAATCCTTTCTTCACACCAAAACTGTCTCAAGTTTTCCTCCTGTGGCTGTTCCTAGCTCATGCTCCTTCCTCTGGAGCTATTGTGCAAGGCTGGTTGCCAGCAATATCGTATCGAGAAAGGAAGCTGTCTTAAGCATCCATCAGATGCACATTCGACTGCTATTTGGAAATGGGCACCACGCCTGGTTCTGCAGCAGGTTGCCCATGCAACAACAGGCTCCTCATCTATCTGTCTCTTTGGTCCCTCCATTCTCTCCTCGGTCAATAAGGATTTATAGATTTTGTCCAATGCTGTAATACAAATAATAATTTGATCATAAATACGTTGCAGAAGCCATTCTTGCCACCCTTTTCTATTACCTACTTTAGGAATACGGGATAACTACAGGTTGCAGATTTTAAGTGAGAAGAGAAACAGGCATGGCTTGTTTTTTCCAATTAATGACCTAAGTTTATGATACTGGGGGAACAAACAACTCTGTTGGTAGCTCCCTACACAGCAGCTTATGTGCAGTCCCACTTTGTCACCAGTTTCACTACAAATGTCTGAGCTTCCCTGCTTCCTTCTTTCAATTCTCCGAGGCTCTTTGCTGTTCAGGAAGAGGAGGATAGTTATGTTCTCATTATTTCTGCAGTTTCTGTCTTCCTCCTGGACAGCTTATCCAAATTTTCTGTGTCCCTCCCATTCCTGAAGGCTGTCATGACCCCTCTCTTATCTGATTCCTGGGTGGCTTCTGCCCTGCAAATAAATACCTGCAGTCTTCCATACAGAGATAGCCTTTGCAAATGGCCTTTGCTCTGCTGATGGTCTTGACCCCATCAAGGAAGCAAATGGGTTTTCCAGGGTTAAATATGAGGAAAAAGGAAAATGTCAGTAAAAGCTATCAGGCACTTAAAATTAGCTATAGACAATACAAATATTAAAAGCTAAAACAGCCAGTCTGAACCTTCATTTTGAAAATGAGGCAGTAACTGTATTTTTACACAGACCTTTGGCTTATTGGCTTAAATTCAATTGAAGATGCAACTACAACCTCCCGGGCTGTATTTTGGCCCATCATTTTGAAACTGCTAAATTAGAGAGAGAAATTTTGTGATGTAAAGTGTCCTGATACTCCTTTGGGTCACAGCTTGATGAATATTGAATACATCACATCCCACACTCTGCCTGCAGTCTCTTGCAGATTTATTGTTAGCATAACAGCACCTTTAGGAATGGAACAGCAGACCATATATTTTAAGACAAGTGACATCTTTGCTATTTCTAACAGCGAGCTGTGGAGATGAACTAGTCCAGCCTGGAAATGTTAAGGCATCTCTGAACAACCAGAGGCATTCGGAGACCCACTGATGAGTCAGAGAATGATAATAATTAGGTCTCCCTTGGACAACATGGAAGTTTTCATGACTTTGGAAACAGTGACCCTGAAAGCTGTATTTCTGTAAATGACTTCCAAGCATCTGGCAGGAGAGGATGACTGGAAATGCAATGACCTTCTCAGGAGAGTGAAGAGTGACATTTAAAGAGAATCCTTTGTTTCCATTTTATGGGGTGCCATGTGGTTCAGCTCATTTCCCGACATCAGTGAAGAACAAACATACTCTGGTACAAAAAAGCCAGCAAAAGAGAGTGCCTAAACCCCCTTAAGATGCAGTGATGGGGCAGGCGAAAAAGTGGTGGTGAGCCACAGAAAGGCGGGCAGCCCTTCCCCTGCCATTTCAAAGACAACAATTTTTTTGGCAAGATGCAGGAAGAGGGACTGTGGCTGTATCTAGAGAGGATCTAGAGGGGATGGGCTATGAAATTATTTAGTTACTTTGATTTGATGTTAACAGGCTTTACCTGATTTCTGTTCTTAGACTTCGTAAAGATTTTGCTAATTGCACCACAGCTTCATTCTCCTTCATACTTGGTTGGGATGCTCTAGGGGATACTGCTTGGACTGCCTCCGATGCTGAAGGCAGACACTGTCTCAGGGAGGTACTTTCCTAATGGGACAAGCTGCTTCTCCAGCACCTGGAGGCCCTGGCACAGGCTAATGTGGGCAGTGAGAGATGGGAGGGAAGGTCTCTCAGGTGTGACCTTCAGTCTTATCTTCCTCTGGTACCTCATTTGCTTTGCCCTTAAATGCAATGGATCAGCTGTCTGGGTCTGACATGGGCCAGCGACATCCCAGCTAAAAACCAGTACTCCGGGAACTGCCACACACACGCTCAGATATAAAACCAGGACCTAACACTTTTTGTATTAGCAGGAAAAATACTATTATCAAAAAAAATGTCACAACACGTGCAAGATGGAGGAAAAAGACATCATAGATAGGAAGGGAAAATAAGGTATTTGTCTTATCCATCACCCAGTTTTGCAGACATCACATTTGGAAAACGTTATTCCAAATATTGCCTTAAACTGGAGAGTGGGTGAGTCGCAGAGAGTGAGCTGCTTGCCCGTGTTCATTTCTGGAAGGGCTTAAACAGAACTGGTCCCTCCATATTTAATTTTAAGAATGAGAATGAGAAATTTCACTATTTCCATTTCCTGTTTCTTATCAGAACCACAAACTGTTTCTAACTCAAGGGCAAAAAACAGACAAAATAAGCCAGTATGTGAGAAATGTGAATCTCTGTCCTCAGTGCAAGGCAAAGTAAAGGACRAATCCTCTTGTGACAAAGAGGACTGGTGCTCAGGGAGCCTGTGAGCAATTTCTGGCTCTACTACTTGCTGCCTGCTTGAACAGGAGGATGTTACAAAGCACCATGGAGTTTAAGATAACTGTTTCCTTCACTACTCAATTCACAGAGGGATATATTCACACCGGTTTGTGGTTTAAGCTGCTATGATAATGAAGCACATGAAGAAAGAAATGACAATGCAGCAATGATAATGACTTCAATAAAGAAGTGACAACCTACATTAGTAGCAATTAGCTGGTGTGACGGTGAGAAGGACTCAGCATTGGTATTTTTATGCCTCCACAGCTTGCAATGGCAGTCTTATCACTTGCTTTGGAAAGGGAAGAATTAGGGCAAAGCTCAGCATTTCTGAAAGCCTCACCTATTATGTTTAGTGAACGTAAGGGGTTTTGCAGCTTTTCACTAAACAGACGTAAACCCACCTCCCAGGCAGTCTTTATTCTGAGTGGGCAACAGAGTGTATCACTGCGATGTTTCCCAAGTATACCATACCACATCAAACTGACCTGCTGGATGCAGGGAATGATAATCATTTAATATTATATAACATGGGCTAGACTCACATTATAGAAAAGTCTTCCTTATTATACTTCATTTTCAAGAAAAATGCCTTTTTTGAATTCCCTTGAGTGCACAGACATATGGTGAAAAAGAGGTTAGAGCTCAGATGCTTCTTTGAGGGTCCACTTTCAAATTTTAGGTTGCATTGATTTAGCTGTCAGAAAGATGTTATTTACAGTCCTGAAGTTAAGTCGAGCATGCTAGAATTCATGGAAGTCATTACTAGAGTTTTATGTTTTCTATATGGCTCTAGCATATAAGTCTCTTCTATAGTCTGAAAGGCCTAACCCATTTTTATAGCGGTTTAAATAATTACTACTTCCTAATCTCTTCAATTAGTTACCTTACATTCAAAAAAAATGGTTTTTTTTCTATACTGTGAATTTTACATGGTTTCTTTCTCTTTCATATCAAGTCATTTCATCTCTCTGTATGAAAGGCTTACTAACTTTGTAAAATAACATCCTGGTACTTTAGAAGTCATTCAATCTTTTTTTTCATTTTTTGTTTGCAACAGCTTCAAAGAAAATTCAATTGCACTTTATTATCACTGCCAAGAAGTTGAAATTAGCAGGTGATTAAGCACTTAAAATATTTTGAGCATTTTCTGTTGCCAGAAATAGAAAATTTAAGTATAAAAAAATTAAACTTATGATGGCACAATAATATATCACAGAAATAGTTTACTGAAGAACGCTGTTTTTAAGTAAAATGCAATTGAATATAATTCTTCCATTTAATATAAATCTTTGGTGGGGAGCCTGCTTCCAATACTCCGGATCAGTTACGTATGAACACTAAACAAGCTGAAACTGTACATCTGCTGTAGCCTCCCACATTGCACAGGACTTTTCCCTGACCCTAGCATCATTCATTGATTCTGTTCTCACCCAGAGATCTTCAGAAAGAAGCCCACAGCCTATGTTTGGTCTCTCACTTCTTTAACAACCTACACTTTAAGCTAACTTTTAAGACGTTGTTTTGCAGAGGTGGCTATTAGAGCACGACACTGTGTTTATAAACGTTAAACTAAAACCACAGGGCTGGATTTTGAGATCCCCCATTTCAGAGTTGAGGCTGCTGCATCTTGATCCGACATAGTGTTACGGTAATCAAATAGTTACCAACATGGATTCCCTTGGAGTTTAACAGTCAAATCCATTCTCTTTTTATCTTCACAACCAATGCCTCAATTAAAGCACTGACATGTGAAACCCTAGATTTTACTATGGTGAGAATGATGGACGTCCTCCATGAAATGGAGGGAAACCCAGCTGTACTGTAGTAAGCTGTAACTTTCCACTAGCAGAAAAGTGATGTAAGTGAATAGTAAGAATGAGGAGGATTTAATCTGTTTTCAGAAAACAGACCTTGGAAATGCAAAAAAAGATTAAATCTGCTTTACTTAGAAATGGAAACCCAGATCAAATTTCCATGCTGTTTAATATTCCTATCCAGCAGATCTGCACACACTGACATGGGTGAAGACCTTGCCCACTAACTTTTAAGAGCTGAAACAATATCTGCTACTTCCACGTAATCGCAGACTGATCATCCCTTCCATTGTTTGCAGAAGCTTGAAAATAAAATGTCTCTAGTTATCGATTTGCTACTTCTTTTTCATTTAGYGACTATTGATCACTGTTTATGTGTGTGTCTTTCATGTTGAGCAGAAATTAACATTGAAAACTTCTTGGAATTCACTGCATTCATACCTACTTGACATTCCTGGGGGAAGCTTGCTACCATGATCACTGTAACTGGGGTTTTCAAAAATCTGTTTCGTTTTCTCCTCCAATCTCTTGGCAGCAAAAAAAGATTTATAGACAAAATCTTTTTATTATTATTATTATTGTTGGCACTTACCTGAGACAGAAAATGTGGTTGTCACAGAGTTTGAGCTCACAGAGTCATTTCAAACCACACAGTATTATTTAGGCTGCGGTTATCTTGCCTACATTACAAAAATAAACCTCTTACGGATGTGAGGCATTTTTTCATGACTATCTGGAAGAGAAACTCTTGTGATTACCACTAAAATTGCTAGCTAGTGTGTGTATGGGAGGCCAGCTCTGAGATACATGCTGATCTGTAATTTGAGAAAAATATGGATGGATTAGTCTAGTGGGGCCATGTGTAGGGGCTGGATGAATGAAAATATCTGAGATAGAGATGAACCATTGCTTGACTGAAGCTATTACATCTGTACCATCTGTAAAACAGTCCTCTCATTGGTCTTACTACATTCGGATCCTACAGTTTTCCTAGTTTTGGTTCTATCAGCTCCAAATACAGTCAAAATCACAGGCCAAGTACACATTTTCCATGAGACTAGATTGTAGTCCTGAACCATCAAATAATAATGCAAATAAATTCTTTTTATTTACCTTGTATTTGTTTTTCATCCTCCAGAACTCCCCTTTTCTATATTCTTTCATTAAACTTTAGGGTTAGACTCTAAAAAAAAAGAAATCAAAATGAAAAGCAATGTTTAATTCTCATGGAATTACACAGTTTCAGGAACTGGAGAAAAAACTCACACCTACCATTCCAGGATTCATGTTAGCAATTGCTCTAGTTGATGGCACAGTTATCACAATTAGCATCCAGACAGAGATAAGGCTCTCTACGGCTTCTGCTGCAGGAGTTAAGAGGGGAGCAAGTAAGAGGACAACTTTTGAATGTGGAGGTAGACTTCAGACGCACAGGAGACCTCCAGCCCCCACTTCTCTGGGTCTCTCTGCTTTCCTCTATCTGTGCAAGGTCCATCTGGAGGTGACAATCCTTGTCCTAGTAGGGCAGGTTAAGGAGAAAGCTGTCTAAAGTCCTACTAGCTTTGCAGCAAGAGGTAAATTTATAGACTTTAATCCTAATCTTTATGCCTTTACTTTTATATGTTTGATTTTTAGACCCTTTTAGAATTGTGGCAATAGGATTTTTTTTCACTCCTGTATAGCGTAGTACCATGGTATTTTGTCCTTTGTTCAATATTAATATATGCTTTATTGTTCTATTCTAATTACAATCTCATTATTAAAGGGGCACTATGTTTTCCTCTGACAGATATTGCATCTCATTGTTAGTGGATCTTGGTTATTCTGTGCTTATTGTTATTAATAATTTGTAGCAATTGAATTGGTATTAGAATATTACTCTGCTAAATCACTTTTGCTGCTAATCAAGGCACTATCTGTGACATTGTTTAGCTCCAAACATCATGCTCCCGCTTTTCAGCCTGCTATAATTACCTGTAAGTCATTCATTTCTACTTATGTAGTCAGGTCTTTTAATCAAGACTCCTGTGAGCTTTGCCGTGGTGGGAGCTGCCGTTGGTAGGAATGAAAAGTTCTCATGGACAAAGATATTTTTGTAATGACAAATGCACCTTTCACTGCAGCCCTGGAAGTCCTTAGAAATAGAATAATTGTACTTGATGGTTCCAAACTGGGCACAAAAGAAGGAGGAGGGTTTTGAGGGAAAAGTGAAAGATTACTGAAGTAATCCAACTATTCAAGATATCAGCAAGGAAAGTCACCATAACTTTAAAATGTCTTCTCTTCACAAAACGCTTGTCTGTAAGATCAGATCTGTCATACTATTTCTTGGGATAATATTTTCTCTGAATAAGCAACATCACTTCCTTATTTGCCTGGGAACATTATTCACTTTTGTTCCCAAACAAACAGAAGATACAAAAAGGTCATTCTCGAGTCATGAGTGAAAACTCACGTTAACGGCTAGGGGGCTTATTGATGTATGTCTGGAGTAAATATGATTCTCTTTTAGTGATAGGACATCTGATATACTYTGTCGATCGCAAACATTTTACGTAGATCCAGGAAAATCAGAAACACTGTTTATTTCTGTGCAATTCATTCTGTAGTCATTTTACTGGAGTGTAAAAAGGTAGCAGATATTTGTACTGAAATTGTTATGCTGGAGCTGTTCTGCACACACACGTGCACACACGTATACTTTACATGTGCACGCCAGTGCCATAGTTACGTAAAATTTGATTTCTGTATCTTCATTGGTACATTTGCATTTCCGATTTAAGCAGACAATACCAAGAAAGCGGCAGTTAACGGTGGTGTTACRAGCATATGCAGACTGGACTGAAGTCACATCTCACCTGCTGGAAATGTCACCCTGAGCTCCTTGTTTTGCTGCCAGTGCCTGCCCACCGAGAGGGCTGCTCAGGGGCAGGACAGCAGCAGGAGAGGGAAAGGAGGGTTCAAAAGCAAAGGGTGGCTCTCTCCATCAGCAGCTTCACCTTTCTTTTATCCAAGCCATGTGGGAGATGTTCTCTCTCCTATCCCCTCCCAGCTCTATCAGCAGCCGTGTATCTCACGGAGGAAGGCTCTTCGAGACAGGCAGGGGCTCAGGCACTTCAGCATCATCACAAAGCTTTGTTGCACCGTCAGTTATTTGTATGCATTGATCTCGTGTATGGGTATATTGTTTGCCACTGGATTTCCTTAAAAGCAGAGGCAAAGCTCATTATCATTTGGGAGAAGTGTCTTGGAAAATAGAAGCATGTTATAAAATCAGGGAAGAAACACTGTCCTTTGGAAACGGCTTCCCCTTCACTGAATTGCTGTGTGCTCTTGGACAGATTTTTGTTTATATTGTTTCGTTGCCCCAACAGACATCCAGGCTGCCATTCCTCCCAAACCACAGCATGGTCTCCAGCTCATAGACTGTGCCCTGAACTCACCCTGGAAAATGGCTTTGTAGTTTAGAGTAAAATCTATYCAAACTTTGACTCACGTGCTTAGACGGCCTTCCCACCAACACAAAAGTGATTTATGGAATGCAATTTCTTCATCCTCTAATATTGTCTCCCTTCATAAACTTATGCCAAATAGTTTTTGATGATTGATTGCTTTTCCCACAGCTTATAAAAAAATGTATACCGGTACAGGCAATGTGAAAAAAACCTGCAGGGGTTAAACTCTAGTAACATCTTGTTGAGCATTAATCAGATTCATATTTCAGTCATATTAGTCTAAAGCTACTGAAATCACTGATGATACAACGCAACTTAAATCAGAATATAACATTATACTTCCAACTACTGTTTCTAATTAGATTTATTCTGCTTTACACTGAATGTAATAGAAATAAAAGTTTTCTCTGCGTCTTTTCGTAAACATTTGTGGTTTTGCAAAACACAAAGAGTTCGCTCTAGGCCAGAGAAAATGTAGTCATTTATGCAATAGATATTGAATTCATATTTGCCTGACAAGTGACCTTATCAGCTATAACTTGTCATCTTCTAACTAGTCTGCATTTATTTTTTCACTAAATTAACCCCCAGCCTCTCCTGAAGATAAGCTGACAGTATACCAAATAGTGTGTGGTGTTGCAATTAGAATGGTGGTGCATAGGTACTCCACAAATTTGCCTCAAAGAAAGGTACATTTCCTTAATATCATATCAATCTGATTACAAATGGAAACAGTTTTTATTCCCAATGATGCCACTGGCTTGCAAGGCTTGCTGACCAGTAACAACAACGTATTCTCTTTAGAGAGTCTAAGAATAATCACATAACCTAAAAGCGCACAGTGAGATCTAGGGACCAGGAATATCGCCACATTATTAAAACACATTTCAAAGTACAGAAAGCAAACAACAAACCTGGTTTTGTTATTGCCCTTGGAAGTTTCCTTTTATAACAAATCATAAATAAGCACCCCTTATAAAATATGAAGCCACATGAAGTTTATCTGGATTCCAGGTTCATTTTTGTTTCCGTATCTATTTTCGAGACTTTCTATGACATAATGTTTAAATTGATAATTTCTGGAGATGTACAGAAATACAGCTTTAAAAGCTGGGTAAGCTTTCATATAAATAACCTGCGTGTCTACAATTTTTGAACACCTCCAGGGACAGATAGCTGCACATCAAAAGTTTTGAAGATTTGAATTTAATTCCTTCACAAGTTAAATGCCCAGGTCCTTAAATTTTTTTAAATGTTACTGTGTTTTACAGATCAAGACTGACCTGAAAGGTAGGCATCTAACATTTCTATGGAAAAGAATGAAATCCCATGAACAGAATCTAGCCTGATTCACATTGTATGCCTTAAAATAACTTAGTTTTACAGTTTTGGCTAAAAATCTAAACCAGATGACTTGAAAAATCAACTGAAATTCATATATATTTTAAGGAAACCTAGCCTCGTTCAAGATTTTATGTCACAATCTGATATGTGTAAAATACTGCACTGTACATATACATAACTAATTTATAGGGAGAAGTTGAGAAAAGAGCACTTTTGTCAGCCCAAAGTTGGACGTTCACTGCAGGTCAAAATAATAAAACAACAATATGTTATATTGCGCTGACATTTTACTAAAATGTCCATATAGTTTTCCAGACAATAGAGACGTGAAAATACTAGCATGCAGAAAATAAATACGTTAAAACAACACATGTTGTAAATTCAGTCGGATACAATTATTGAGGAGAGGAAACATGTAATACCCTACTTTCTTTCCTTTAAAACTCTGCACTCTAAACCTACCTAAATTAGAGCAGTATCTATCATTGATTATGTCATTCCCCAGAAATATGGCCTTCAGACGGTTTGTCATAACTCTACTGGTGATACTACACAGCAGACACATTAAGTATCAGTCAAGATGATACAATTTTCCAACTACAAGAAGTCAAGCAAATATGTTCTCAGCCTTCTGGGACAACCTTTCATGTAGATGGATGACACCAGACTGTGATGTATGGACTGAAACAAAGCAGTTCCTCATAGATCTTTATTGTGCCTTTTCCCTGGCTTTGATCAGGGCCCTAACCCTTATGGGAAGGACAGGTACTTAAATACCTAAACCCCATTGAAATCAGGGGATCAAGAGCCTGAATTCAAGTGACACCTGGCCTTTTGTCTTTACAGCCTGAAATTCTCCACCACCTCCATCTCTTTTGTTTGKTTTTTTTTGTTTGTTTGKTTGGTTTTTTTGTTTGTTTTTTTTAAATAATATCATCTTTACGTTATTTAATGCTTTCGGGGTTTTGCCTTTGCATTTTATTTTATTTTGCCTTTGCATTTATTACATTTTACCGCTCACATTATCCCCGTAATTGAAGTACTCTCTGCCCCAGCTCAGGTTCGCTGTGATGAGAAGTAGCTCCCACATTGAGTGTACTTCTTCCTTTGGCACATTATGGCACCAAACCACTTTTTTTCAAATCTGCTTCAGTTTGAATTTCACCACTGGCATAGATGAGATGACTAATCCAATTTCCCTCTATGCAGAGAGTCCTCTTGCAGTTCTTTCTGCACTTCTACTTTTTCCCTGAATAGTCGTCATTTAATGCCCCGTTATCTTAGATGGCACTCATTTAGTGGTTTATTAAGCAGTAATTTAGCAGCCTGTTATCAGTTCCTACTGTAGCTAGGAAAAATATGCAATCCAAGTACGCAACATTTCTGCAGAATTATAGCATTTTTGTGATTTTTGGATTAGAGAAAAAATTACAGAGAAGTAATACATATGAAATGTTTTCCCTGCATTTCATTATTGTCCTTGCACTAAAGCTCCCATCAGGCTATTCAGAATGTAGATTGCCTGATCTCTATTTCTGTTTCCAGCCCAAGCAGTGGAACTGTACAAAATTGCAGAGAACTCAATGGACTGAGACAAGAGTAAGGAGGTCCTAAGCCTGGACTTGGTTCTTCTGCCTGCACTGATGCTGTCCTTTCTGTAAGGTTTCCAGGTGGGGAGAAGGCATGAGGCTTAGATTAGTTTTTGTGAGCTTCTTAAAAACCAGGGAGTTTAAATGAAATAATGGGCAAGGGTAGAAACCAAAGTGTGCCCTAAGCATTAAATACAGTAGCAGAGAGGGATCTGTGCAAATCCCAGCTGGAAAAATGGTTTTGCAAAATAATTTTGATGATAACATAGGCAAAGACTTGATTTGTAATTACAGCTTTTAAGATCTGGATGAAAATAGAAGTACTTTTTATTAATAAATCATTCCTGTTTCTTAAAATTGCCAGATTACAACAAATAATGAAAGTAGAGACAAAAGGAAGCAGCTAAGAGGGTAAGGAGATACCAGCAAGCTACACTGGCACTGGCGATTGCGCAGGTACCAGAGATAGGGGATTTTTCGTGTCTGGCTTATGAAGCGCATTTCTGGTTCTAGTTTCCCTCTGGAAATATATGCACAAGAGACACAAGAGGACAAATCATACAAAATCTCCTCAAGTGGCATATCATCCTACGCTCTACGGGCTCTTGTCTGGAGTGAGTGCCTCAGAAAGGGTTAACAGGGACACCTGAAGAAAACCCTATTTTGGACTACTGCTGTTTATAACAGTATAGCATTGAAATGATGTCAAACATCAACATCAGAGGGGGAAAGGGACTGCCTTAAAGGTATAATGGTAGGTCTCTCCACTTTTCCAATTTTCCCCAGGTTTTTCAGGCTGCTGACATGGCCAGCAATGTTTCCACTTCACGTACACCTGGCTCCGAGCCCTGCCGTGGTCAGGTTGGCCCTGCCTGCTGAACCCTTCCCTTTCTGTCTCTGCTCCAAAGCACAATTTCAGTGCAGCCCTATCAGCCTGCGTTGTTTTTTTTTTTTTTTCCTCCTTTCGGTTGGGTTTTGTTTTGCTATTTATGCTGTCATTTTTTTGAGAATAGATCAGATAAAGGTCATTTTTTACTTGAATGGAAAAGAACAGTAATTTGACAGTGAGACATTCCCAGCTTGCCATACATCAGAAATGTTGATATTAGCTCCATTAAAACAGAGACTAGAGACAAAAATTGCCCGAGCAACTCAATTGCTAGCAGTTGTTTTCCAGAAAATAAGCATTTACAAAGTTACGTTTGTGGCTTCTGCTAAATTTTAGGATGCCGTTACTGAAAAGACTTTAACTTCATTTGTGTTTGCTCAGAGAAAGATCATCATGAAGATATTAAACAGTCACAAAAGATGATAGCTTCAAATAGTGTCTTTTGGCTGATCTATAATCATTTGCTTTGGCAATTTTATTCAAGAACATTAGCGCTGATCGCTTATGCTGTGTTCCTAATTATTTCTGAAATATTGTGCTGTTGCTCATGCTGAAATGCATAACGAGCAAAGCGGTAGGTTAGTTCGAAATGCAATGTTCTAACTGGTTTTTAATCAATGAGTGATAATGATAGCTTGTGTTTTGACTTTCACTGTTTAATTGCCAGTAATAAAGCAGATCTTAGTTGATGATATTTAACAGAGTTCAGTTTTATTTATCTCCGTTTATTCTATTTATTTTAGAAGTGCCTGGGAGCTTTCAGTGCTTGACACAATAACAAAATATACAATGTTAATTATAGTTTGGTTGCCTAGTATTTTCCACAATAGAGGATTATGATGCCCTTTCATGGGGAGCTACTGCACCTCACTGTTTTCAGCAGGTTTCTGAAATGCAGTAGGTGTCTAATGGTAAAGCTATGTTCCATGAAATCCCAACCAGATTTTTCTGAGTTACAGACTGTTTAAATCACTATTTCCTTTCTGCTGCTTATGATAGTCATGATTTTTTTTGCCAGGATGCCAAAAAAATAATTAAACATAAATATTCTAAGGGTGAGGCAGATCTGCAGGTGATGCTGCACAAGAAAGTACATCTCATCAAAACAGCCATACTAGCTCAGATTAAAGGTGTATCCAACTGATTACACGACAGTCAGCCAAAAAGTAGACACCTAAAGAAGACCGTAAGAGCAGAGATGGCATGTAGCTTGAACACTATATTGCATATTCCTCTACTTTTACGCTACATGCAATGCCCAAAGCAGAGCTGAACTGGGATGATTTTTCTGGTCAGGATAGTGGACACAATCAAGCAAAATCCCCTGGGAGCAGAGAAGTGTGCCGTACTCGGCACACCAGGCAGCAGTTCTCTATTTGTATGGCAATACAAAGGGCTAAGAGGGAAAGCGGAGACATTTCTGCTTGACCCTTGAGTTTCTTCACTGGCCGATAGTCAATTTTGCAATAGACTGTACCTGATTTTTGGTCAAGAAAGGCTATTTTTTTGTTTAAGTTGCAAATTTAGTTTCAATCTGCTGAATGGATATCAATACTGTGATGACAAGCATATGTAAATCAGTCAGTCAATATGATAAATATTTCAATAATATCCTGCCTAATTAATCTAATTTAAATCAGATTGTACCCTAGGTTTAAAATGTTACAAATATCTCTTGCGTTCCTCTTCAATTATATGTAAGAAAATAAAGACCTTCTTAATCTTGCCTCGTTTGACATTACCTTAATTGCTTAAGATGATTTATTTTCCAAGATTTTATTCCCAAGTTATCAATCATCTGAAAGCAAGAAGTAGGTGGCAGCCYGAAATTTCTGTAACAGATCTTCCTGTGTCCTAAGAATTTTTGCCATGGTAGTAATTTGGACTACAAAAATAAATTCTCTCCACATGTTTTTCTATTATCTTCATGATGTCTATTATTTCTAAGCATTATTCCAGAATATAAACCTTTCTATCTACATACAAAATCATTTCTGATGTCAAGTTCTTACAGCTAGTTCCTGACTAGCTTTATTCATGCTTGTTATTTAAGCCCTAGTGGGAAAAGCAAGCATCTATGAAGCAGCCATTTCGTTCCAGTTATTCAAAGTAAATAAGCAAAATTTAAATATCATGTACACAGAGATTAAACATCCACCTGCAATTTAAGTCCCCTATAATGGTGATTGTATCTAGCTTTCTACAAGGTCTGGGACTCATAATACTGCAAAAAACAAAATACCGCTTCACATTACGACATGTTTCCTATTGAACACAAATGGGAATTACGAAGTGTGCCCTCTGGAAACAAAAGAGGAATCATTGTTTGCTTTAGTATATTCAAACTATTTGCAAGCCAGCCTTTTTCATCGTTTCTTTTTCGTTCCAATGTGGCTRGATCTTTGCTACTAAGTATCTGTCTGAAAATAATGCAGCTGTCATCAATATCCAGTAGCTATCGCRCACTGAATTAGTACAGTTTTCAAACACCAAAGTATTTAGTACACCAATTATCATTTATTACATAGCATGCAGTCAATATAAATGGAAGAGGAAAGAGACGTTCTTAGCAGATCTCTTCCCTCTTTCCCTATAGCGTGTGCGTGTGAGCGTGTAAWTGCTTGTAAGGATGTATATGCACTATATGTTTATATACACATGTAAGTATAGGATAAATATATGTTACATAGTACAGTGTTTCACATGCAGAGAAGACTAAGAAAAAATGGAGCATCAGTTGCTTACACTTTGTTCAGTAGGGGTTGATCCATTGCCCATTGAAGTTTATGAAAGGCTTTCACTGACTTCAAAGCACTTTGGCTCACAGTCTCTGCATGGAAAAAGAAAAAAATTGATGAAGCATGAAACTGTATCTACTACAAGCTATAAAAATGTTAGCCAAACTTAGCATTCATCAGGCTGCTGCATATTTTCTGCACTGAAGTTACAGTCACGCTGGGGGAATAAAAAAAAAAAGTGTCCTAGTAAATTCGGTTGTATTTGATCAGTATTTTTCCAACAGATTCCCCAAGTCTTTCTGCCATGGAGCAGGAAGAGGGGTGGCACGAAAGGTGGTAAAGATTTGTGTAAATGAACTTGAAGATTAAAAGGCTTGGTTGTCCCAGATACCTCAGGCTAGCCAAGAACAGGGGGGCGGAGGAATAAGACATTTCAGTCTAACTCCTTGAAAACACTCAGATGGTTTATTCTAACATAGAAAAAGGGCAAAAAGAGAGACAGAGCTATTCCTCCCCCCAGGCTTGCTCAGGATCCAGAGGAAGGAGGCGATGGAGCAATTCCCTTTTGTCTCCCTCTGTCTCCAGAGTCACTGGATGGGAGCGTAGGGCCGCAAAGCAAGATGCTTAATGAAGAGACTGAAATGGGTCTGAAATGGAGCTTAAAGGCTGGAAGAAATTTTCACAAATCTCTTTTTATTTTTTTCCGTTTTGAGTATAAGCAGAACYGTAGCTTGCCAAGTTGTTATATGCTTATTCAAGTTAGCGTTTCACTCCTCCCTCCTTTCTACAGAGCATCTATCAATAGTTGCAATGGAGTTTTGGAGTCATCACACAAAAACCCAGAGCTGATCAATACTAGCAGTGGCAAAAATTAGCTGAGCTTAATTAATCACCATCCTCCTAAGACAGTAAAGCATGGTTATATTTTGCACAAAAAAGTTACAGAGAAACAAAGTGCTGGATTTATTTAACTGGCAGGATATTAAATGATATAGCTGTTATCTTTTCCTGTATTGTAAATTATTGAATTAAGCCTTCAGTCAGTTTGGCAACAGTGCCAAATGAATATTACAACAGTACAATGCAGCAAACAGTATCTGTCATCAAATATAGGTCTCACTTATAACTGAAATTACAGTGAACAAAATGCTTGTGCAGTAGATTGGAAAAGGTTCATTATTATTTATTCATCTTGCCTAGTAACACAAAATCTAATGAAATTTCATTGAGAAGAGTGCACGTCAGGATTACTATACMTCATAAAGACACGTCCCTCTAACTTCATTGTGGATATTTGTCTCCGTAATTAGATGTCTGTTCCACAATAGTTCTGTATCTGAAGGACACGACCAAGTTCATGACATAAAACAAATCACCTGCACAAATGAAAAGGCTTCCTTTATCTCGTCTACATCTTGCACAATAGCACAAAAGTCTTCAGAAAATCTTTCCATAAAGCCAATGAAGTCATGTACAGTTAGTAATTCTAGCATTGTTCCTCACACATTTTTTTATTTTTTAATAAAATATTACATTATTAATACAGTTCACATATTGGTGTATTTATAGCCCCTTTACCTATTCAGGCTATTGTACCTTTACACATATCTCCACAATGAATTGTTCATAAATCTGTGTTCATCTGTAGCCAAAAGTGTAAATTAGTGAAGCTCCATTGAATGCTATCCAGAATGCATCAATTATGAGCAATTTTCCTTCACTGTAGCTTGAACTTCTGGACTGGAAGCTTTAGGGAATATTTTGGTTTTGTATTGAATTCAGTTAGTATCATGTAAATCCGAAGTAAGAGTTTGATTGCTATACTCAGTAAGATATTATGAGAAACATCACATTTTGGCTTTTAGAGATCTATCCTTAATTATTTCAGAATTAGAATGTGTGTATCTGTTAGACCAAAATGCAGATGGGTAATAAATTCACTGATACCCAATTATATTCACAGAAAGTTAGCTCAAAGTGCTGAAGTAATACTGATTATCATAATAGAACTGTTAAAAAATGTTTGAAGCATCAGATTTTGACAAAATCTTTTGTCGATATGTATGTTTAATTGAAAAAGGCTCATAATTCAAGAATATGGTCGGGTTTGCATAATACTTCCTTAATTATTACCTGTGATATATTACACCCTAATTTTATATGCTAGATTCTGGCAATCCTGACAGCTGGTGCTATTAGTAATTAAAGTAATATTTTATACTTTTATTGTTTGTTTTCACACCCAAGTACTTCAGGAAAATGTGCGGTTAGTTTATAACCTGAGTGTGTTGCTTGCCACGCTAGCCTCTGATCACCCTACCTACACCACCATACAGGTTATGTTTAAATACTAGGAAAAATAATGGAATATTTGAATAATTTTTCAAGGAATAAAATTTGGGGGATACAGAATTGTTCTCATTGAAGATATTTAACATTTCTCTGCCATTTGTCAGGGATGGAGGAGCCCTAACTATTCAGGTCTTGAAAGCTACGTCTCCAAACTCAAATCCAGACCGTGGTTCTCCAGGTGAGCCGCAGACAAGCTCCGTGCACCAGGYGTGGGAAGGGGGAACAAAGCAGGGCGGGCGCTGGGGGTGACGGCTCCAACCCTGCTGCTGGGAAATGGCAGGTTCACAGCTATGCCTCCTTTCATCTGCTTACCCTCACTATTCTTCAAATCTGCGAGGAAGGGGTATCGCTAGCCCACTGTGTCCCAGATGAAAGGGATGCCTTGCACTGTTGACTGTCATTTTATAGGCAGCTTTGTATATAAAATCTGGGCTCGAGAGCCAAGCTTCGATTCATTACTGAGAGTTTCTCTGACTTCAGTAGGGCCAGGACTTCACGCTGCCTGCCTCCTCAACGCCTACCTTTCTCCCTACATCAGAGTTAGCTAAGCGTCTTTTGGTTTTGGTGTCTGATAACAGAGACAATGTGGAATTTCACCACTACTCCCAATTTGACTTTTTCAATAGAAGCTGAAACTTGAAAGGAGCCCCGTGTCTCTGGAGCTCTGTACATCAACGTCTGAAGGGAGAAAACACATGAAAGTTGAAGGCCCTTTGGGAAAATCCTACCGGTTTTAGGTTGCTTCTGCCTGCTCAAACCTATAACATCTCTTCTAATCTCCCTTTCTCTGTATGTCTCCTGCCTCACTCTCTGATTGAGAACTGAATGTCGTTGAGAGGGAGAGGAGGGAAGCCTGCCTCCCATTGCCTATAGTACTGACAAGTTGTTTTCCTTTTTCCAGAATGCTTTCATGGCCCTTTTTTGCTTCTCACTTCTTTTCCCATCTTCTCTTTCAGCGTTAATATCCGATTCCTTGAACTGATGTGTGTTACTTTATGCTTTCTGCTAGCAAACAGTGCCTCATYCATTACCTCTTGTTTTGCATCTGTCATGCTCCTTTTAAAGTACTTGAGCTACCCGGTCCAGGCTTTTGATGAGGAAAATAATCATTCTGTTCTGCTTCTGACAAGATTCAATCAAAAGCCCCAATGTTATTTGCAGGGAAAGACTCCATCACATTTAAAAATCTGTGGGCCCTGTAAATCCCCCTCTTCCAATTAAAACTTACCAATGTCTTCAGCTGCAAAGAAAATTAAATAGATTTTGAAGCCATTTGGATTTTTCATATTTTTTCTACCCATGCTGTCATTACAAGGAAGAAGTCTCTAATTCACCTGTCCCATCCTTTTTGCTAGAACTGACAGGTGTTTTACTATCAAACTGATTTAAAAGAGGCCTCTTAATCAGGTGTCAGCTTTGGCCCATAAAGTCATATTAATATTTTGGATCAGATATGAGGCTCTATCTAAGACACATTAAGAAAGATTCATTAGAAACTCACTACCCCTGGAATTTACAGCCTTCCTGGAACATAATAGCCTGGAGAAATTCCTCTTTATCTGGTTTGCTTATGTGAATTATAGCAGGTTTGCATTTAGAAGCTTTTTAGAGTACAGGTTTTACCATTATTCTGGCCTCTTTATTCTTACRATCTTCAGTAAGGATACACTGATATACTACATATATACCTGCCTTGGCAGCAGCACGATCCCTCCATGCCTACTGCGTGAGTCCAAGTGCGGCAAGAACAGCCCTAGTCCATCACTTCTCTGGGATTCTTCAATGCAAGACCTCTAGCCACTTGTTCTACAGCACACAGCACAAAGGACTCCTAATCTCTGAGCAGCTCAGTTAACATTGTGACAACAGAAATAATCACAGAAGCTGCAAATACTGCAGAATTTGGAGCTCTCAGACCAACAGAACTGTACATTTCTGGTCTTTCAGCAATGAATCATCTTGAGTTTGTCTACTTGGAGCTGATTCACGCAGGCAAACCTAAAGCCTTATGTGGTCTTTCTCTGCAAACAGAGCATGATGTTTCTAGGACACTTCCAGTTTCACCAGCCAGAATTTATCTGATATTACTGATCAGTTTTTAGTAATAGTAATTACAACTCCACTTTGCAAAAAAATTATAATAGAAAGGAAAATCTGTGGTAGGAAAGGGATAAAAAAAAGTCAGCTGGTTTACAATATTGGTCTACTAAGTTATCTTAGTAGAGTTAGCTACAGACTGGGTCTTGGACAGCCTAAATTGCTCTCAGGCTGTATTGCCTAGCATTTCCAGTTGAGCAGATACCTCATAAGGAGCTAAATATGAAGCCAGCCAGAGTCAGACAAGAGGAAAGAACAGGGAGCAGGATTTGGCTGGAAATTAAGTTGATTAAGTGTGGGCTCCAGATTTGTGTTTCATTCTCCTTGTCTGGATGACACAGTGCATAAGCATTTAAATATTTATTGTGACGAACCAAAACCTCTTTGACTACATTTGACATGAATATCATAGCCCAATATAACTAACCGTTGCCCATAAAGCAATGAGAGGAAAGCACTGTGATATCCTCTGCTGACACATAATTATGAAAAAAATAGGCTTCCTCCTCCTCCATCGGCACTCTTGGTGTTAATCTCTATATTGGCTGAAGACAATATCATATAATGAATAAAGGAATGTTGATTCATTTTCATACTTTAGATTTGAATTCAGACTAGCATAATTATGGTCTTTATGGAGATCAAACTGATTTGGTATCATAAAGAAATACATTTTAACTTCATATAAAACATTTCATAACAAGAGTTTATATTTGCTTTCAAGAACCATGCTGAGGATTCGCACACAAGTTTTAAGTATAAAAATGATACATTTAATCAAATATTTGTATTCAAATAGATTTAAAAAATCTGAATTATTTAAATCTTAACAAAAGTAAACAGTCCTACAAAGATTCATTTGTCATATGTATCTCTGGAGAAATCATGGTGACTGGTATTGAATCTGGAGAATGGGGGAGAAATATATGGCCATTCTCTATACAAAATGCAAAAGGATGCATCAGGAAATTAGAAATGACCAGCCTGACCTTTTCTATAAATAAGAGATGGACTCACAGTACACCATTGGCTCTTAAAGTGCACATCATTTCTCACAAATTTGGTGTTATTCTCTGTTGCGGATCAGGCAGCAAGAAAAGGATATTAAAGAGAAAACAAAATGATAGCATGAAGCCACCTTTACTAAAATTCATGGACAATATTTTTGTGATAGGGACTGTGATGTGTCTGCTGTAAAGGAGCTGTTAGRGTACACGGAAACTATTGTGTCCTTATTAGACACAATAAGGGTCTGCCGTATTAAGGACATTGGAAGGGGATAAAAGACCCAAGATGTTCAAAAGTCTGCAAATGACAAATGAGTCTAAATTCCATTTAGAACTCATTATGGGAATTTAATTCCAGATTTACCAAAATATTTACATTTTTATCAGCTAAACCAGGGATTTTTATGTACATCAGGTAGCTCACCACTGTTAATTTCGGTTCCACACAGCTACATTGATTTAAAAAATGGAACAATGCTCCCTAGGTCATTTTGGTGCTTTAGAAAAGCTTTTCACTGGCAGTTCTGGGAAGGTAACGAGAATGTCTAACAGGCTAAGTAAATTAACCCAGAAGGGAAGAAAATTCCTACCAAAGAAAGATAAGTCAAAGGATCAATTGTAGAAACAGTGAAAAAAGAAGTCTTAAAATTTGTCAAGGGATTAAAAATAGAAGAGTAGCAGGAAAAGAAACAAAGATTATTTAACTATATCCAGCCACCACCTCTGAGAGCCACTCTGCCTTGCCCTGCACGGTTTGCTGAACAAATTGTCTTCTCCCCTACTCCCCACAACAAGACAGACTACCATGAGAAATAGAAATAGTTCTGGTTTACTTTACAATCATTGGATTCTGAAAGCATGAAATAAAGAAAAAATAATTTGGGGTCTTAGGTCAATATTGGGAGATGTGTAATCCTTCCGATCAGAAAGTTGGAACTGTAAGATCTGAGTTATTTATTTTGCCTATAGCATCTTGCTCTATGACTAAAGACCCCTGGAAGAGCCACAATATAAAGAATAAAAAAAATTATGAATTTAAGCTCTAGACAGAGGTAAGGGCTGAAACGCATGCTTATCTTTAGGTATTTGAGTAACCCCACCAAAAGCAAACAGCAAGGCCCTATCATGTCTTGAATGTAGTTGAGCGACAGCTTCCTTCATTGGGTTTGCTTCATATTTTCTGAGATTTTCACCTGTGTCCACTAGTTACGGATAAGTCATGAAATATTTGGAGTTTACTCTAAGTTCACATATAGTCTGCAAAGTTTAATAGAATGAAAAAGTTATGGAAATTGATACTTTTTATGTGATTTACTGCATTTTATGGTCTGTTATGTCACTTTTAACATCACATATAATGTTCAGCCAAATTTAATATTTTGTCTTCAAACCACTAGCTCATCTCAGCTGTTTTACTAGCCTGGCTTACTTTATATCCTAAACTGAGAGGATGTATTTTTTCTTTCTAGTATGCCAAAGCTATCTCCTTTATAACATGAGATATTCTTAAAATGAGATATGTCTACCCAAACAGCTATTGTGGTATAAAACAAATCAATCTTTTTTGACTGCTATTTTGAATTTTACTCCAATTCTCTTGAAGGCTATTTCTCACAGGTACTGCTCATGAAAACACACTCACAGCTGGGCTGACTTTCTGAGTTTCAAAGGATATTCAGTATAAAACATGCTAACAGACACATAGGGATGGGCATCTCGATTAAGACATGTGGAAAACATTGTGATTATCAGATGCCGTCCTTAAAAAGGCTTCTGGTCAAAAAAGCTTAAGTATAAAACATTTTCATTTGTTCATGACTGTCTAGAGTTTTTCCAGATGTTCTTTGCTTTAGATCCACTGAAGTAGAAAAGTCTGACTACATTCATCAGTAAAAAACAATTTTACTCCTAGAAAGATGGGGCTGTTAACTTCTGGTTTAGTTAAAAATATTTCAGATATGAAATAAAGATTAAAAATCAACAATATTTTAAAAAATTAAGTATTATATTCTCATTACTTCAGATAAAAACTATTCATACAATTCCAGGATTAGCACTGTCAGAAAAACAGCAAGTGTCACAAAAAGATGAAAGCTGACAACAATGCTGATCGGGCTTTTTTAAAATTTAGAGGAAATAGATTGAAGTGGTTGAAAAGTACAAAAGGAGATGAATACRTATACAGCTGGTAGCAGATACAGACGATCTGATTTTTGACGTGCGCTCTGCGCAGTTGCTTATGGCCCTGCAGAAGGCGCTTGGGTTGACAAGGTGCCCGCAGCCAGAGCTGACCTGGCTCGGGTGAAGCTTGGGGAACTGCCTGGGGGGGGCACGCTGAGTTAATGCATCAGGACAGCTGATCATCTTTGGGGATGCAGAAGGAGACTCTGCTGATGTCAGTAGCGCAAGACCTATTCGTAGCAGCTGAGAAAATCCTCTAGGAGTTGAGCTAYAGAGCAAGAGGATTGCACTTGGCAACCTGGGGACTGAAGTGATGACACAAGCTGCGGTGAAGCAGTGGCCTTTGGGAAGTAGGTTGTACCTTCCCTCTCTCRTTACCAACAAGCAGATAAAACAGGTGAATAAAATCAGACATGATTGCTGCCAACATTTATGTTGCTTCCAGAATACCACTGTAGAGCAACTAGTTTTTTGGGTTAATACCTCTTCTTCCCAGCCGTGTAACTGTACTGCAAACTTTCTAGGTTTCTTGGACTCATGTAAGACATCGGAGAACTGGAGGATGGTCCAGTTACTAAGCTTTATTCAAGGATCTGGGATCATTTATTTGTTCTGACACTAGCACTGGGTTATAGCTGTGAAAAAATCACTTAATCTCCATGAAAGTTTTCCTTGTAGGAACCTCTGAGATTCTGAGGAAGCAAATGGGTCTCACCCCAGCCCACAAGTCTGTTATCCCCTTGTTTTTACATGCTGCAATTAGACTCTGTGGGTCACCGGGAGGATACAGGTTCTAGTGAAAATGATGAATAATCAACCTTTGTTTAACGCTACTTCTGTTTTAAAAGGGCCCAAAGAGGGGGGAAAAACAAAACAAAAAACCCCAAACCAAACCCCGAAACCAGGCCAGCTAAAGTATACAAAAGTAACATATCAAAGGATGTGAAGGGTTAGAGGAGAAGGAAATGACTGATTCCCATAGACTGTGATGTGACCTTCTGGACCCCATCACCAGAAAGAGGCCAAATGGCAAAGGAAAGCCCAGGACCACTGCCCTGCCACGACGTACCTCCCGATCTAGAAGCTATTTGCGGGTCTGCCAGAGGTCCTCACTCTCCCTCTCCCATGGTATACACCCTCACGGACCGAAGCGAAACATCTGTGTTGCCAGAGTTTGGCTGCAGTCAATGAGCTGCCTGTCTTTCAAAGGGTGACGTGAGGCCGACACATCCACTTCACCGGGCGAGCAGAGAGGTAGAAGCATCAAACACAGAAAGCCACAACTTCATCCTTTCCTGCTTCCAGTCGTGATCTAAAGCACAAGTATGAGGTAGATGGGGGAGATTTAATAGATGGCCAAATAACTTCCATAGGAAATATGCAAAGAAGTTAGTCTTCACTGTCACTTGCAAAATAAATCACCAACACCTGGGATATGCGGTTTTATTATCAATCAGGCTTGAAATGTTTCCTCCTTAATAGCCAAATTTCTGGAGGTGGATTCTCTGCTGAATATAATAGCAGACCTTAACTCTTGACCAAAAGAAAAAGACACCAAAGGACACTTTTATGTGTAAGGACACGCTAAAGATGTCTAATCTTAAATTACTGTTTTTCTTTCACAGGGGAAGAAACCCTTCATGGTCCTATTTTTATCCAAGAACCATATGATATCACTTATTCCATGGGCTCAGCAAATCCAGAAATCCTACTGAACTGTACAGCTAAAGGATATCCACTCCCATACTACAGGTGAAGTCAACTTTGGAAAAGTATTGTCTCACTGTAAATCTTTTAACTGTGTTTTAATCAGTAGTACACCATCATACATACCTCAAAATGTGTCGAGCACTTACAGCGAGAGTATACATAGGTATAGTAAATTTGAGAAATGAAGGAAAAATATTTTTGCTAGTCTACCATTAAGAAAATTAACACAGGAAAAGAAAGCACATCATTGAAAATTGTCCCCAAAGTATTTTAAAACATACAAAATTACTTCTGAATCCACAAAACAGCCGTGAAAAATGGAAAAATGGAAATGCTGTGCATCTGTATTTGATAAAACTTTCCGTACATCAATAAATGCTTGGAAAGCAAAAGAGCAACATCCTTGCCCATTTCTAATTCTAACATTTCATGTATATATTTATAGTGTTTATTTAGAGAAACAGCAAGGCACAGCTCTGATATCTAGCTTACAATACTCTGTAGACTCACTTAATAAAACCTTGGTACATAGGATTTTTTGTTTATTCAGTAACTATGGACTCACCATTTAAAACGTAGCTCGTTGCACCAAGGATCTGGAAACCTGAGTCTAATGAAAGGAAAAGCTGGAAATCTGGAAAAAAAATGACAGTGTGATTTCTTCAGAAAAGAATGGGGAAAATAATGGTCTGGGAAAAAGAAAATTAAAAAAAAAAAAGAAATCATTCATGCAAGACATGAAAGAAAATTGTGTCCTACCAAATACTTACACAGTATTTATTCAATAGCTTTTAATTGCTCACACAACAGTTTCCTCTGTAAAGTACCACTACTGGTTATCAACTTGGCTTTTGTACTTCATGTATTAATTTGTTTCCAAATATTGTGCTAGCAAAGGAATACTTTATCTCCTTTTCACAGTGTAACTTCTCTTCCTATGAGTAGAAATCCCCACCCATTTCCCACCCCATTTGTTCTTCCTGTTTTCAACATGAACATCTACTGGTTCATGTCATGAATTTCAAGTCTTTCCAGTTCATCGATCCATCTGCTTCATATCCATTTATACAGGCAGCTTCCTCAGAGACCTATAAAAATTATTGACTCTTGTATTCCAACCATGGACTCCTCACATGCACAAATAGCAGATACAGCAGGTTTCATCAGGCAGGAGAGCTATGAAGTCTCCTCCCATCGTATATCTGATATTCATATTTTCTCTTTCACTTTTTTCCTACCCATCCATTAATTAGACTCATTATTTTCTTTGCACTATAAGGACGTTTTGCAAAGCCTCAGTTACTCTAGTAAGACAAGATCAACATCTGGGGATGGTCCTGAACCATCTAGGTCAATTAGAAGYTATCAGACTATCACTGCTGCTATTACAACCTGGGAGCTTTTCACCATGGCTTGAAAGGAATGGGGAGTCTTCAGCACTTTTCTTTGATTTCACTAGAGAAAATGACAGTTTTGTCAGATAAGGATTGAGCCCATATATATAAAGTTCCAACAATTTTAGCTAAATCAAGCACAGTATGAAATTTTAATCATATCCTTTGTTGAGTGATGGAAAAGAACAGCAAGGACTACTGCAAGGATTTTCTTTGATTCAGAAATACAGAACGACTACAACAGGAATAAAGTTATATACAAGCTAATTTGCTATTTAGCACCTTTTACATAAATAAATATGGTGATTAATACCTTTTCCTTAAAGAAGAAACGCTTAGCATTTCCTAAAGTTTTTATTTTATTATGTACTATATTAGTCTTATAGACTCATCGAATATAGTAGTAACTTTTCGCATCTTCATTTCAAAAATCCTGTGAGTCTAACAACCACAATGCAAGAATTGTATAGAATTGAAGTAGGCATAAGGGCTAAGTAATAAAAAATGAGACACACTGATTTCCTGTTGGACACTGTTGGAAGTAACAGAGAACATAGATCTGATTACAATGGAAACAAAAATATGGATAGAAGTATCTCTAAAATCAGTGTATTTTATCTATTATGCCTTTTTCTATAAAGTCAAAATTGTTTATAACATCGGGTACATTATTTCAACTGTTTCCCTGTGTGATGTTGGTGGTAAAGAAACATAACCTTTCAAATTACATTTATAATTTTTTGCACTTAAGCTTTTCTGTTATAGTTGATTGAGGGTTTATCATCAACTAACTTAAGTAACAAGTTTTACTTCTTTTTCTGCTTACAGCCTATCCATGAACATATCGCAGTTCCACAGTTTTTCTTCCATTAAGTCATTCAGTTCAGTACAGCTATAGCCTTCCTCCACGCTGAAAAAAACAAAAAACCCCCACAGAAATAAGTCACCCAGAGCCTGCCAAGCAAGTGTTTTAGGCAGTATTTTGACATTTCCTGTTTGGTCTCAGGTGCTTARTTCTAACTCTTTTTCTGAACTTACATTCAGTATCCAGAGTAATCACATAATCTAGCATTTTCATGCAAGTTTGAAATTGAGGATTTTTTTCCCCTCAATAATCTTCACGGAGAGCAGTCAATTGAACAAATAAATACAAAATCCAAGGACAGCATAAGCATTATTCATTATAACAGTATTTTAATATTTCAGCATAACTTAGAATGATGCAGTAAAATAAGATAAAGAGATTCAAATTCAGTCCAAATCAAAGTACCACAGAAGATAACTGTAACAGACAAATAAAAGTGAGGGGAACAGAAGCACAAAGTCTACGATGATTGCAAATGACATAAAATATGTTTATAATCATTGCATAAAATTGTAGAACGATTCCCAGTAACCCCAAAAATATATTTATCTTATTCATACCCTTGAAAAACAAATGACAACCCTGCTATAGTGCACTTGTTCACTAAAATGCTGTCCCTTGACTCATTGCAGATTCTGCTTCAAAAGTGGAGTAGAATTAAAAATGCTTTCAACCTCTGTTGTCTTGTACACAGTCAATAGCTTTTAAACTTTCTATTTTCGTCCTCTATGGAAATACTGTGTACCAGGGGGTTTTGCAAGTTTTTTTCCCAATTACAAGAAAGTCTCAGGTGACTTGGCAGGACATTTCCATTTGAATGCAAATAATCTAAGAAACATAGAACACAATGAAGACTTAAAAAAAGTGTATTTTTATTATCGCAGTACACTGAAAAGTTAATTAAATCATGTATGCATATATCCACACAGAAAGTAGTTCAACTTAGGGAAAGATATATACAAGTAAGACCTTCTAGCTATGACAACTTTGGTACAAAATCATGACGCAGCCATGCGTGCTTTGTAAAACTTCCAGGATTTTACTTACAGCGCTGGAGAAAGCTCTTTCAGCAGGAAATTCTAATAGTCCTAAATGTATCTTTTTTTAAAGGCAAGTAAAACAGATTAATGAAATATTGCATTTGAATTTTTTGAATTTGCACATTGCCTAAGTGGAATCTTTCACTAATTCCTTAATTGCTTCAACATTCATACTTTGATAGTTTCACYGAAATTGATACACCTTCACATTTCATTTCCAAAAAGAAGTCACATCTTCTAAAAGAAAATGTTTCCTTTTTCTGAATAGCTTCTATGGAAAAAATACTCTTTTCCACATTCATTAATCATAGAAATGGGACTCATTTAATTATAGCTACTTAGACATTACATAGCACTCTGTAGTATCCTTACAGATGTAATCAGAAATTTCCTGGTTAATTATCCACTTACCAGAAATCATAATCTTATGTCAAAAGTTAAAATTTTCCCTACCAAAATATCAAAGATCGTAGGTGACCAAACAACACTTTTATCTCCCTGAAACAAACTTCTTGCTCTGAAGCTCATTATCAGCCTCTGTAAGTGTTGGATTGCAAGCCAGATGCCTCGTGCCTGTATTTTTTCTATAAAGTGGTGGCTCCAGGCTGAGCACTCTGTCTCCTCAGCTCTGCTGGATTTACTTGAACATGGGTCGAGGTGTAGGGAGAGGTGTCAGGATTGTGGTGTCAGTAGATACATGGCCCAGAAGAAATTCTACTCAGGGAGGGTAAGGGAAGTCTAAACACCAGAGAAACCTGTGGGTATGCAGCTTAACAGTCAACTTGTGTATAATGAAACATATTGACATTTCTCAAACAAGTCCTAAGAATGTTTGTATTCTGCAAAGATCTCTAATATTTCACCATTTTTATAAGTTTTATGTGCTTCTGTGTTCTTTGAACATTTTTAGCTAGATCAATATTTTTTCAGGGTGGAAACATGATAGAAATTCATTACATTATTTTTTCCACAGTTCTTTTATAAGATATTACCCTAAAGACAGATTGCATAATTTGCAGTTGCATTGTAAATACACATTACTCACATATTCATGTTCATTAATAAATTCTACTCCTCCTCATTTTTATTTGCTTGGAGATGGAGACTATTTGAATAGCAAATCACAAGTATTGATTAAATAGTATAAATAAGAGGAAATCATCATATATTACAAGTTTATCCTTATATCAGTGATTTGACTGCAGTATATTTTAGAAGGAAGTTCCCAATAAGCCCAGCACCAAAGATTTAACACAACCCAGTGGCTTGGAAGAATACTGGTATATTAGAACGTTAGGATAAATTGGTAACAATTTAAGAAAAGAGAACAAGAGAAAATAGACTACCTCTTGCTTGAGATCTTTAAATCAAGATGGGAAGGGGGGGAGGTCCCACATATATATGTTCTGAAAGTCTTTGACTTAATGAAGAATTTATTGGGAACATTTTATAACTGGTGTTCTATAAAAAGTTAGATTTTGAAGCAAATATGAATTCATAGAACAAATGATCATATTCTAAAACACGCAGTTGGTTTTTTTAAGTTTGGCCATACAAATATAATTTGAGAAGTCTTACGTTCTAGGGAAGTAATGAATTCGGCATCAGAACATAGCATATTTTTTTAAAGTTTAGGTTCTAAAACAATTGGTCCAGGATACATTTTCTATAATTGATGAAAAGTATTTTCCAATGGTTGCATGAAGAAGTTCACAAAAATATGTAGGTGATCCCTGCCTTAACAGGCTTATGTTAAAATTTTCTTAAAAAAATTCTTCAAAGATTTCTGTGTATTAGACAGTATACTGCAGAGCACACAAAGTCATTAAATCATTGTCTATCACATGAATTCATTAATCTTCTTCCTTCAGTGATGTAAACATATTAATTAGGAAAAAGCCCACACCAGGAGCTGAACCCCTGATCTATATGCAAAGTTTAATAATCATTGTACCACGGTGATTAGAATGATTATGGGGATACTGTGAAGAATTCATTTACGGCAACTAAGCCAACAACTTTGCATTTGTTTTGAAAAACAATTATAGAGCTTAATTGGGAGCCATGTAATGATGACAGCAGTTATTTCAGTGATTGATTCCGAAATTAAAGAGAACTGGCAAACTAAATACCAGAATATCCTATATTAGAAAATTGAAAGGTTTAGACAGCATGTACCGTATGTAAATCCTGAAATATAGCAAAATCCTAACACTGATACAGACTACTCTTCATAGAACAGGCTTATGGATGGGCACCATCTAAGATTTTGCTCATTTTTGAAGGAGAAAAAAAAAAGCCCAAATACCCCAAAACAGCAGCAAAAACCTAGACCAACTAGAGCACAGATAAAAAAGGAATAGAGGAGAGGTACGGAAAGATCAAAAATCAGCTGCAATTGGTAGGAAGAATTACTGATGGTCCACTGTTGAGTCTAAATTTCTTATGTTGATGCATTCATGAAAGAGGCGGCAGTGATTGGCAGACCCAGATAAACTATTTAATGTTACTAGAATTTGTTCACAGAATTCAGTTGATTTCGTATTTTAATCAGTCATTACTCATCTTTAAAAACAAGAAATGCCCACTTGAAAGGTCAGGATCCTCACTTCCTCTGTACCTATTTGTCAAGATTTCCCTTAGAACACAGAATTGCATTTCACAGCACAGTTTGAAAATCTTCCTCCAAAAGAACAATTACCCATACAGTTTGGTCATGTAGAGAAAGGTCTGTGGGTGATAGAAGTAAAGTATTGTGCTGTATATCCAGGTCACATCTTCCAGGAATATAGCTATGGGGCAAGGTTGCTTCAATTTGTTAACTGTGAAAACTGCCATCACTGTCAGTAAGTTCATCTCTGCAAATAACAAGAAATAGAAATTTTTTATGCTGTGATCCTTCAGATAATTAACAAGGAAACAACTGCCCTTCTTTCGACAACTGCCATAAAGCCTTCTGCAAACCCAAAGCGAGCCATTAGCAACTCCTCTGTGGTCTTTGCATCCTATGGAGGGGTAGGCATCACGCCCACGCAGGGCAACAGAAATGATACAGGCTGAAGAGATGGTTGCGGTATAAAATTAGGAGAAGAAAACATGTGGTTATGTAGTTTTAGGATTGCTGGCAACCTGAAGTGTGGCATTAAGAAGCCCAAAGCTTGCAGACATCAGTGACTAAGGTCTTTTATTCTTCCTTTGGACCTCATGTGGACAATGAAAATTCAACCCTTATGTGACTAATGGTAAAGCCACAAAATTTCCCTTCTTAAAACATGTAATATTTATTTTCTTTGAAATATAAATTTTATTTTGACATTTGTAAATAGCTGTGTAAAGTTGCAGACACAATCCATTTTCTACTTCGCRGACTAACAGACACAAATCATGTTTTAAAATAGCAGCATTCTCATCACTAAATTATCAGTCTCAAACCTGCTGTACAAAAACTTCTCTCTCTGCTTTCATCTGTCCTCTGAAGTGTAATCCTTCCTGATCTATATCTCCAAATCATTTTTGTAACCAAATTTATGACATCATTTGCAAGGACTGTAAAGCACATTCAGGTACCATTTATATTATAAAAAATAAGGTAGCTGTAGTCAAGGCATATACCATACTCCCAATTGGATGGATAACTTAGTTTGTATGAATAAGTTATAATTACTTTTTGTAGACATTTGGATGAACACTGGTGACTAGCATAAAAGCAGTAAAGATTTTTCAAAGAACAGAATTATTGATATCATTAAGATTGATATAAGTAGTCGTCTTGTGTGAAAAATGATATAATTTTGTGATATTTAACTACATTTTTATCATTACAGGTATGCTACAGCACACTATTTAAGATAAATATGAATAGGCTCTGTAAATTATAAGCATAATTTGATTTTTTTCCCCTCAAAGGTGGAAGCAAAATGGCACAGATATTGATCTTACCATGAGTTATCACTACAGGTTGGTTGGAGGCAGCTTGGCAATCAATAACCCACATAAAAAACAGGATATTGGAACATACCAGTGTTTGGCCACAAATTCATTTGGAACAATTCTGAGCAGGAAGGCAAAGCTTCAATTTGCATGTAAGTTGGGAAGATCATATTTATTAGAGCATTATTTTCCGATTAATTCTGCACATGAACTGTAATTTATTGGACAATTAAAGTATCATCGGTGATTCTGTTCAAAAGGTTTGGCTTACTTGAGCAGTGCTTATTCTTAAAAAAAAAATCGTTCCCAGTAAATATTAATAACAAAAACAGACATCTGATGGCTGCTAGCCCTCAGGAACAGGAATAACTTTCAGAAAATTGAAAGGTCAAGGAAGAGGAGTGCAATTATTTTCACTTAATAAAGGTGTTTCCACTTTTTAAGACAGTGCTTTCTTTGCTATATTGCAGGTAATTACAATTGGGGGGGAAAATGCTGCAAGAAGTTAGGCTTTCTATTTTCTATAGCGTAATGAGGTCTGAGTCATAAAAACATTGCACCCCTAATTGCCACACTGATATTTTGGTACATTAACAGAGTAAAAAACGCTCTTTTTCCTTACACAGTGTGCAAAATGGTGAGCTACGCTCTGAAATGCTTCATATTTCAGTTTGATTGGGTAGAGCACGTATGCTGTCTTGAGACAATTTAAAATTTATTTTAGGCTTGCTCCCCATTTCACTTCTTCACAACTTCACAATCTTTTTCACAACGTTTATGTGTGGTGACTGAGTTCTGCTAATGCCCTGGGGGGGGAACAACAGCAACAACAAAAAAACCCCAGGTATTACCTCCATTCCTTTTTCTACAGTATAAAGGTCTGAGCTGTCTGTYGCTGGGAGAAAGCAATTGTTTTCAAACCTCATTAATAAAACATGTGTCTAAAGCCAGCCTTGTGTCGCTATTTCAGACACCAGCAAACCTATTAATTATTAATCTTGTTCCATTTCTCATAGTAAATCTCACGTCGCAGGGGTTATACAAAGGAGACATTAGAGGTCAGGATGGTTCACAGACTCTCTTTGAGTAGAGCTGATCAAATGGTATATCGCTAGTATCTCATTTAATAATGTTTTACCCTGAATTTCTCAGAGAGCTTTTGATTCCCAAGAGCTGGTCAAATGGAAACAAAAATTTTGATTCATTATTTTCCCACTTTTTCTGAAACATCTTTGCAAGCCAGCCTTCCTGTATGGGAAATTATTTCAAGATCTGGAGATGAAAACTGTTTAGTAACAGAACAAATCCCATTTTAGAAAGAAGCAAGAATAGATGGCCACCTCAAAATTGTCTATGGAATCTGTAATCCCCAAGGAACCAGCATAGGCCAGGAATGGAGCTGGGAAAAGACCTAAAGAAAAGGAATACCCTCAAACCAAGGCACAAAGGAGGTATAAAAAAATTAAAAAGGCGGGGGGGGGGGAAGGAAAAACAGGAATATCTGTGAAAGAAAGAAGGCTTTGGTGATTGTTCAGCATATCATATTACTCAATGATTTCGTCTTTTTCTGGAAAATTCTGTCCCTGATTCAAATTCCTGGAAGCACTTTGGTTTCCCATTCACTGCTCTGCCAGCCCGTAGGGAATCACACTGGCTTGGTTCACCAGCTCCTGGGGTATATAAACAGCTCTTCTGGCCAGTGCTCCTTTGCATAATATTTAATTGCACTTCCTTCCTCTGGTTTTCTATGTTTAATTTTACCTATCGCCATTTCATAACCATGCGTAGGACCAAAACTAGCTCTGGAAAATTGTCTTGTTTCAACTCTTTGCAAGGAGAAGGGTTTGGAGAAAGCTGAAAGAGTGAAAGAAGGGAAAGAAAGCTTAGTGGGAAAGCCTCACTGGTAAGGAAGAGAGAAAAGTCCTTTCTCAGGACGCTGGTCCATATTTGTCCCTACATTCACAAATGCATCCCTGATAGTCCTCAGGGGAATGAAAGATGCTGATTGGAACAGAAGCGTCTCATCTTCAAGCTCACGTTGGAAATGTGATCCTTTGGATGTTTTTCCCAGTAGAAAACAGAAACCGTACACCACAACGCAGTTTTCTTTATGAGACTGAGTTTACTAAGGATCTGAACATGGGTGTGCACCTTCCCAGGGAGAGCAAGGTGGCTCTGCAGAGCCCTCTTGCAATTCCCCCACTCCTGATGCAGCTGCAGGCCAGGGGTCTGCGCTCAGACATGCAAACCTGAAAGAAATCAGGTGTGATTTCTGGCCTGTCTGAGGCAAAGCACATCTCAGCACAATGCAGCTGATGCCACTTAGCAGCTAGAGGACCTGTCTGCCACAAAATGGACTTTGTCCATGGCATTAAGTATTTTCAGCTGTTAAATACCAGTTCTTTAATACTCCCTGCTGGTGAAGCATTCCCTCTGAAGCACTTAACTCATGAATAGCTTGAAGTCTCATGCCAATATATGACAATCAAAATGGGCTAAATATCAAGCAGTCCCTTTACTTAGGCTTCATGCCCCTGCCAAGACACTTCCCAAAGTTACTGCAGGGAGCAGGTCACAACAAAGTTGGGTCTCTTTTGTCCACAGCAGCAGTCAAACCCACAGCTACCATCCTGCTTTAATCCTCCAGTTCTTAACAGCAACCATATAATGGTAAATATATCCCATATTCAAGAAGCACACTACTTTTTCATTAGCAGTGACAGACATTTACATCCTTTCCCATATAAAAGAGAGAGGACAGACAAATTGAAGGTTGTCATTTACATTGGCAAACACAAACATACAGGAAAATGCTTCAATTTAGCGGCATCACTGTGAAACTATGAGTTTTAACTTGTCTTACAATAGAAAAAACCACAATACATGGAAAATGTTATAATGACCTGATGAGAATAGTAGAACAAATTACCTTGAAACAGTTATTTCACAGTTAACATTTTCTTATTTCTTATTTTCATGTTGCCATCCAATTTACTTCTTTGTTTCAACCAATACTTCAGGCTGTATCTTAAAATCCAGGCAGGCAGGCATGTTGATATTATGACACTTTCATTCAATACCTGACAAAATGGAACTTTTCCCTGAATTGGGCTGCCTGGCATATTATTGCAATCACCATGATAAATAATTGAATCAAGCCTATTACCCAAGTAACAGGGTTTATGCGTATTTGTCTTTTTACTATAAGGTAACTAACTCTGAGTTTGAATTAACAATACCTCTGGAAACTATTGTACATCTCAACTTAATATGTAAAAAATACTTTTTCCACTGTTCAAGATAGCTAGCTCTCTGAGTAGCAAAATAAATGTGGTATGAGATTAGAAATATGTCTTCAGATCCAGCTGGAGTTTCATGCTTATCCTCTATTAAAACCAGAGCTGTCAAATGAAAGCTGCGGGAGAATATTGTACAGAAGGAAGCGGTATAGATTATTAAAGCTACAAGCTGAAAATGAGGGACAGCATCAGTGAGAGAGAGCAGAGCAAGAGCACATAAATGCATTAGCGGGATACGTAGGATGGCAGTCCTAAGTTATTTGTACTTCCTGGCGAAGGTTTGTTTTGTCATAAATAAAGTTGAAAGCTCCCTATAAATCTTGTACGTCTCTTGCTACCTAGCAAGCAGTACATTTTGAAAAGCTAACATGTGTTTTGCAAGAGCTGGAGCTGTTGATCTGGATCTTCAGTCTGGTTAAAAAGTATTGGTGTCAGACCCCCGCTCGCGTAGCCAGAGCCTGTCGCAGACGCAGGGGTCCTCATGCAGATTTGAGTTTTGAGCTTTGCTCCTGAGTCACAACCTGCCACCCACATGGTACTTTCCCCCCCTCCAAGTTCAGTATTGACATCCAACACAAGGTCAGCAGCAACACTTCAGCTCTGTGTAAAGGCAAGGTCAAAGACAACTCTGTGGGGAGTTCATCTTTGTGAACTATGCAAGAGAGTCAGCTTGAAGAAAGAGATGGGGACATGGAAGGTTTTCCTTCAGCTTTTACACAACTTAGTTTCCAAACCAAAATGAAGAGGCTTATGTACAAGCTTCCCAGATGTCACAGGTTTTGCTTCTCCTGCATGCGCATCGGAGCAGACACCTCTGATGAAGCAGCAGCCCTGAGCCCCACCACCAGCAGAGCCACCTCCCAAAGCCACCCCAGAGCCTGACCAGGTACAAACACAGCAGCTATCGCTGCTGAGCCAGAGCTAGCAGGATCACAGTCGTGTTCAAAACTCACAAAAGAAAAAAGCATCCAGGTTTAAAGAAGTATTTTGATCAGTAGAACTGGAGTTTCTCCTGTTCTGTGGTGCCAAGATGCATTATATGCATACTAACGAGGTGTTTTGCAAAAATCTATTTTTATTAATGAAGAGCATCTAAATTGCATTTCATGCCTTAAAAAAGACCAACAAAAAACCTGTTATAGAGAACTGCTTAAATATGGCTTCAACCAGAACTCTATCCCAAGGCACACAGGGGATTTGTTTTAATTATTTCGTCAGTTTTAAGCAAAAGTAACTGTGTGCAAACAACTGGTCTTGAGGGAAATCCCCATAACTAGCTGCAGTAAAACAGTCTGTCCAGGCCTGTTACTAATTCTGTTATGTCTCTATAACAGAGACATTAACAGATACGTAGGAGAAATAAGAAGTGCAATTAAACAAACTAGAAAAAAAAAAAAGAGTACTCCACCATGAAAAAGAATCATGTGTGAACCTAATTCATAACTATTCAGGGCATAAACCCAGAAAATTCAGTATTAATTGAAAAAATCTAATTGTCTAGGGATCTTAAATTAGATTCTCAGTCAAATTGTTCTACTAGACAGTTGTGATGATCACGGCTTTCTCAGACCTCAGGCCCCCATTATTAATCATGAATTCTGAGAAACAATAACAAAAATTTAAATTCATGAATAAGATTAGTCATTTTGTCCTGAGCCACACAGGAGGGCACACAATAGAAACATTAGACCAAGTATTTAGAAGTTTCCCCCAGTGCTACGGACCAAGGAAAGATTTTTCCTTGGCATTTTTGGGCTGCAACCATATTCTCACGTTTTTCAAAGGGGTGTTCAGGGGTTTTGCTTGGTGCTTATTCTCAATAAGATTTTTCTAAATACACACATCCTCCTTCCTCTTGGCCAGTGACAACGTGCTCATAGCAGCGTGGATGAGGGTGATAGTGCTGGAGCACTTGGAATAAAATCTGCAGCTCCCTAGTGCTCTCACATGCTTTTTGTCAGACAGACAGAAGACGACACAGTTTTGCTGAAATAACAAATTAAAGAGGCAATAATTCCTCCTGGACAGAGTTTTTCCATTCTGAAACATAATAGTCCATCATTAGCATTTAACCATTTCAGGGGAAATATATTAAAAGCCATCAAGTCCATTTAGTCTTTGCTAGATCATGACAGTCTAAGCATTAGCAAAGCCCTGTCAGAGTGACTGTCTGTGAGATGCTCAGCTAGCATGAAAGCCCACTTTTCATCCGATTACTTCATCACGTTATTTACCTTTGACTGCACACAAATTACAGAAACATCACAAAGCAATACAGCATGCCTGAAAATGTCATAACCCTTTTTACTTGTAGTATATGCTTTGAAACAGAAAATGGAAAAATCAATACAGTTAGATCAGATAGTCTGAATTTGCAAAGTCTGGACTTGCATGAATTTTAGTCTAAATGGCACAAACACTTCTGGCTTGGTTGTATTGTGGTACTGTGTGTGTCCAGAAATCCCTCTGTAACAATTATATTTGATTAAAAGGTGTGCTAGATGTTGTAACTACCACCTTGAGTAAAGCTCTCTGGGTCTTTAAACTGATTGTTAATTCATCACTGCATGCGAGGGCTGGCATACTGATCAGGCTATCTAGAAGCTTATATTGCAAGAATGAACACTGCAACTTCTTTCTTTTTCCGAAGGAGGTATATGCTTCTCAATTTAATGTTCAGGAGGCACTCAGGGATGGCCAACTGATAACTGAAGAGCAAACAGGAAGAAGAGCTCAGCTTTCCAGTGGCAGAAGCAGGTCACCAAAGATACATCCCCCAAAGTTTTACTTCATTTACTACGTTCCCTTATCCTTACACTTCAGGTAAAGTCATAGACTTGCCTCTATTCACATCATTCTATAACCTACAAATGCTAAGTAATGCATTAAGCCTACCTCTCTCTTTTAAAAGGGCTTCCTTATATATGATGCAGAAACATATCTCAACTTCCAGATATGTGGAGAATCAGATATAAACCAGTGTCCTTTCCAGGCTGTGCACAGCCCTCCTGATGATCCTGGCAACACCTCACAATCTGCATCTTCCCGTGAGCAGCTGAGAAAAAAATGCAACCTGCAGTAGCAACACTCCCTGCAGACTGATCCTGCCTGGAGGATGGAAATACTACTGTCACCTCTCCTTGTGTCACTAAATAGGCTTACAGCTCAAAATTGCCTTTTGGGCTTTTAACCACAATTAAAGAATCCAGTATAACTACAGCAGCAGTACCTACCTCTCCCTGTGTATGGGTAGGTGGAGTGCAAGCTTCTGAATAGAATAAGTTACAGTAAATATACCAAGAATTCAGTTTATTACTTGGAAATAAAGCCCATATTTTGTCAAAATTCTGCCTGGAGTAAAAAGAAACGGAACTTTCATTTATCAGTTCTGATTGCTATGGACACTTTGTGCCAATGCTCCAGCAGTCTCTGCAGCAGTTCCCCATGGTGAGAGTCTACATCAAGGTCTTTGCTTAATGGATGGTCTCCATGGAGCAGACCCAGCAGCCTCAGGCATATTTTCTTTTTTTCCCTCTTCTTCACAATGTTTCCCCACAAAATTAGGAAAAACATGGTGAGCATTGCTGTAAGGGGTCTGTACACTGCTCTAGCCATGCTGAAGTGGGGCACTGTGTTTCCTTCAAGGCTACTTTGAACAGAATATTTGCAGAGAACTGACTGTAAGCATTGCAGCTTATTTACTCAAAGACCAAAAATGCTGCAAGGCCTCACTATGTTCAGCTCAACAGAGATGGAAAGATGAGCTTTCCAGTATTTATTTCTTCACAGAAGTCTGTGCATGCACAGGCTCTCACAGGCTTAAGGAAAAACAGGAGCCATCAACCGCCATTCAACAGTGATGAAGCAGGAAGCCTGGAAGGGTTTCACCTGCTTGCTGACAGGACAAGGCAGGGTGATAATAACATTTCTATTTTAAAGCTCAGATACTACAACAATAGGATTATGCAAATATCCAGGCATTCCTGAAGACAGAAAGACCAGCCTGGAGTCTTAAAACCAGAAGATATGGCTACGTCTACATAATGAAGGGGTTTTGCTTTCTCCATCATTCCCTAAAGGTTTGAGTCTGCTCTGTGTTCTCAGAGCCCATCTAATGCCCATCGACAAACGCAGTCATGACCTCCTCTCTCTTGTTAAACACACAAGCTGGAGCTGATAGTAGCAACATTCCCCTTTTATTTAATGTCATAGCAGACCAAGCAGCATCAGAAACCCACACTGCATTTTCCTCTCTCTCAAATGGTTTTAAACATCTCTCTTGGAGTACTTAACTGCCATGTTCAAGGCTATGCTGTATCAGGACACTTTGTTAAAGCTGTTTTATTCCATTAGGTTAGTTGCTTAAACTTTTATAATAAAAGGAGGCTCTCATTCCTCTTGTACAGGAATTCTTTATCTATGAAATGGAGACATACATTACAGAGATGTTGTAAGAAACATTACAGGCAGTGAGCTAGTCAGATAATGTAATAATAGGGAATGTATAAGTATTTGAAGATTATCTTTTAGTTATATATTACTTACTATTCTGTAGTTCCTATAAAAGTGTTTATCCTAAATCAACCCATTGCAAGTTGTATTGGAAAAGCAATATATGTGATTGAGATATGGTAGGTAACAAAGCATCTACAGGTCCCAGAGCTGCTAGATTCTGATTGATAAAATTTAATATTTTTGAAGGATAAAACCAGTCTATATTGGCAGTCTGGGTGATTTTCTTTTTATCTGCTCTACTTTCATTGAAGACAATATGACTTAGATTCCAATAAATTATTGAATGAAATATCCATAATGTCCGCATAAGCTTCTTCATTCTTTGGTGTGACAAAAAAAGTTACAGGTGGAAGCTTGCAAGGGAAAAAAAATTACTGAATTAAATTCTTTGGAATAAATGGCTTTTTTTTTTTTAATAAAAATAATGAAATTAATTGATTAGTTATTTTTGCAGTGAAGGTTGCTCCTGTCTAATACAAAGGTTTTAAGGTACAAGATAAACTGCTCTATTCCATAGCTTATATTGAAGAAGGAAGAACAGTGTGTGTAGTTGGTACTTTCCATGTGGCAAAGGAATAAGGCCACAGGCATAGCTTTTCTCAATAGGCAAACCACATCTGGTACAGAGAATGCACCAAGCTGTAAATATTCATTTCTAAACACTACTGAAAGAACAACTAACATATACTACACCTGAAATCCCACTTACAAGATTCACATTCAAAAATCCTTTTCATCAGTCACTCAGGTAAATCTTGAGATTCCCATTGGAAGGGAGTCTTTGTTGGCTTCGCAGCTGGAATGAGCAAGATAAAGCAGTGGTGTCTGGGGATAACCCAAGGTAATTCTGCAAGAAGTAATTCTGTCCTGGATTGAGATCTCCGGAGGGCTGGGCAGGAATTTGGGAAGGGCTGAAATATGCATGGACATGCTCGTTACACACTTTCAGCAGTGCATGAGAGCCCTCTCTTCCTTGCCATATTTTATTGTACATATTATGAGTGTAGATTATCATCTTGTTGGTAGAAGCATTATAAAAAGAAATTAATAGCCTGAAGTGGGACTGTGGGGTGTTTAACAGGAGGTACCCAGCAGGACCCTGGACATGGAGGCAAAAGGGGCTCTCCGCAGGACGGGGAGCATGGCCACTCACTGCCAACAAGAAGGTCAAGGTCCAAGGGAAGGGGCAAGTTCATGAACCATCTCCACACACCCTGGGAAACCAGGTCTCTGTGGGAGCAGGAGGAAATATAAATGAAAGAAGCCGGTTTTGGATAAGAGTTAGCACCCCTGCCAAGAGGTAGTTTGACACAGGGGGCCAGGGCCATCTCCGGTGTCAGTCAGTCAAATCGGTATAGTTCTGGCAGGGACAAATCTGGCTCATGAGATTTAGACTGGGGAGAGAAATCTGTTTTTAAGAGCACTCCAATCTGGAGAAAACTCATGCAGACGGCAAAGTGACTCTGTGATGACAGGTGACAAATGAACTCTGCTGTGACAAGTGAGAAAACTGTTCAGGAATATAAAATATTAAAAATATATTTCTTACGTCCCCCTCCCTTTGAGAGGGTCAGATCCTCAAATATGCCTCTGGCCTGCAGATGGGATTTAGAGTAAGAGCCCTAAGGTTGCATCAACACTTACTGCTCAGTGCAAGTCCTGTGTTCGGTTCAGAAGAGAGTTTTAATATTTTACACTGCTAACTCTGTGAAAGGGGGAAAAAAAMCAACAAAAACCAGATGTAGACCAGCACTACAGCTTCACAGCATATGTTTCTTTGCACTGGGTTTCTTGGTGCATGAACAAAAATCAAGTCAGCTAAGGATTTCCCCCCCCCCCCAACTCTCCCTGTTTAATTTAATTGTGACCTTCCATTTTTTCCTCTAGAGAAGCTTGATATTACTTTGTAAAGGGCATTTTCACTCTTTAATTGAAAAAGACAATCAGGCTGTGGCAGAAATTATTGTTCCCCACCTTGAAAATTAGTGCCTGGATTGGCTATTCATACCATTTAAGCTGAATTGAAGACCTGGGGCCCATGTGCATCCTAATGTGTAAATTACAGGTCCTCTCCCCTTAGAAGCTCCAAAGCAATTTAACTAAATAAAGGAGCACTGGTGAAGGTCCTTTGTTGATTATGCAGCTTTGGAGAAGGACAAGACCCAGCAATTGTGCTTTTCCCTCTCAGTTTGGCAGACTGCTCTGTCAGGGCAGAGAGGAGCAAGGCTTCGGGGTGAGAGCAGCAGCAGKGCTCTGCTGGTGGCCTTCTTCAGCGGGGAAGGAGGGGGCAACTTTCTCTTAACCAGGGTGGGATGTAGTGTTCACCTCAGGTGGAAAACTAGAACAGAAGTGGGAATTAGAGGTGATTTTTAACCTGCCCTAGTGAAAGGGGACACGGGTGATGCCCAGGCTTGTCCTGGCTGAAGCAGCTTCAAGTCCTACAGACCCTGTGATGTTACAACACTGATGAAGAGGAGGCTCACATGTACTTCAAACAGGGAAGGAGAAGAACTCAGTAGGTGTTTAGTGGAAAATGCAAGTATTTAAAAATCAGGAAATAGGAAATGCTAAGCAGCTTTCAGACACCTTAATTGGAGATAACACCTCTCAATCCTAGAATTGAATTAATAGAAAATCAATTAGAACATTTCAAAAATTGAGATTAGATGGCAACGGGAAAAGATTAATGTAGTGACACTATTATCAAGACAAAGGAACTGTCAGAGGGTTTGTTTAGCAAGTTTACTACAGTTTTGAAAGCTGAAAAAAGTTTGCTTTCCAGTGAAAGTTGTAGGAAATGAGACTAGCCATTCCTTTGGGAGATATTTGGAGAAAAAGATGTTTCCCATAACACACCCTATTGGTAACCAAGCTGCAAGAGATTGGTACTAGTCTCCTACAAGGCAATTTAGTACAACAATACTGAGGAGAAGCAAGAGACATGGCTAGATGCGCAGGAGGTCTTCTGGAGTGGTCTGAAGAGATGATCACAACCTTCTGGCAAGAGGCACAGTCTATATCTAAAAGTGTTTTAGCCCAACAAAAGTTTGGGACTTGCTGTATATGAAAGAAATAAAAACAAACCCAAGATGTGGCCAAGTATGGGACCTCCCAGAATTCAAGATAATATAAAAGATCCAATAAGTTCCAATTTTTCTATCTGCAGCTATAACAGACCTGATTCCTCTGAATTGGGCATTGAATTCAGACCCACACTTACCAATGGGCCCCCTAATTCATTACAGTCACAGGCAAGTGAWGGTAACTAATTGTCAGCTCATAACACAGGTGTTAGAAATGCTTATAGCAAATCATAACAATGAGCTTCTTTTAAAAAACTGCTGAGGTTGTAATTTTTATCCCATTTCCCTGTGAGAGAATTTCTATTGTGATACATCACATCCAGTAACACCCATCATATTGCAATATATCATAGCCAATAAGAGAAACAGAAGAAACTGGAACAGATGTGATATATCACAATTTGACACAGCCACATGGAAATGTGAAAAATTTTATTGATTTGTCCTCAGGAGCATAGCTAATCTGTAAAGTGCTCTTACTACTAATGCCTTAACATTCATTGCACATTTCAATAACAAGTAATTACAACGATAATATTTGGGATTATGTAATGACAAAACATTTACAAAAAAAATCAAAAGTTCAAGAAAGCATGAAATTACATTAATTCAGATGAACTGTTAGTAATTATGCAAGGTGATAAATTGGACTTTCTCTAATTGTCTGTAACAATTTCATATATTAAAATTGCTATTTTGTAATACAGAGATGTCCTATGCCTGTTCTTAAAATGGACTGGTTTGGAAGTGCTACACCTATCCCTGAGCAGTTTAAGGAATTTCAAACACATGATTGGGAGGTTGAAATGAGTTGCTACTTGTGATTAGGTTTTTGTTCCTATCAGACATATTTAAGAAGTAGTTCCCTAATCCCGGGAAAACTGACCATGCCTTCACACATTCTGTTGTGCAAGTTAAACCTACCACTCTAACACTTTAAAGGCAGTTTTATATTAAAAAACCAAATGTGTGGGTAATAGCGGTGGTGGTGGTGAAATCAGAAGATATATATTCATGATACAATCAGCAATTATGTCAGTGCTGAGCTTTAAAACACTAAAGAAAAAATACTGCGTGGCTGAACTTATTAATTAGCCTATTAACACAAGTACTTATGCAGGAAATATTTGTGTATATCATTACATTTTTTCTATCTCCATAGATCATCACTTCAAGTAAACACCTCACCCACCATTGTAGGTTTGCTTGCCTTCTCTCAATAGCAACTCTGTATTCAATAAAGCTACGCGGATTGTCATCCTCATCCAAAACTGTTATTCTTCCCACCTTCTCTTTTTATTGTAATTGAATATCTACATTGAAGACTTGCAGGCCATATCCTTTACTGCCATAAATCAACATAATTTCCTTGACCCTGGTGGGATACTATTGACTTACACCCGCTGAAAAGAGCTCTGGCCCATTTCTTCTCCCCATTCCTCCCTTCATACCTGGTAAGAGGCTGAAAGCCTCCTTCACCTCAAGTATTCCCACTTACATCAGAGAAAGCCCTGTCACTCTCTAATTCAGTTTCCACAAGATGCCATATGTTCTGCTTGTTCTGAGCACATACCTTTCTTGCTTAGGTCTGTGAATGTTCCCGGCCACAGATGATGACTTCTTGCCATGCACAGCTGAGTCCATATATTTCCACTCTTCACTGAGGAATCACTTGTTCATCTGAGCATTTTGCTTAGCCTGCATGACCTCATTATCACATCCAACTGATTAATTGTGCTATACTAATAGTAATCTGCCAACATGCACAGTGCTGGAAAAAAGTTGTTTTTTTGTTAAAACTCACAGCTGAGAGAGCAATGCAGTGTGAGGGAACTCATTCATAAAGTGAGATAAATACAGACAAAGAATGGAAGGAATTATGTAGGAACTAGGTGATAATTTATTTCTAGATCTCTGCAGAAACACTGAAGTTAGCAAATATACCATCTGTTAAATAGTCGTACTATTCCTAAGTGCATATTAGCAATCTAAATGTGTGCCAAACACCTGATCTTAGCAATCTTATTTGATACTCTTTTTGACAAGCAACACTATGCTTTATTAGATTATGTCATGTTATGTTATAAAGCTATGCTAGGTAACAGTAACTGGGAGAATGGAGTGGTGGTGCTTTGTTGGTCTAAATGCCCGCTCAGGGCAAAGAAGTGGTTTAGAGAAGCAGCCAGATTTTCAGAATAACAAGAGCAAAGTAGAATATCTACGTTTATATTCATCTTCAGGGTTTTTTTTTTATATATATATTTAACACATTTTAGATTGCAAGTAATCATTGAAAATACACACAACCCCATGGGGGAAAAATGGATGCAAAAATCTTTTGGACAAAAAGACTGCTGCCAGCAAAAAACCATTATTTCTAATGGTCCACCTCATTCCTCTGTTTATCACCCTGGGCTACATAACAAAGATAGACAATTTTATAACTCATTATTGAATCCCCTCTGAATGAGATGTCATAATATTTCATAGGAGATGCTGCCTGCCTGGAGAAAGGGTCCAATAAAGATGATAGCAGAAGTAAGACTGACTCCCCTAATGAGTTATTTTTACTCATTTTGCTTTGTTTTGCTCTTTCAGAGTTTTTTTTAATATGCAATGATTCTTTATTACAGAGAGAGACACTGAATAAATTCATTTTGTACAATTATCTATCAAAATCAACTTCAGATAGAGAAAAAAGCTCATTCCTGTTTAGGCCTACTAAATTGGGGGGGGGGTGGGGTGTGGTTCTAAAAGATGCAGTGTGATGACCTCAGAGTCAAGCACTGGAATGGATTGTCTAAAGAAAACATCTATCCCTAGAGGTCTTTAAAAATGGGTTAAATAAGTATCTATTAGGAAGGACATAGCATACTTGTACCTGTCATGGGCCAGAGGAATACATTAAATGACCATTCACATGCATCCATATCTACTTTTTACACCTATGATTCATTAGTAAGCATAATGGGATGAAAATCTTCTCTCCAGCACTAGGAAAAGCTGAGCTGCTTTGTATAACTGAACTATAAACCTGCTATGAAAGAGCTCTGACTCCTGCATACAGATTTTGATACTGAATTTAAGGTTGAAAAGCGTAGATCAAAAAGGCAAAGTCAACATTTTCCCCACATATAATCAAAAGTAGTCCTGCTAATTATAAAATAGCAGATCCAATAAAAGATCTAGTACTGCTGCGTTTTCGATATTTAAATCAGGGATACTTGTCATGATTTTAATGGAGAAACACAGACAGGTGATACAGTTTCTAAAATTAAAGTAAAAATGATACCATGACATATCATGTCATTAAACTAAGAATTGCTATTAGCAACTTATGACTTTCCAAAATCTATTCCAATTTCAGAGTAAAGTATTACATAGTTAATTCTGAATTGTCATGAAAACCTTTTGCTACTGCTGCACTGCGACTCCTTTTTTGTCCTCCTTTCTTGGGTATCTCATAACAAGTGAAATTTTGTCCTCAGCAAAAAAAGTAGACCTGATTTACCATAGCAGAAAGCATTGGAAACCACTAGTTATACTACATATATTTTTCCATACAGCCCAAGAGTTTGTTTGTTTTGGTTTTTGTTTTTTTTTTGTTTTGTTTTGTTTTTTTCAAACTCCATTTTTATGTAGAAGCTGCACAATCTGCATTGTATTAGTAGCTCAAGGAAAGTGATAGAAAAGGGAAATGTGACCATTTTTGTTGCTAGTGCCTAAATCCTAAAATATCTGAATATTTTGCAGCTCCCCAATCTTTTTTCTACTTAACATAATAAATAGGAAAATTTGAGGGTCTTTTTTTTCTATACAAAGCTGGCCTCTTCTCCCAGAGCACACAAGCCTGAGGGCAGCCAACCCAAGCAAATCCCCATCTAACGTCTTGACAGTTGACCCAGGGGCCACTTTTCCACACAAATATTTTGTGCTGGCCTTCTCAGAAAACGCTTAACCCACAGGAGAGAGAAGAAAAAGGAGAAAGCTGATAAATTTTCTCAGACTGAATTTTCAGAACAGGTAGATAAATAAATCCACACATTCAGAGATTGGACCAGTAAGTACCTTCCAAGTATGAATCCAAACTCTGGTTGGTCATATTACATCCATCCACTGTTTTCTTTTCCAATTAGTATTACATGATGGAATAAAACTAAGTAAAYAATTTTTCTCTTTTTTTTGGCCTTTCTTGTCTTTTTTTGTCCCTCCGGACTATCCAGACTGCAAGACAGAGATCTAGCCAGCAGGCAATTAAAAGAACATCAGAGTTTAAAACACTTTCCCGGTGTATTGACAGGTACCATCTATTGTGGCTATGACAGCACAAGGAGGTGTTACAGCTGCCTAATTCAATTCAGTCACCTCTGAGTAGACAATGTCTTCATAGGAGACCAATATACAGGAGATGAAGAGGAGGAAAAGAAAAATTAACTCTGTAAAGTTCAACTAAGGGGGAGAAAATTGATATATTGACATAAATAGCTGAGCCTGTACAGGTAGTAATCGTTATTGCTTTGACCAACGAGAACTGTTTCTCTCTATTGAGCTCTGGATCAGGTAGTTCTTCAGCTGATGAAAAATGGAACAGTTGTTTGAAACAAAAATCTGCAGCAAGGTAAATAAAATAAGCTTAAGGCAAGCAGTATACGACACTATGGAATAAAGATTTTTAAGGGGAAGCTGATATTATTTATTATATTAAAACATATTTTGAATGTATTTCAGGCAATCATTTCCCAAAGTACTGAGAAAAGTAGCAAGTCTTCTCATTAGGAAGAGAACTGAATCAAAATTAAATAATCAGTTTAACRTACATCTATTGTGTCAGGTTTTGTAACTGAACTATTATTTAAAGGGAATGAGATCGATAAAGATACTTCCACATCATAGTGAAATGCAAGAAAGCAGAAGAGATTGAGTGTGATGTTAGATTCAATAAAAAAAAATTAATAGCCATAAAAAATCACCTATGGGAGATAGGCATGGTCATGTTTATACAGGAGATTTCCCCAAACCACCACGTATTTCCTCCCGAAAGTATCCTCTTTCTTCCCTTTAAAACCAGTGCTAAAGTTTGAGTCAATTAAAACATATCTACTTACTGCAGCCAGCTTCAGGACAGAACAGACTCATTAAGAATACAAAATACTTTTATCATCATTTAAACATACACTCTGTGGGAGTCCTGATGATGTTTAATTATCATTTGTATATATATAGAAGAGCACACCTGCTTTTTATTTCTATAGAAAAGGAAACAATGCAAAAATGCTTTTTTCCTACTCATGTAGCTTAAGAGTCTAATAAGTTCCAAAAAATGATGCTAGAAAAAGTCATGGAATAATACACTAGCTTTGCAATTAGGAATTGTGAATACAAACTCACAGGGTTAGAGTATAACTGCTTTATGAATAGGTATGTCATGATTGCCAAAGGACTAGATACTAGGTTGGACGAGCTATTTTTCCATACAGTGTGGCAATTCACATACTGAGATTATATTATGCTATTGAATACATGAATATGTTCTTGAGTTACATAAGCATTGCATAGCTTGGGGTATAAATCTGACAGATAATAACTGGGTCTTGTTTTATCCTCTCTCAAGATCTTGAAAATTTTGAAACGAAAACAAGAAGCACAGTGTCTGTCAGAGAAGGACAAGGAGTGGTTCTGCTCTGTGGTCCTCCACCACATTACGGAGGTATGATGAATAGCCCTACGTTGTGTGCAGCCTGAACATCGACTGCTATAGCTCAGGAGAAGTAGTCTATGCAGTTCCCTGCCCGATTAGCGCTGAATTTATTTGTGCATGATGCATATGGGTTTACAACAAATTTGGATTTCATTTCTTTAAAGGACACTGGGGTTTGTGCTTCTTAAGGGGCCTCTTTTATTGTTCTACGGTTACTTGATGGACTAGAACATGTCATCGCTCTTTGGGTGTGACACAAGCAAAGAAAGCATGAAGATCTAAAAGACTACCCCCTGACATGACTGGTTATCTCAGCTCCTTCACCCATATGGAACAGCAGAAGAGCAACCAACAGCAATTCTTTCTACATTAAAACCATTTCAGGTCTGAGGGGAATGACTATTTTGCTTTTTAGTGCTTGCTACTTCAATGCTATAATTTGAACCCTGCATTTTACACATTAGATTTATCATGAAAATTTGTCTTCCGTTCTTGAATACCTGATTCTCTCCTTCTTAATAATCATAAAAATCATAGAAAAAATTAGATTGGAAGGGACTTCCAGAGAGGTAAACTCTCTGATCAAAGGAGGTCTGATTAGATCAGGTTGCTTGGTAATTTTCAATGCTTCAGGTAAAGAATGAAAAGATTTTTCTGGGGAATTGATGTGGGGATGCTTTGTCTCTGTTGCCATCACCTACTACTGCTTCTTAACCATAGGGCTGGTTTTGAGGTCTTCCTTTCTGGACAAGGTAAAGTCCAGGTGACAAGCAATGAACCAGTAATGCATTTAGCATGATGTTTCAGACTTTTCATCTAAGACAACCCTAAGCATGGGGCACAATTTTCCTTTTCCTCCTTTTTATAGGTGTATTACCACCTCCAACATCAGCATTTACAGAGCAGTACAAAGGCTTGCACATGTGTTTACACTGCTACTGTCATTTTTTCTTAACACTTTTTGTATCTACCAGAAGTGAGAAGCTCTTGAGTGATCTTTTGATATTTATTTTTTTCTCCCCAACATTGACTCTTACAAGTTTTGAGCCATATACATTCACAGATCTCCTGCAGGGGTGTTAGATCCCAGATCAAAACTCCTTCAGATCTTTTGAAGTCTGGAGTAAGAACTATGGTTTCCTAATATAACTAACTGAAGATGATTGGAAATTTTACCCTGGACAAGCAACTGTATATTAATAAAGGGAAAATATCAATAGCATAGTTACCAAATTGTCTTGCTCTGGACTGAAAGAATCAGCAGTTCTTRGATGACTCATGTCCTGCTTTTGGCAGGAGTGACCACACATCCACAGGAGCTGCAGCTTTCTGTGTGCTAGTGCCAACATCCTGCTCTCAGCAATGTTTCCTCAATTCTTCTTAAAGAAACAGAGTTATAAGACAAATTCCCGTGAGAAGGTAAATAGTGATCTATAAAGAGGATGCAGTATATCAGAGATGTAGAGAAACCCATCAATCAATTTAAAGCCCGCAAGTCTTGAACAGAGAGGAAATGTCAGTTCACTTAGTGTTTATAGCCATATGAAAGAAGTATATAATCAAGGAGATGAAGTGAAACGTGGGCCTTAAGGGCAGAAAAGGCTTGCAAGAGTTCCTGAAATGTATCAATGGGACAGACAAAGACAACACATATATCCTTAAGTCAGTAAGCTATATATTTTCCTCTTGCTGTAGGATAAAATTATGATTTGACAAATAGGAATGAGTAGAAGAAAACATTCAGAACAAATAAATAGTTAAGAAGTGAGTTCATCCCAGATTAATTGAACTGACAAAATGGTATCCATGAACAAAGCCTTTGCCACAGTATTTCTTAAGCTGGAGATGTGAGCTGTTGACCAACAGGCCCAAAATATACATTATCTGAAACACCAAGTCTCTAGAAAACAGAAACTGAGTTCTTTTATCATGCATAAACACTGTATTTATGATCCAAAATTATATGCCATGGGGATGAAGTACATGGTGTGAACTATGCTAAGTTGTATACTATCTCAGGATGCTTAGGAAGTTGTTTTTATTAAAAAGGATTGTGTATTTAGTTCTTGTTTTTAATTGAAACCCTTGTCTCTGACTCACAATACCTACAGGAGAAAGGATTACGAGCCTCGCATACAGCTTCCATTACAAGTGTTCTGTACAGTACTTTAAACATGGAATTAGTTAGGAATTAGTTAGATATCAAGGAATTTGGAAAATATACCATACCAGGAGGAAAAGAGTTGCCTTTCCTATAACATTAACACAAGTAAAACAACACAAACTGTATAATGTGTCCTATACACTAGGAAACAAAATTGATTTAGAATTTCCTATCCAACTTAGTAGGCACAGCCTATAACCAATGCAGACTTTTTGCTAGTATGAGCATTTACAGGGAAACTGAGGTTAACTGTTTGGGTAAAAAACACTGACTRTGCTCTTGGAAAGAAGTTATCCATGTCATTGAAAAGACATCCAAGGGAGCCAGAGCAGATGGATACAGCCCTTCAGGCACTCCTTCCTACAGACCAGCTGCTGCTTTCCCCAGGAAAAGTCACTTAACAGACCTGGCCCTACCCATACATTGCATAGAGGGAAGAGGAACATGGTTCTGATGGTTACAGCCTTTGTTTTCCTTTGACTTGAAGGAAGACAGAAAACCTCTGTACAGCAGTTGTTCAAAGCAGCTATTGWTAACATAGTTATTTTGGAATAGGATGCACTAGATAAAGCCTCTTGCCTTCCTGCTAACCTAGGAAGTCTGTATCTGCTGCTTCTAGCAATAGAAGAAGAGACAGAAGGGCAAGAACCTAAGAAAGCAAGGAGTTTTTATTAATTRAAGTTTCTTCCCATATAACATCAAGAAGTAGGAATAGGTAGATAGAATGAGAGCTCAAGAAATACTTCTATAGTCTATGGTATCTAGAGGAATGTTTCACTTCTCTTTCTACCTCTCATTATAGAGACCAACACATTGCCAAGCTTATCTAGCCCTATACCACAAACAGTCTAAAGTTAAACTTTCTGTAGGTTCACAGGAAAGCAAGCTCTGCAGATATTGTTAGGCCACTCAGCTGTTTATTATACACTGTAAGTACTTTTCCACATTCAAAGATATTTAAAGCTTAAGCTTAATTAAAATTAGTTTTCTGATATTGTTGACAAGAACAGCTGTATTACTGCCTTTTTGTATACATGCTTCTTAACAGAGACTGCACTGATAACCTGTTTTTGCTTATACAAGAGAAATAAGTGATTTCATTCTAATAGGGGATAGAGAATATATGAGGCACCTATATGATAAGAAACAAGAAAAAAGTACAAAAGGGTTCCTCTAACAGCTTTAGACCTTAAACTAACTCTCAGATAACAAAAACCCCGCAGAGTTCTGTTAAAGCTATACTAAAAAATTTAACACCAAAAGAGAATCTACTCCATATTGCTATGAACAAACATTAGCACTTTTAGCAAAGACCAAACACAAAAAAGAAAGGAAAAAAAAGACCCACCTTTTAAAGGCATAGTTCATGTCTTAGATAWGCAAGACATTAAAAATTTGCTACAGTTAATGAACAAAAAACCCATAGCCTGTAATTAGCTTTTGAAAGAAAGAGCAAAGCTGCCCCACATTACCTGACCCAGCCTAAACTCTCCATTTCCTCATCCAGCCCCTCCTTGCCTATTTATGCACTTGCAGCTCTCCAGCCTCAGCTGTTGTTATTTATGAGGCTCATTAACACACCTTATAAAGTTCAGCATGTGACTTTCCTCTGCTTGTTAGTGAGGCTCTGGAGTGCAGGAGTGGGAAGGTAAGTTGTATTTCTTTCTCTGAGAAGTGTCTCTTCTCTAGCTTAAGTTCTTTAGGTCAGCTGTTTTTTCCCTATGTAATCAACATATAGTATTATTTTATTATCAAAAAATAGTGCTTCATATACAGCTAGGAGGTCGCAAAAAGCATCTAGGGAGGAGGAAGGAAGTTTGAAGAAGCCTTCATTTCTGTAGCTATATATGAGCTTGACCTGACTATAATTAAGAAGCTGCTGTGTAAATGGTAATACTTGACACGAGACTGTGGGGTGGGCTGTTATTCATTTATTTTCTTAGAGGTGAAGTCTGATATAAGGCCTGTTTCCTTCAAGCTGGCTCCCTGTAGAGCTTTAAGGAAGTTACTAATCTTGTTAGGAGCAGCAGGATCACTTGCGCATAAGAGCTGCCAGGGTTTGAAGCTGGCATGCTGACTCTCTAGGCTTTTCTCTATGCTGACATTACTATACCAAGGCTACATTAAAAAACCAAAGCACTCTTTAAGAAGTAGGAGCCTTGTAGAYCTGCTTAGTGGGGGAATATGCCAAATCCTCAGCTAGCAGAAGGGTGGGGATGGAGGTGCACATGAAAGCAGGGAATAGGTAACCGGGTGTGCGGAGGGGATGAGATGAGCAGTGCTGCCTTATGTAAAAGGGCATTTGACTTCTGCCTCAGGTTGTTTCTGCATTTTATATTAAACAGTCTACTTGATAAAATGCATAATCTTAAAGTGAAGGTTTGAAGTGATCTCCCTTTATAAAGCTGAGTGCCTTAGTTATGGGTTTAGAGTCCCTTTCTGCTCCTATGAATCTTTAATTCTTTCCTGCCAACTCTGGCAGGAGGGGCAGAGTCTCTTCCTTGAGACTGTTCTCCTGCAGAACAAGCAATATTGATTTGAATTTGCTTGGGCTGAGGAAAGCAGTGAAATGTTATATTCCCTAGACTAGTATATCAGGAGTGATTATCAGCTGCTTGTCTTCTTTCCCAGCTGTGCTCTGAAAGAAAGTGCTCACAGCCGACAGGCGTAGGCAATGCTCTCCTGCCTTCACTTGCCTGGAAGGTGAGGTGGAGTTCACCTGCTTTTGGGGGCTTCTGGGATGAGAAGGGAGACTAACACCACACAGTCACCTGCCTTGGGTTAAGAAAAACCAAACCAACCCACGCGCACCCTAGGACTGCAGCACTAATAAAAAGGCTCATGCTCTGGCATATGCATAGTGAAGTCTACATTGCTGTAATTATCCCTCCACTGACATGTAGCCCCTCTGAAGTAAAGGGAGTTCTGTGCTCTCCAAGGCATCTTCTCACAGMGTCAATAACAGCGTTGGGATCACTGTCTTTTGAGAGCAAATATCATTTTCCAGTGTTCAGAGCTCATATGTGTTAATTTGGGCTGAGACTAGTCATCTGTACACATGAAAAGGAGCTGTACTGTGATATTTATTAGGCCATAGCTACACAGAATTAAGAAAAATTAATTACCTGAAGGTGATTAATGTTTTTGAAGCTTGTCTTAGAAAACACCTTGACACATAGGTGTTAAATTAAAAAATTGAGGGTAGAAATTATATGAATAATATTTTACTATTAGTTTTTGTGAACTAAATCCTGAAGCTTTCATAGTTCTCTGAATTTTATATTGTCATTATTTGTAGGTCCAGATATGAGAGGGATTCTCTCTGGGTTTAAAACTCCATAAGGTTAGCAGAATTTTTTTGTAACCTAGGGGTAAATCATATTTTCTCTCTATTGGTCTTTGGAACAAGCTCAACTTTTACTGTAAGCAATTTCCTTCAAAAGTGTAGGGGGGAAAAAACCCACAACAATCTGGGACCAAATTCTGCTTGTTTGGTCTGTATCTAAATCACCACTGAGTAAGGACTTGCCTGAAATTACTCCAACTTGCTTCTCGCCACCCACAGCAGCACCCTGTGATCAGTGAATATTTCTCTGGAAGGGTTCCCTTCCCCAACCTCTTCTCTCCCTTCTGCCCCACTACGTAGTTTTACCTCATATTTATTTTTCTAAAACATCACACATTAACTATAGTGAAAAGAGCAATGGGAAAATTGGACTAATTTATCTGGTATAGGAACACCTCCATTCCCTTACTTCAGGCAAGTTGATTCATTTTCAATATCACGTGAAAAGTGGTTACTCCAGAGGGAAAGTTACAGCCAAACAGGTCTATGCACAAAGGAAAAAAATGAAATAGAGAAAAAAAGCCTGCAAAAATCTTTGGTGCTGATAATGGCTAAGACTTGTGTAAGACCTTTTATGCTGAAGCCCCTTCATAGTGGTGTCTGAAATTCGATAATTCTGAGACTGTCATGGGTATGTTGAAGTGTGATCCCAACTGCTATCTGTTTCAGAAATCCTGTGGTTAAATGGAAAACAAAAATAAACTAAAAAATAATTGTAACTTTATTTGTTCTTCCATAAAATAGCTGGCAGCAGCAGTTTTCAAGTTCATTTTAGCTAGACTTCATTAGCAGGTTACTCTCTCTTTATAATTTCCCTTCTATGCCTCTACTACCTTTTGTTCAGCATTACCTTCACCAGACTCTTCCCAGCTGCTGATTTACTCATGCAAATGAACGTAACCCTAGAAGTGATGGCATGGGCCTTTTACTACTTTCTTTTGCTCATTCAATGGATCTGCTCCACATTTGCTTTATTCAAAGTGACCCAAAATGGAAAAATTTAAGTAATAGTAGCTTCTTTTATAATGCAACGCAGATTTTCTAGCCTATTACATCTCTTGATGTTGTCACTTAACTTTCTAAGAAAAGATACTGTGTAAGGGAGTAGACTGCTGGTATTATGCCTTAGAAGAGAAAAAAAGTTTTATCTCCAAAGTCTGGTTCCTTTCTCTTGAGATTTCATCCAACTCCCATTGAAGTCAATTAAAATTAGGGTTTCTATAGAGTTTAGTGGAGCTGAATTAGGCTCTAGGCAAGTATGGCCTGCGGATTGGTGATGATGAACCTGCAGTTAGATGAGCGGTAGTGTTTATATCCCTCATACTGGGGGGGAAAAGGATTTAAATATGAAAAGGAGGGGCCTGCACTTGTTCCCAGTTAATGGGAAAATTCATCAATAGGCCCTAAGGCAATGGTGGAGTACAGGCAGGGAGAGAGTAACAGAAACTTCAGAAGATAAAGTCAACTGGAACCCCCTGAGAATTGAAATCAGGACAGACAAGTACTGGCTCTCTTTTACTGATTAATTAATTCACAGATTGACCTCATGAAGAATGTCTGTGTAGCATAAAGTTGGTTTTAATAGAGTTTTATTAGGATTCGTATACTCTATCCTGCACAGAATATTTAGTTGCATCACCAGGTCCTACAGCAGGAATCTGTTTTTTGATTGCATGCCATAAGACAGTTTGAAGGTCCTTCATGGGCATCCATGTGGTGTCTTAGCAGGTATGGTGGTGCCCTGTTAGAGCGGGTCAGTGCTTTCTTCAGCCCTGTAATTGCTAGCACCAGAACTGGACTTCGGGAAGGGAACCTCCAAACTCATTTTTCCTATTTATCTTGCTTTTTAAACTACCTCCAGTTTATTATCAGATACACTAACCTTTCATGAAAGCCTGTGCCTCCAGCTATCAGTGGTTCAACCTCTCAGAGCAGTTTTGTTGCACGTAAGCCCATATGTGCCTTTGTAGGTATGTGTGAGGAGCAAAGCAAGGGTTCTAGCTGTCACGGGAGGGACATTGGGGCACCAGCCCTCAGGTGTTCTTGTGAAATCTGGGGAGATTGCAGATACATGGTATTCCTTCCACAGAAATCCCAAGTTTACAACATACTGTTTAACTGAACATAGATTAAAGTATTTACCCTGCAAATCTTCAGCATTTTCTTTACAGTCCCTAAGTTGCAGGTTAGAGAACTTCAAAAAAATGGGTTGAAACCAGAGTTTTGCCCACACCAGTCACTTTGGTCTGTTTGTCCAGCCAGACTATAGTCATCAAACTTTGTGCCTGAGACAGGAACATAGTCTGTATATAGTATGTCTCTGGAAGACAYATCAGGTCATGGCTACATCACTTATATCTTGATATAGGCTGATCCTCCCTGTGGAAAAACCCACCCATCTCCAGATTTTCTTCTGTAAATAGATGCTTTAACCAGGTACCTAAAAGTACATAGGCATGCAAATGTGAAAACATGGTGCTTTTATCTTGTGTGTATGCATATGTATATGTACACACGTGTTGTATTACACTATTTTAGGAATTGTTGCATCCTCTAGGTTTACTGTACATCAGAAAAAAGTTTASCATTACGCTGTAGTAAAACAGAGCCTATTGCAGGATTTAGCCAAGTATAGAAAGTGTCATTGATTGCTCCCTGGAGATGCATCGTTTCTAATGAGAGTCCTAAAATGTTAGAAGATGATAACATAAAACTCCACAAAACTACTGGAGTTTGCAGACTTATTACCATACTGTACCCATGTTGTAACTGAGGGGGGGGAAAGAAACGTAAATAATCTTTTTCAAATGGGATTGTTGATGGGGGAAATGTGTAAAAATGAAGCTGTTGGCAGAACACTGTTAGCTTATGAATTATACATTTAATTAAGGAAAGCTAAACTGGTAGATTTTGAAACTTCTGATTTACTGTGTCTTATTAAAGACAGAATTTCAGTCCTGCTCCCACTGTTGGGTGCTGGCAGCGACACGGAGCAGCCGCAGCGCGGGGCTGGCGGGACCTCGGGTGTACCCACGCTGCAGCACGCTGTGCTATAGGCACTGAACCCGCTCGCTGCAGTACTGATGGTGCTGTACCAAGGCTTGGCCAAAAAGCCCTTCTGAAAAGCAGGGTCCTTGGATGGTAAKCTCACATGGAGATCTGCCCTTCCAGGGTGGGCTAGTCAAATTAGTTTCAAGTTGCCTAGACTACAGACATACATTATTAAGGTATTATGCATTGTGAAACACTGTATGGAAAAAGATGGCAGAAAACTTTAGGAAGTCAGAATAGGAAAGAAGCACGGAGCAGATGTAAGTATGGAAGATAAGGAGAAGGGTCAAATGTGCAATAGGATCAATATTAAATAATGTCCAGAATATTTGTGTGCAACTGAGCTCCCCGCTTCATGAGAATCTCCTGATAAAGCTCCATGTTACCAGTTTCATTTTTCCATATTCAGAGTGAAGAAAGGAGCTGAAAGAGTGACCAGCAATTGGCTCTCTGGATGTTCAGAGGGAAAGTGTTATAAATAGAAATTATTTACTAAAATAGCTTTCTCATGGCACTGCAGCACTGCCATCTCTACTTAAAAATAGGCTAAGCAGGAAAATGAAAAGTAGCAGGGGACAAAAACTTTTGTGACCTTCTGAAGTGGCTTGAAATGAGATTAAAACTAAAGCAGTGCTTACCTTGCCTTTGCTAATTTGTGCATCCCCAGTGGTTTGCCCTGTAACTGACTCGTTCTTTCAGCTGGCAATATTGCACTTAAGCACTAATGGGAAGCAGATTATACTGGAAAGGATACATGATATGTATCTGGTGTTTTCTAGGCTTGTCCTATACATGGATCTTCAACAATAATACCTTATATGTTCAGGAAGATAGTCGCCGCTTTGTTTCACAAGAAACGGGAAATCTGTACATTGCCAAAGTAGAGCCATCAGATGTGGGCAATTACACCTGCGTTGTAACTAACTCCAAAGCAGAGCAAAGYGTGCAGGGGCCACCCACTCCTCTCACTCTCCGGAGCGATGGTAAGTTATCTGGGCATGCTTGGCTAAAAACATTGCAGCACAAGGCTAACCGGTCCATCTCCAGTTATTGGAAGTTGATACTGCTATATACCTTCACGGAGGTAAAAGACTCCCAGTAAAAAGCTGTGCAGTGGAACATGATCCCACAGTTTCTGCTGGATTGAAATGAGATTTGAACTGTCAGGACAGGGATGATGAGATAAACATATGCAAAGAAAGCACTGCTCAATATCATTGAAAAATAGCAAAAGAGCGTCAAATGGTGTGTTAATGTTTTTCATCTTAGGGATGCCTGTGTGGAGGTTTAAATCCGGCAAAGCTTTCTAAATTTATAATCCAGGTATAGCTCGAATATAAAATCTGGAAAGCTGTTTCAAAGTGAGTCGCTGAGGTGAGAAACTCACCCACACATATACAAATATCTTTCTGGCAACACTTCTAATTAAATGTTCACAGTGAGAAATATATACCTGGGAAATCTTTACAAGAAGTTTGTTTTGTAAGTTTGCTCACCTAAATTTCAATATACTTGTACTGTTTGCAAAGCAGTGGTGGCGATCAATAACAAAAGTCTGTATAGAGTTATATTTCTAGGATAAATAAAACTCAACTGTGCATTATAGAATAATACTTCCACTATGAGACTGTGCTGCTTCATAACATATGCAATCAGATCACCCAAAACAAAGCTATAGTTCCACAGCTCAAAAGTTAATAATTTGGTACAAACTGTGAGTGTAAATGCTTAAGATCTTTTCTGGCTATCTTTTTCCTTTTCATCCCCCTATTTTATTCCTTTTCTCAGACTTGTTCTGTCAGTCTCATTATCTTCTCCCATTCACTTTGGTGGCCTCTGGATTGGGTCCTAAACAGGTGGCCTCTAAGGCAACAGTGCGAATTGTATATGTAATATTAGCCAGATCCCTGTTAAATATAAAATAAGAATCAGTTCATTTTCAGTGTGGGATCTGCCCTAAACTGGTAATGGATTATCTGTGGTTTATCAGATGTTCAGCCAGATTTTCAAATGTGATCATTACATCTAATTACATCAGCCTTTCTCAAGCCTGGAGCTCACGTTTGGATGTTTTAAAGAAGTTTTAAGTGTTTTACAAGTATTTTGGACACAGAGAATTCCACAGTTCTCTCTTGCACCCAGAATCTATCCAGCATCCTGAGAAGTGGCCTCTTGGTGAAGTGACCAATGTTAAAGGCATTGATTGTTAACACCTCTTAACAAGAGGTGTGAACCCTAAATTATCTCTAAAACCTTAATGCACAAGTGTAACWTACTTGTACATGTAGAACTTGTGTATAAAGTCATGCTCTTCAACTCTCAAATATGGAGAACTTACGGATTTCACGCAAGCTTTCAGCATAGGGTTGGATTTCACCCAGCAGGCTAAGCCTGCTCCATAGACATCACGTGTTGATTGCCACGGGTGGAAGGTAAGGCTCTACCATTATTAATGCCGTCCTTTCTTTTACACTGAAATTCTGTTGTACTAGACAGGTCTGAGGCTCAACTGGAGTGCTAGCTGTTTTGATGTTCAACAGGTGTGATGGGGGAGTATGAACCAAAGATTGAAGTACGTTTTCCAGAAACAACATACGCAGCGAAGGGCTCATCTGTTAAACTGGAATGCTTTGCCCTTGGAAAGTAAGATTTTTGTCTTTTATTAAAATGTGGGCTGTAACACTGTTCTACAGTAAGAAGCAATGGTTCTTTCTAATTTGCACAGTAGAATTTTTTGGTCAGAATGTGAATTTGTAAAACTTACCTTTTTTAACCTTATCTTGGTTTGATTGTTTCTGTGCAATGTGTTCCCAAGGAAATGAGAAAGAAAACTACCATAACTGAAGCACACTTGGTTGTACCTTGAAGCGGGGGAGAAAGGGTGGGGAGGGGAGGGAAAACCAGAACAAATGCTATATTCCTTGAGAGTAGTTTTAACTTTGGGGTGAGACCTGACTTCAGGTTGCAGCATTCAGTGTAACTGCACATTCACATCTGATCTGCATCAGAACAGGAATATTTTTCTGTGTGGCATCGTTGTTAAGAATGAAACCTGGGGAAATAGGCTGTGTTTCAAGAGCACATAGACTCTCTAGAATGGGTCTAGCAGATTCACATGGCTCTCAGCACCCTCTTCTCCAAAGACATGCCAAGGAGCCCTGGGAAGCCCTAGCAGTAGCCCTTCCTGCTAAAATCTACAAATCTATTAGGCTTGCAGCAGCCCATATTTTTCCTAGATTGCTTACACTGTTGTATTCATTTACAGAAGTAGCAGTGCATTCAAACAGCAAGGGGTGCTCTGTATTCAAAGAGCAGRTGGTTAACTGAATAAGTGCAACCAGCCTATGAAAACTAGTCTTTCCAATGAGCATCCGTTTTCCCTGGAAAAGCTAAAATAACCTTAGATTGTTGACCTCTATTTAGTTTAAGTTCACTTTGACAATCCATTTTAAGGCTGTAAGCTTTTAAAGTGTTTAGAGCTTTCCCAGAGGTTAAAAGCCTGACTTGCAGACAGCACAAATTAATCAAATGTTCCTCTGGAACCTACACTGAGAAGTAGAAAAATAAAGCAAATAAAAAGTTAGTAAGATGGGAAATGGCCTTCCCTTTCGGATGAGATTTTTATATAAACTAATCTTGGGGSTAATTTTTATTTAAGGATGAAGAATATTTCTACAGAGCCATATTCAAAGGCATATGCATTTTTTGGCCCAAAACAAGTACCAGACTGGAACACTCCTGCTAAAGCTGATTTTTCTTTCCAAATACTGTCAAGCTATTTCTCTTTAAATACCTCCTTAATTGTGTGTGAGTCAGTGCAGGCTTTACATTTCAAGTTGTCATTTCATATTTCCATCTGTTGCATGGAAAGCATTTAACAATGATACAATGACTGCGTAAAAGCTTTTCGAAAACAGAGTAAATGATATGTACAAAACGGTGCCTTCTTACTGAAGGGGTAAAGATGGGTTGTGTTAATGTGGCCCACAGGTTTTGCCATTTTAAGAACATCTTAAGGAGGAAAAAAAAAGGTGGACTGACAGGACATATGGATAATGAAATCCCTCAGCAAGCACAGTACCTTCTATGCTGTGCTTAGAAAATGGAATGGCTGAGAGGCTTAATGCAGCTTTAATATACATTTTCTTCATATATAGGACTGCAGCTGAAACCAGTGCTGCTATACTTCCCTGGAGTTATACTGAGCAAATACCAATGATCCATGGGCAGAAATCCTTTCTTCACAACTTTTTTTGTCATCGTACTAATGTGCATCTAGTTTAATGTATGTATTTGAGAGGTGCTGTTTGAGTAAAGGCTCTTCAGTGGCGTGGCTACAGAATTTCTCCTCTCTAGATTTTTTTTTTTTTGGATAGGTTAGATGTCTCATACAGAACTGTACTGTTTTCAGTCTGCTTTTTTCTCTCTGAAGAGAGCCTTGAACCACACTTTCACTAAYATGTCAATCAGTGAAAAAGCTTTATTTCAGAGCTGGCATTTATATGTGAATAAAGCAAGAGAAACAGATTGCAGGTGAAATACTCTTAACTTATTAGATAAGAACAGAATTCTAAAGGTATGTAGGTGATTACTGGTATTGTTAAAAGCTTGATGTTTCCTACCTCCAGCTGTTTACAATTGTATTTAGGCACATATAAATGCCACAGTGTGGCCATCTGCACCTTTAGATGCCTAAATTCCACTAAAACACTAGCCCCTACTATTGTCTGTTTATGTTAAAAATCAATTCAGCTCAACACTTGTTGAGCTATACCTCTGATCTGCCACAAGCACTAACGGTTATTATCTCTCTTGGATTTCAGAACTGCTTTCCCATTATCCATAATTTTCTATATTCATACTGTTAGTCCACTGGTTCAGACAATGCTGTCAGCTGCTACTACCTCTGCGCTATGAATAACAGAAATCTTTCACATCTAAGGCAGATTATAGGCAACCTGCTGTGGTTTTGGTCTCCAAAAGTCTTAAATGAAAGTACTTTCATGGTATTTAGAGAAATAGCATCCCTTTTCTATACGGAACAGCAAATCATACCTATTGGACCTTGCTCAAAAAACACTTCCACATTTGAAACGCAAGTACAAGAGGCCAGACTTACGGCTGAGTTTTAAGATGTCTTTTTTACCTCGGGGAACTCAAAGCCACCTAATAGGTACTCCTTCAGCCAGGCTCTGGGGCACCCAGAGGTAGGTATATTCCATGTACTTCCGTTGCAAAACTCTCTTTGCGTTTTACATGAAAATATCATCACCGACTCTCACAAATGGTCTTATAGCCCAGTCATAAAACCTTGCTTGTTTTGAGGAAAATAAATCTGGGGGGGGGGAAAGAGTCAGTATTTATTCCTGGGAAGAGGGTTTGGAGGGATGGATCCTGAACGGACAAAAGTGCTTGGGCCAGCTCTTGACTGTTTTGCAGGAGAGAGACATGAATAGTAGAGAAGTTTTTGAAAAGTGAATTAGTCCTCAATGTGATGGAAATAGTTGGGCAAAAAGGAATGCAAGTAGCATGCAACTATCTRATGATTGGCATGGGGAATCTACACAGGCAAAAAATGCCCGTGATACTTAATTCTTTAAAAGAGGGAAAACTGAAATATGAAATAGTAGCTTGACTGTTTCAAATGCTGCAACCTGTGGCAATTTAATAGAAGAGATGAGACTTTGTGTTCTGCACTAATACTCATTATGTTGASAGTGTTTAATACTATGCCAGTATTAAAAGTCATGTTTTGGATCAAGCGATATTAATCATGCCATACATCTAAATTATTGTTYGCTATGTGTTTGAGGGGAGTGAGTACCATGGAAAGAGTTACTGTGCTTCTTTCTCTAGATTTCTTCCAAAATAACTTTTTTCTGTTGCACAAAGGAGAATAGTTTCTGAAATGAAAATAAGCAAAGTAGCTTCCATGTCTGGTGCACACGTTTATTAAACAGTGTCTGCGTTTTACATTTTTCTTCATTCTCTTCTCGAAGATAGGGAAATAATCTGTTCAGAATCCCTGCAGATGGGCTGTTGCCAGCTGAGGTTGTAAAGAGCATATGTGAATAATACAAAACAGGATTTCTTTCAACGCAGAATATTTATTTTTCATGGGAAGACCCCACATATTCCTGGGAAGCGTTTTTCTAGAGGCTGTTAGTATAAGTAGATAATCACACAGCTACAAGGGGATTCCAAATAACCATCTTTACTAAACTTACATAAAAATACCAGGCTTCACTTCTTCAATAGATGGCTATTCTAGTATATTCTTAAGGCATATACTTTATGTAGGAGGCTATAAAAGGATCAATTATGGAATTCTAAAATCATATATATATATATATGAATGACTTCTGCCACCACAAGTGAAGTTTGCTATTTTCAGCCCATGTTCCTGATAGAGCTAATACCTTAAGATTTGTACTTTAACGGATGAGCAAGCAGCTCTGGAAGATCCTCTCTTACATAGTTAAGGTGAGTGGCTCGTGACCACAGGAGAATGAGACACAATATCAGGTTTCAGAAAACTTTGCTGCTTTGCTGTTTCCCAGGTMATACATCAGGATGATTAGAAGCCTGAGTGCTTTAATTATTATGCCCCTTGGATCCTAATTCTTCCTTGTGTCAGCAGTTGATGCAGACATGATAGCAGCTTTCAAACCTCAGCTGTGTCTCATTTGTTTAACTAGGCATGGTCTTCATTATCGAAGCTGTAGATGTAATTTTATTGTGAAGTGTCCTCAGATGCATAGGATGGAAGATGAGGCATAGATGCAATGCATCACCTGGCTGCTGAGTCTTTGCTGCAAAAAGGTGGAACCTTCACCTTGGTGCGGGCAGTAATGCTGCAGACAAATTAATTTCGTGTTCAGTGTGACAAGACTTGTCACCAACCAAAAAATATTTTCTATTGCCTTTTCTTTCTGAGTTAGTAACTTATAGTTTTTGATTCTGCCACCTGTATGGTAGAATATAAATTAAATTAGTACTCCTAGATGCTCTGAATGTTTCAAATAAACTACAGATTTATGTACAAAGACACTATCATATTTATGCGCTGTTGTCTTACTCAGGTGAAAGCAAGACTTTGTAGACAAAGTGTAATAAATCTGAAAAGTATAGTCATTGTTTCCTTATATATTCCAAAACTTTTTAGCCCCAAGCAGTATCTATTTTAATCTGGTTATTGGTAGTGACTAAATGAAAAAGACGACCCACCAGTTGCAGGACCACCCCAAATCTGCATGGGAGGGTACTAGTTGGCRTAGCAATGTCAGATGCTGGCCTTCAATAGAATATGATTATGCAACATAATCCTACAAAAATTCACAAGGCTATATTTATTAAACTAGGTTTTGTATACCCTTACCTGTACCTAAAAGACAGTTTCACTTCCTAAAGCATCAACTTGTAAAATAGATAATTTGTTACAAAAAGCAATTTCATTAAAGTAAATTAAATTTAAATTCAGGGTCTTTTTTTGCCTTGAAAGGTTTGATATGGCCTGTAGTAATGGTTGCTGTTAAGAGATTTGGTTATAAAAATGTAAACTAACATCAGAAGAAGGTGAAACCAGCAAAAAACCCCATCTTCTGCAAAATACAGTGACTGAAGATGCTGGAAAGCCTATGATAATGAGGTGTCAGCAAAGGTGATGAAGAAATGCACATCTTCTCAAGCTGCTGTGATAATGAAGGTCCTTCCTATGGATGATGGCACATGGCTGAGCTATGGATCCTCCTGCAGTCTGCTCATTTAACCTATAGCTCAGGCTGATGAGGAGCTGCTGTCCTGACAAATGAATTCCCTCTGCTGATAAAACTAGGCCACTTGGAGCAAGAATCCCCGGCAGGAGAACAAAGTGCTGTTAAGTATTTATTGCAATTCCACATTTAAACACAGCAAAGTTGATGAACCGAACTCTGAGGTTTTTATGCCATCCTGCCACGGTTAACATCAGAGGGAGTGCATTTCAAACACCCTTGCGTTTGGCCAAAAATGAGGTGAGTTTGCCTTGAAACATCCCCAAGGATGTCATAAGTATGTGGTGTGGATAAGGAAAACAGGACAGCGTCTTCGGCTCAAACCTTGGTAAACTTGACTTGACAAGTTGACAGAAGGGGCCTTTTTCCACAGAGCCCTGCCTCTGGCCTTGGTGTCAGTGCAGACTTTCCTTATTCATGAATAGTCAGTACTAAGAGAAAACAAATGGCTAATAGAATAGGAAATATTTAGATGAAGCACTTTGAGGTAGTGGAGCATGAATGAATGCATCTAATTGTTGTTTTTCTTCTCCCATATGGCTGTTAGTTTCCTTTAATCTCTTTGTTACAAAAAAAAAGATCCGTAAGAGATGCCTTTAAAGTAAGTAGTTAAATGCTTCTGGCATTCAATCCACTGCATGCTTCTGTTGTACAGTAGCTATTCACCCACTGTTTAATCTGCAGTAGCATTTTAGAAGCCAGCCACGCTCTTCTTTGTGTCGTCAACGGTCTGTATCAATCTACTGCAAGACTGCAACTTCTGGTTGTTTTCCTGACTAGAGCACGGCGACTGTGGGATAGACCTATTCTGCACAAGAGCTGCATTTCTTTTAAATAACTAAAAAGTAACTTGGTTTACAGAAATTCTACATGAATAATGTCATGCAAGGTTTGTGGAAGAGACAGCACCTTTTAACAGACCAACCAGTGCATTGGAGAAAAACAGGCAAGACCTTTTAAAGTTCCTAGTAAGGAATACTATTAAACAACTTTGCATCTGAGATAGGTTTTTGTCTCATAGTGAAGGGCAGTTAATAAAGGTGGTGATGACAACTACTGTTGTCTGAAAAGATTTGGAATTTAAACAACCACGCAGGTCTTGAACCAAAATGGGAAATGGAGGAATAAAATCTCAGTTGTTCCTTCCAGCTGCTTCACTRGTTAATGATGTCTGACATGTCCCAGTCTCTCTCATAGTAAATTGTTCAGCTGTATTGGAGGAGTCATGTAAGAGTCAGAACTTGTGTGTGTATAAATTATGTGTGTGTATGTATATATGAGTTATCCATATATATACATACAGTGCAGAGTTTATTCCAAAATCTGGAGCAAATTGCATATAGTTCCAAACCATATTCACAGGCAGCTCAGTTATGATGGAAAATTTAAGGCAGCTAGAGAAATTATTATGCTGCTTAAATAGCTCTCAGACATCCCTTGGTTAAATTTGTGGTCTTGGGACTATGATTTTCTGTTTTACAGAGCAGGGGGAAGGGCAGCTTGGAGGCTCTCTTGTCCAGCTCAACTCCCACCAGCACAAGGAAAACATTTACAGCCTTCCAGTGCACCCATCCTATCTTTCAAGCTTAAATGCAGAACTAAGCAAATTTATGGGATTATTATTCATTGCATGTTAGAGTGGTCTAGCTGTGACTTGTCCTGTACATAGTCTATTTCTGTTGATTTTGTTTGTAGTTACTCTGTTAACACCTGCCCAGCTGTTCAATCCATGTAATTTGCTGAGTACTCGCACTTCTCCTGGGTCCTGGTTCTTCTGGCTTTGGGTGAACTTGTGAACATCATAGCCACACAGACTCAAAATGCAGAAATTAGGCCTAAATTTACCTGTGTTAAGTAATTCGTCCATTCTGTATTTGTGACTTGATTTCTTCAGTCAATAAACAAGGATTTGAACCAGGAACCTGAATAATTTAAGGTGTGAGCAGTTACAGCCTCTGCTAAAAAGGAATAAATACTTTGTAAGTCAGCACTGCAGGCCAGAGATCCTTGGGGACTGGCAGACAAGGGCAATGTGCACTTCTAACTTCCATGAAAGTTATGTTTTCAAGTTCAGTACCGAGTGTTTGCTGTTGATGTTCCTTCCAATGGAAAAGAAGTCAACATTTAGCTAAAGCCTCTGTAAAAAGCTGTTCAAAATGTAACTGCTCATCTGCTTAGAAAAAGCAGCTTACTTCAGTTTGCAGAAACAGAAAACAACTGTGAAATCCAAGACCATTAATATTTCAAAGTGTTTTGGTGACRTAATAGATCACGAAAGTGTGGCTTGTATGGTTTGTGATATTACCAGAAATCCAAGAAGTATTTATAGCCGTCTTCACACTTGGCTATTTTTTTTTTTATTGTATAGAATACGTTGATCCAAATATAAATGAAAATGATAGAAAGCTATGAAAACATGAAACAAAAATATTCTTTTGTCTCTATCTCCTTTCAGCCTCAATGTCTCATGCTTTCCACTTCCTCGCTCAACTGTCTGTCTGCCCTCCTCTACCCTGGCTCCCATTTTTTATACCTAGATTTATTGGTATTTTTAGGTCCTTTGAATTCTTGTGCAATGCTTCCTATTTTGAGGTGTGAAAATACCTCAAATGCTACAGGGAATTTGTTTGCTCTGAAAACCACTCAATAATTCAGTGCTTCTATGGTGTTTATTTGGACTTCCAAAGTCATTCCTTCAGTGTCACAGTGTTTAAAAGCAGGTTTGAGCCCTAAGTAAGAGTTACTGCAGGGAAAATCCAAATTGGCCTAAGAAGCAATCATAGAATTGACCGAGGACTTCATCCCACTGTTGGACTTGTGCCCCTAAATAAATTGGACAGGTTATAAAAATCTCAGTGTTACGAACCTCTGTATGTCACGCTTAGAAACAGAAAGGATTTCTTTTTTTAAATATTATTACTCTTATGAAAGGATTTCACGTTATCTTTTCCTGCTGTAACAAATGCTCTCTCTTTTTCTCTAATGAAATATAATTATTTAGTCCTGTCCCTAGTATTAGCTGGAAGAGGTCTGATGGAAACTCATTGACAAAGAAAATCGAACACAACAAAACCAAAGGAGTTCTTGAAATCCCAGGTGTTCAGCAAGAAGATGAAGGCTCTTATGAGTGCATTGCAGGAAACATTCGAGGAAGAAACATTGCAAGAGGTCAATTATTTGTCTATGGTAAGCAGATTGATTAATTTCTTCATTTATTTTTTTTTTTTTACAGAGCATGATGGTGTTCAGATGTATTTTGTAGATGAAGTCTATTAGCCCCTTACTGGAGATATGAAATGTAGTTCAGGTTAAGCTGATTAAAAAATGATTGGAGGTCTGCAGTGACCTTCACTGAATTACATCCTCAGCAAATAAAGATATTTTGCATTAAAACTCAGATTGAAAATGTGGGCTGTGCCATGATGAAGTTGTAAAGGTTAATATGAGGCAGAAAGAAATCCCTGGTACATTTACATGAAACATTAAGGGCAGGCAAAAAGATTTACTCTCAATAGCTCMCAGCAGCATAAAGCTGTGCTGCCCCAGATGCAGATCAGGGAAGGATTCATGAGGTTTTGGTTCATGCGAGTGTAAGATTATTTCACCTCCTATTCTAGCTGAACTGTATTGCTCCATAAACAGACGAGGGCAAAGCAGGGGAAACTCATTCCACTGCCTCCCTCTCCTTCCTCTTTGTCTAAAAGTGGAGAATAATATTTCTGTGAAACTCTTCTCCCTTTCCTTTTCCCTTCCCGCATGCATTAATTTCCTGTGATCCAAGTCACACGTGATGGTCCATCACAGCCAAGGTGAATTATGTGCTCTTCAGTTCCATTGTTAACACCCAGGGAAAGCAACATATTTTGACATGAATAAGAAGGGAGACCTTTTCTTTACCTCATAAATCTTTCAAAAGAGAAGGAAAAGAAAAAAACCCCAAACCCATAACAGTGAGAAAAAAATTACAGAAAGCTAGACTGAGCCTACAATTAACATCTGTTGAGAAGACCTTGGCAAGTATTTTTTTTAAGTAAATCTCTTCTTAATGAAGAGATGCAGGCTTTGCTGGTAAGCTACCAGTCTCCTGCAGCCATGGCTGATATCAAGATTACATGCCAGGAATAGAGCAGTCTGCTGCTGTTTTGAATATTTAATTATTTCTTTGCTTTTAGGGGGTTATTTTTGTTCTCATTGCTCATAATTTTTGCGGAACATCAGTCAAGCAGTTCCATTAAAATTAAGTTCAGTAGATTACCTGGACATGATTGATAACAGCATAGGCAATTACAAAATTATGATCAGTTAATACAATCTAAAACAATGTGCTTATTAAATGTGCTTTGTAAATTAATTAATAGCTGTTCATAGTGAAATATATAAACAGCACTCATGAAGCTTTTGTACAAGATTTTTTTTTATCGTATTAGGAGTGGGCTGGTATATTATCTACATAAATGACTTCCTCTTGTTTAATTTCTGTGCTGCCGTGTTTTTACTCCATAGGCAGCTTCTTTCTAGGAAATAGGGTTTCTTTCCTGGACACTGTCTGCTGCTATGTGTATGACACCTAGATCCCATGCCTTAGGCTCTGAGAGCAATAAAAATGACCTGTAATTAGAATCACTTTTAAGCATGGTGAGCTGTATCCCAGATACTTTCCTGTTCTGGGAAGCAGCTCGTTGGCATTGTATTAATCTAGTGTTGGACAATCTCGAGGGTCTTTGTTGGGGCAGACTCATGAGCTGCTCACAGGGTCATGCTGTAGAGGGAGGCTTTAGTAGCTTGTCCTGCTAGTCTCAAAGGATAAAGATTCTCTTCCTAAAATTAAATTGCTCTGTGTAAGAACTACGTGTGTGTGTGTATATATATACACACACACATATGGAGACTACAGCATTATGATGTAATAACCCAGCCAAAAATTTTTCACAGTATGTTAAGTCACCAGCCACTTATGCTAGAGGCAGAGGGATGCAATCTAGTATCCCACTTGCATGTGGCTTTGGTCTATCCCAAAGTTAGGTGGGTGTTAGCAGTTCTCCCTAGGTCTCATGTTCACCTATATCTTGAAAACTGTTCTAAACGTCAGCCTGCCTCAAGCTAATTCCTGCTCAGCTCAGTCCTTGAGTGCTTAGTTGGATGTTTACAGAGCTTGTAGGCGATTCCTGCAAATTCTGCTTTTATGCAGCAATGAGTTTATGTCAATGTGCCACAAGTATGCAGAAAGTGTTATTCTAATCTGAGTAGCCCTAATTCCTTTGTGTAGCATTTCTTTGTAAATTAGAAAGAACCCACGGTCTGAACCCATGGTCTCAGGTATGTGGGTAAAACAGAGGGGTAATATTTACAGTCCATGATTTTTATTAGCTACTGACTAATGATTTTGATATTTCTATTTTTGGTACACAGATCCAAGTACCACGAGAGGAGAACTGTTTTTCAGAAGTAGGGGTCTCAGTGCTTTCAGAGAGCATGTCCAGAATTTCAGGCGTCTAAAATCACTGCTTCTGCAAATTTTGGCCATAAAAATGAATAATATCTAAACTGAACTTCCTGCCCATTAGCCACTTGATGTCTAACATTTTTCCAAGTTACTCCTGAAGTTTGATGCCAGGGAATTGTTGTGCAGAATTCACTTGCAATATAATAAGAATGTGTTGGACAAGTATTAATTAGCCTTGCTCAGTTCATTAATTAATGGCAGCATACCTCCAGCAAAATAATTTTTCTCCTGCTTAAAATGGTTTGCATATTCCTTTCAGCACTCCCTGAATGGGATAAAAAAATCCAAAATGCCTTTCTGTCTCTCTATGACAGTTTAGTTTGGGAATGTAAGGCAAAAGGAAAACCAAGCCCTTCCTACAGTTGGTTAAAAAATGGCCAGCCGCTCACGTCAGAGGTAAGGTTCCTGTCGTCTTGTTTGCTTTCTTGCTTGTCTTTTTGTTTTTACATGTTTTAGTCATGACGTTCACTTTACAGTGCATTACCTTTTTTCAGAAATTTAATTAAAGGTTAACACATCAGAATAAACATAATAGCACAAACTCTTTGCCACACAAAGCCTTGGTTCTTGGAGTTCATCTCTATTGAAAATGTATGGTATTGCTAGTTTATATAGATAGATACACCAATTTCTTCATGTAATTTATCTTAACAGAGCATCTAATTGCTACAAAATATGGCAGTAGGTATGGATAGGTTTAAAAATAACAATTATAGTTAGGGGAAGAAGGGTCTGTCCAGAAACACTAAACACATTTGTAGATGTAATCGGTAATTTGGGAAACTGATAGGATGCCAATTGACTGTTTGTGGAAGAGCGTTTCAGAGCTGGCATTGCAAACTGATCAGCCTGTTAACTTGCACTTTTCTTCTGTTTCTGTTCTTAATCAGTAGGCTGGGTGGACCTTTGGTCTCATGCAGTATGGCCATTCTTATGCTATGTTAATCCTTTAACTGAATTAGTCAGCTATGAAAATCAGCTAATATTGAGGTTAATAATTTTCTGGTGCTATGTAGAGGAATAATAGACTAAAGAAAACCGTATGAAGTTATAAGGAAAAGGTGAATAAGTGAAATACTCACTTAAAGGAAAAAGAAGGACCAAGTGGAAAGGAAAGTAGTGAAGTGGTAGGAGTGCAGGAGGAGAGGGGAAATCAATTGGAGCTCAAACATTTAAGAAACCTGGTCAGATACTTATGTAGACAGGTCTTCAAAAACCCAGCTTTGTCTCTTTCCAGGCAGTATAATTATACTTCTGTGGTGGCCAAGCTTTGGCACATCCGTCTTCCAATCTTCAGTTGTTGGCGACCTCATGGAGAATGACTTCTCTGGCGAGAGACTCTTTGCTGCATTTGCATTCTGCTGAGGCCAAGTTTTCCATTTTATTAAGCATCTATTCAGCATCTATCGGGCATAAAATGGCATGGCTCATCTGTAATGCATTCTTACTTGGTTGGAAAAAARTAATACTGTGATTAATTTCTGTCTAGCAAGAACAGATACAGAATCATTTCCAAAACATATGGGGCAAATTAGCACCTGCTGGGTTGCAGAACCAGCACTTGTTTGACTTAGTAGTACTTATTTGAAGCAATTGGAGGGGSGCCCAATCTTCCATATGATTTTCTGCTGGATTAGTCCTAAACAGAGCCCAACTAGCATCTGAGAAGGCTAGCCAGAATTTACTTGGATTGCAATTTTTCTGAACCTGATCATTCTACTCATTGTCACCTCTTCCTAAGCAAGATTATCTAGTTTCTCTCTCTTTGAAGACAGCGATATTTAGAATGTGTCACTCTTCGATTGCAGTTTCAATAAAAAAGAATAAAACACTCTACAGACACATTTTCAACCAACATTTTCACAGTACTTACAGTGTATTGTAAATGGAATACTTCAGGCAACAAAATGCTGAATGTTATTGCTCAATGGACAAAATGGATAGTTTGGAGGTGAAAGTACAAGGGAGGTGTAATAAAATATTCAGTCTGTCACAGCACCCTGCTTGTTGGAAATATCACAGGAAGAATACCTTCCAGATGCTTTCCACCTTGGGGCTGATTCTGAGGATATTGTCTACTCTTTGTCAAACTTTCCTCCTTGACCACCTAGTTGGTCATCCCTGCATTATTTCTGCTTGTGTACACGGTGTGCTTTATTCTTCTCTTTGTCTGCGTAGCTCAAAAGAGCCAACAGAGAATGGTGGGGAATTCGGCATGTGTATGAAACACGAGTGTTGCTTCAGAAGGGAGTTTTATATTCAAAGGCTGTTTGTAAAAATAGAATGCATTGAGAGGATAGCAAACAGCCTGAAGGTAGAACTAAGTATGCAAAAGATATCTGTAGCAAGCACCTCAAAAAAAAAAAAAAAGTAATGTTGTTAATTAGTTTGCAATACACCAGCCATACAACTGCAGGCTCTGYGCTCATCAAATTTCCAAGCTAAACAAGGTTGGTCTGGGTCAGATCTTGGTTGGGAGACCTCCAAAGAAAAGCCAGAGTATTGGAAAATAGAGCTCCATGGCTCAATAGGTGGCACTCTCCCTCTGCAAGCACTGCAAGAGAAATGCCCCCAACAGGCTGTGCAACTGGCTCATCTGTGGCAACTCAGCAAGTTAGGTTATATATGTTCAGCAGTTCACAAATACATTTTAGATGCATGTAGCTGTTCAGCAAAGACTGTAATGTATACTCTAGCAATGTATGCTCCTATTACTGCTTCAGAGGCAGCAAAGCCAGACTAAAGGAGCAGCATAATAGTAATATCTGTTGGTTTAGACTTGCACTTGGTGATGGAATTTATATTCCCTGTTGTGGGTTTCTTCCACACTGGTCTGTTTTGGGGAACATATTCTCCTCTTCTCAGTGTTACACTTTGCAGTGGAGCTATTATTGTCTCCGGAGGCTGGTAATAGTAAAATCACAAAATATTTAGCTTTAAGTTATGCTTGTAGCATGAAATAGGCTTTTTTTTTTTCTACTTGCCAAAATAGCACAAATAAAACTCCTTTTAATACACCAAAACCCAAGTTCTGATCCAAATTTACCTACTGTGCAGTTTCCTCTATTTCAGCAGAATTGCACTGATGAAACTTAGCAGGTATAGAAATTCAAGCCATGAGGAGCATGCTTTCCCTCTGATCTGAACAGCTGCCTCTGGGTTTCCAACAGGAATTTAAAAGTGTTGGCTTTCAGTAGAGCTTTTTCAGTGGATCATTTTTCTGTGACTTGTGATCTGATGACATTTGAAATTTTTCCATTATTTGAGCACCTCTGTCTCCTGTGGAGGCTTTCTGATCATCTTAAGTTATCATCATCAGATTCATCTAATCAGATGAGGGGGATAGGCCATGCTTCACTGTGCCCCCAGACAGGGCTGCAGGTGCTGCTTCTCGGGAGCCGTATGGAAGATGCTCCAGGCTCCCAGCGTGGAGCAGCCATACCTGCCCTGCGGTAGCTGCTTCTGCATCTGCTTCATGGTGAAGCATACCCACAGATTCAGCAATGCAGGGAAACACATACCACAGCTGGAACATCTGGGCAAACCTGCCCAAGGCAATGACACTGCAACACGTGCCTGGAGTTCTTGAAAAGTTTGAAGAGCTAAGAGGTCTGAAAACATAACCACCGTCATATAGCTGAGGAATGCATCGTATTTCTGATGTATTCATTCACGTTGCTGCCAAGAAAATAACATTTCTGCTTCTGAATTATGATCAGGTGCATCAGTGTGATACCAAAAAACTTTGGGATTGTACACTCGTTGAGTCTGTCAATGTTTTTTCTTGTTTTTCTTTTATCAGGAAAGAATTCAAATAGAAAATGGAACTCTTATCATACCTATGCTGAATATGTCAGACTCTGGCCTCTATCAGTGTGTGGCAGAAAACAAGTACGATACTATTTATGCCAATGCTGAGTTGCGGGTGATAGGTGAGTAAATGCCRCTAAAATGAGCAGGTACTGAGTGTAACAGGACACTCACTTAAAAAATTTGAAATTAAGAAAYGAATAGATTAAATTCCACCTGGCAGTTCAAGTCTGTTGATATTTCTTTGCTGCTTGCTCTTTGTCACCCATGCGTAAATGTTTGGGGKTTTTTTTGATTTTGTGACTGGTTTGGAGGAAAATTCTAATCCCATGTGTGGTCTTTTTTTTATCACATACACACAATTTTAATGAATACTGTTTCTCACTTAGTATTATGAGTTATTAATAGTTATTTTGYAGTTTTTAAAAGTCAATTTCAGAAAGTGGGAAAAGTTTTAACTATAAACAAAGAGCATATGGCAAATATGTATATAAAAACAAATAACATAGTAAATAATCCCATTAATGATTACCAGAGATGCACATAAAATTGAATTTGTTCATATATTATAAAAAGTATTCTGTTATATCCAAATATAAAGTTTGTTCAACAGCCAAATACTAGTGAAACCAGTATAACACAGACTTTAAGAGCACCTAACTGTTGTACAGGTCTTGTGTCTTCTTTTCTAAAASTGAATTTTCACATAAATTACTGGTCAAATAAACACATTTTCAGAAAACAGTGTCAGTTTATGAACAGAAAGCCATTGAAAAACTGTATTTGTAATTGAATACTCTAAACTCTACAGACAAATACACGTGGCTGGGATCAGGAGTGTGATGTTTATCCTGTTGACATTGGTTTGCTCTTCATCGTTCTTCATCGCAGATAGACCCATTCTCCCAGTCTGCAGATAACCCTAAGGAAAGATTGTCAGAGCACACAGTTTCTAGGTAGACAGTTTAGAAACAGCATAAATAAGATATTCTATTCTTTGGTACTTAAATACATTTTTCATGTTTGATATATCTACRTTTGCAGAAACCTCAAAAGCAAAGCAATTACTGGATTCACCTACTATATAACCTGAAGAGAAGAATGTAACAAGTTCATTTAGTAACTTGTCAGCTGCATACTGTCCTGCTCTTCTTTCTTCATATTTCTCTATTTTTAGCTGCAGCGCCTGATTTTTCCAAAAATCCTGTGAAAAAAATGTCTGTTGTTCAAGTTGGAGGTGAAGTTACAATTGGTTGTAAACCGAGTGCTTCTCCCAGAGCAGTTATTAACTGGAGAAAGGGCTCAGAGGTTCTGCGCCAGAACAAAAGGTACCGTCATAAACCAGTTGCTGGATTGTTGGGTGTTGTCCGTTTTAATATCATTTAAACATCACTGAAACACAGTGGACTTAGTATTGCTTTTGACAGCTCATAGACAGAAGATTTTGATGCCAGAGGCCTGTTTGTCTTTAGCTGTGCCCGTACGGTTCTGCAGATATAAAGCTGATTGAGAACAAAGCCAAACCGAATACATGTGGGTAATTGTACAATACATACGTTTGTGTTCATCAGCAGTTAATTCACTGTAATGCTATCAGAGCTGTTTACCGCACGCAAAGCCTGAGTGAATCARCTTCATGTAGGAGACATCAGTGGAGGCTTCAGGGAAGCGGAATATACCCCCAGGCTGTGGCATAATTGCTTTGCAGCTGTACAGGTTGTACAAGAACCCGTAGCTAAATCAGCCTCCGTATTCTGTCTCTTCTGTTTAGGCAGGATTTAGCCAGTGGAGCAGCGTACTGGTACTCTCCCTCACCAACCGGTATGGGGTTGCGTGGTCTTGGGCAGGGCTTTACTGAGGTTTTGTCTGTGATGGCCAATAGCTTATTTGTGAGTTGCCACAAACCATCTACATTATTACCTGCTAACGTCAATTCAATGATAAAGCATTAAAATCAAAAGTGACTTACTGACTGGAGTAAGTTGTGAATAGTATACAGAATATACAACCGTGATGATAATTCCATATACAAATGTAGACAGATGGATGAAACGGGCAACAGTGTCTAAGAACTGTAATCTTTCTCAGCATCTCTTTCAGTTCACAAATATAACAGCAACACTGTTTTTATCACATTATCGTTTTCAAAGACTGAAAACAATCAGTAATTCATAAAGCTCTGGAGGTTGAATACCAGATTTTGCACACAGGACCAGTTGTTCAAGGGGGTTAGTTTGGGTCACATAAGACTTAAAATAATTATAATTMATTAAAACAACATCATCCAAAACTGTGACACAAAGAAATATTTCCTTATCCCATACTGCATACTATATGTGAAAGAAAGTGCAAATCTGAGAAGTATTTCACAGAGGTACTCACAATGAAACAGAAGAAGTTGGGTAAGCAATCCATGCCATGGGATGTAGAGAACTTTCCAATGATTTTTCCCTGCTTTCACTAATGGCAGTTTTATTTTCTGTTTAACTGCTCAGCTGATAATGAAAAGTATTTTTCTAACTAGTGTTCAGTCAAATCTTTATTTGTATTTGGATTGTACAGTCTATTCAACAAAACTGCCTGTTCATGCCTATTAGATGCAACCTATCCCTACAGTATGTAGAAAACGTGCTCAGTTTGCCACAGGTAATCTCTGGATTTTCTGACGTTGATGAGAACAGGAGCAAGGAGACCACTGTTTAAAATTACAATTTAAATAGTTGAATTAATCCTAGATCTTGAGGTTTTAGTACCCTGATATCCCCCATCTGATTTGCTTATAAAAATATTTACATACTGCATACAGTATTTACTTGTGCTTCTGTATTAATTTACTAACAATAATTATAAGCACGCTGTAATTTTTGAGCATCCCAAAAGGCCTTCTGCTGCTTAGCAGGAGTAAACAAAAGGAGCAGGATTTACACTGAGGCAAAGGGAGAGAGTGTTTAAACTCTCCATATGCAAAACATTATTACCAGTGTGTCCACTGGTGCAAAGTAGAATTTTTATGAGGCTTTTTGATTATTAGATGACAAAATAGCTAATGCCACGGTTTTAAAAGAAGAGAAAATAACTCATCTATACAATATTTTTCCAGAGATCTTTGTGACAGAAAACAGAAAATGAAATAAGGATTTGTATGGCTGTAACTAAAGTACACAGCTAAGTAAAGTACGAAAATCATATGTATCTTTGCTCATAAAAAAGAGAAGGAATCTGCTCTGCCTTTTTCTCTATATATGATTAAACCCTGACATGTCACATACAGATTAACTATTTTAACTAAAGCTTTCCTTATTTCTGCTCCTGTTTTATTGTGCAGCATTATAATCTCTCTGGACTCCTTTACTAGCTGCTTCTTTTTTTAAAAAAATATTTGGTTGGGTTATAAATGCTGAAAAAAAAGGAAATACCAATCCCTTACAATTCTGACAGCAAAACTGTGATGGACACATTGCTAAATAAGTCAGATCACATAGGTTCTTCAGAATGATTTAGACAAATTCAATCTTTTGTTACAGAAATAGTGCAACTAGACCTATTCCACCCTGAGGGGAAAGGATATTCCTTCTTTTTCACCTTCTTTCTTTCACTCCTGATGATAGTTTTATTCCTGATAGTCATGCATGCATCGTCACTGCTCTCCCTGATCATCTGAGCTCTTAATATGACAAGGTAACACTGCTTTATATTAATGTTAGTTTGTAGGTGTGTAAAGAGAAGTGTGCTAACTAGGAAGAGCTAATTAATAGACTATCTTATATTAATAAAAGCACCATGAAATATTTCTTATTTGATTTCCTCTGAGGGTTTTTTATCAAGCCTTTTTAAGTTTACCAAGCTGCAGTATTTGGGGCCCTGCTATTTGAAAAATATCTTAACATTTCCTGAGTCTGAAATGTAATCTTCTGAATCTGTTGCCATGGTCCAGCAGTGAAGGTCCTCGGTCCCCTTTTCAGGACACAGTTTCCTCCAGCCCCACTTGTCTCTCCCATCTTCTCTGCAGCTCAGACTAATCGTTGCCCAGATCTTCAACAGCTTGTATGCTCCGATTTATGTAGAATACTTTATTGCATTTGAAGCATACATGTACGTTCTTCAAAAAATTCCCAAATCAATACATTTTTACACTGGATGGTAAAACAAAGCCTGAACATACCCGTACCAGGTCTGCTTACTGTTCCCAGTCTTAGCGTCCCCTCTGCATTGAGTATTCTACTTCAAAGTTTTCAGAAATAGCTAAATTCCACCCTCATTCATATGGCTCACCCCCTGAGTAGTGGGGTTTATCTTTGGTTCATGCTGCTGGCCACCCTAGAGAGGGAATTTAAGGTTATCAGCTGCAGGAATCAAAAAGAAATTCCACAGTTGGCTAATCCTAGCTGGTTTTGCCTGTTCTCTCTTCACATGATCCCCCCAATCAGCTTCTCTGGATCATCTAGCAGTACAGCTTCAGGTTTTCCTTTGGGCAATTAACCTCCTCCTTTGGATCAAAGTCTTGAGAAATGGGCTTTTGGGAGCAATACCACTTGTCCAATGGGCAACTGTTGAAAAGGTTTTGTTTGCCCTTTGCCAAATGCACAACTTTTTCCTGGCATGTGCTGTGGATTTTAGCTCAATGTAGAAATGAAATGCAACAAAGAAAAAGAACAAGCTTCATGCTCTGAACTCCCACCCTGTGGAATTTGACAGAGATATGAGCTATTTCCATGTATGTCATATATTCTCAGTAAGTGCAATGGGAGTTCTCTTCATCTTACTTCTATCATCTCATGTGTCCACTGAGGAAAAGAAAGACTAGGAGGGAACAATTCATATATTAAATAAAGCAAATTTGCAAGTCTAGACACTGATCTCATCACAAATGTATGTCTTGTTATCGCCTTCAGTGGATTCAGGATCAGGACCCTCATGGAAAACTTATTTCATAAAAATTCTTTTTGATTGAGGCATTTTAATAAATGGGAATTGGAACCCCTTTTGCTTTACCAGAGAGAGGTGCTATTCCCTCACCATGAGTTCAGGATCCCCAAACATTGTACTGAATGCATATAAACATATGTGATTCACTCCACTCAGAATTTAAATGAAGGTAGCTGAGGGAAAACTGAGAAATGAGGTAGGCTGAAAGAATGCATTAGTCATATACAGCACTTTCCATGCATTAATAATCAGTAATAAGCAAATATTCATAATTTAAATTGTTTTCTGGGCACTGGACAAGAAGCATGTTTAGGGGTCAGTAAAATATGCTCAATACTTGTTGGCTCCTAGACTTGCTTGTAGGACACAGTTCCGTCTCACCTCTGTGAAGGATGGTAATTGATTCTCTGCCATAAATAAAGATGCTTTATGTGGTAAATTCTCTCTCCCATGCCACACTTGGTTTTGGTGTTTTGCACTCAAGTTATTGCCATTTCTCAAAGGGGGAATGATTGAGCACTGAAATGAAAATCTGTCTTTCAACAACTTTATGCAAAGAAAACCGAGCAGATGTTGTGACCAAAGACTTCTAACACTGTGGGTGAGGGGAATTATCTGGTAATTGCTGAGGTCTTACAGCTGCCTGTTGGAGCCTCAAACTCAAGGGGATTCTCCTGCTCCCACGTGAAATGCAAGGACCCAGCAGGTTTCATTAATTAAAGGGTTGGATCTGCTCACAGCCGCGTGCTGCATCTGAATTGCTGTACCAGTCTCCTGGGCAAGACCATTCTCCCTCAGCCTTCTGAGCACTYGTGGCCACCATCTGCTTCTGCCTTTCTTCTACTGCTCCACTGTTCAAAGTCAGATTCCAAAGCCATGAACATTTGAACACATTTTAAACTTTTTTTTTATTTGCAAAAAGAATTCTGTCTTCTTGTGGACTGTTGTTGGATTTAGAGAAATAGGGAGTTAAAAAAAGAAAGGCAATTAATTGGTAAACAGGAGAAGTCCTCAATCCACTGATCAAATACAACATACAAAACATATTGTACTGTGAAATAGCATTTCAGCTTGAACCAATTTGAGAAGAAATGTGTCAGGGCAGTTCAACAAACTTCAATGAAACATTTCAATTACCAGAATGTCAACACTGTTTGTTTAGCTTGTACTGAAACCTTACAGAATATCCATTATTTAAAAAAAAAAAAGTTCTTGGGGAGGAATCAAGACAAAATAGATTGAAAAATCCAAAATTTGCGCTACTCTACTAACAAAGGAGGAGACTGATGTCACTTAACTTTTATTTAGCTGAAGTCAATATGCAGTCTAAGGAAGTTATTTACTTTTTCTGGGCAGGTACCTCCATCTCAAATGAGATGCCTAACTTTTAGATGAGCAAAGCTGGGGGAATGAAACCTATTCAYGGTGTTTGAAAAAAAACCCTACCTATATTGAAGTCAGACCAGATGAGTAGCACAGGCAAAGAGAAGCTTTGCTTGTCATGCTGCTTAGTGCCACAAACCACCCTGCTTTATGCACCCACTGTTTGCAGAAAAAGGTAGTATAGACATTTGTATGCTGGTAGCAAGTTTCATATAGAACATATTTTCTTATGCTATTCCAGCACTTACCATTCTATTCCCAGGTTTCAACAGCAATATGGCTAGGTGAATAGCAATGGGATATTAATATTACTATTATTTTAATTTTTAAGTCTGGTTTTTCAAGCCTGGATTAAGTGTATCTCCATTTTTATCCTTCTTGCTTTTCTACCACAAGAAGCTTTGCATAGCTTTGATGATATGCCTTAACCCTTCTATCTTATCAGTGTCTGTGTGTTTGTAAAGTTGTTAATTTCCTATTTTAGTTTTTAAAYAGAGCACTTGAAGTGTGGGCATCAGCAATCAGAACAATTCCAGATATCTTAGACACTATCGCTGTAAGTCAGCATGAATACAAATTAAGCTTATCTCTTGATGAAATTCTAATTTTGCTTAGGGAAGCAATGGAATTGATTCCACATCTGCCAAATTTGATTAGTCACTTCAATTCCATTCCTTGCTAACAAATAGATTGACAGAAATCAAAGGCATGGATTTACCTGCCTGCTTTCCGTGCTTGGTCTGAACTTCCATATTAAGATATGAAAACCCCTACAAAACCTGAGATTGCTGTATAGAATTGCTTTGTTTTTTCATCTCTCAGGCCACACTACTACTACATCTGCGGTGCTAACCAGACAAAACCCATCATTACACCCTTCCCAAGGGAATGCTGAGCGCTGCAAGGAGTATTCTATGTTCTAGCTAAAAATATTTTATGCTCAGATTACAATGGTCTCGGTTTCTATATGAAAGGTAGCAGAAAAGAGGGTATTGCAAAAGACTAGTGGAGGCAGCTGTAATATATTTTTTGAATACTTATTTGCTAACAGCAGTGGTATTTTTCTGTTTTCAGCGTTGGTTGTAGGCATAAGTGTGCAAGCATTTGCCCATGCTTCCTTCTGAATAATGTCATTTAATCTAGGAGGAACATAAAACATGGTAGTACTCACTGAAGAGTGAGTAAGCATGAGCAGAATCGTTTGGTGATCCAGCAAAACTAATGATATTGGCATAAGAAAAGTTTTACAACCTAAGGGATGCCAGAAAATGCCTCAGACTGACTTGAAGTACCTTCAGTCTTTCCTTCTGTGTGTTCTCCACGTTTCRAGATATTTCTGTCTTCTCCCCCAAGATGAGAGCAAAGGCAGGGGAGTGGAAAGCGTATGAGTGAAAGGTGAGGGAGATATAGGGGGAAGGAAGAATGAGCACAGATGAGGGGAAGAAAAAGACAATGTTTTATTTTTCTTCTTAATCTTATTTTGCTTTGTTTTTCCCCTTTCTTCTTTCTCTGTTATCTTTCCATTTGAAGTCAATCCACTGCAGAGTAATGAGAAGGCAGAAGGGGACCCCCACTGCTACTTGACCCAATGAAACGCTGGCAGGCAGCAGACAGAGAATATTAGTGTGTGGAAGACATAAGAAAAGGGCTTTTCCTTTCTTTTCTCTCTCCTTAGAGAGTTTCATAATGGAACAAGCCAATAAACCTAATTTCATCATGTATTACTGACTACTTAATGCAATAGTGTTTAGCACATCGGATAGCGTGAGCATCAAATAAGCAAATGAACCATATGTTCTCACGTATAAGAAAGAATGACAACCTGCGTGATACTGGATTTATTACAATTTCCCTTCTGTATGACACCTCTCTAATACGATTTTAAATTGTTCCTACTCAACTCCTGGGAACCTTGTTAAGGTGAGCCTTTCTGAGGGGCTGTCCTACATGCTGAGATGTCCCAGGCAATCTGTCACTCTTCCATGTCATATAGAGTTGCAATCAACTAAACCCCAGTGAATGTCAGTGTTGTGCCCTCTCTCCCTTTCAGTTTGTGTTCTGTCCCTTCTTCATGCACATATTCTGACTGATGTTCAGGATTTGATCCAAAGCCAGCTAATCTCATTGGAGTTTTTGCATTGACTTCAGCAGGCTTTGAATCAAGGTTCCTAATTAGGAGTTTGCACAAAAAATAATGAGAGATTGCAACCTTCTGTGCTTCTCTTCTAGTCCAAATTGTACTGCCATGCACGTAATTACCGTTGCACTATTTTGGTGTGTATTGCCATAGCATACAAAAATACTCGTATTGGATGAAAAACATGCTGCACAAACACCAAATAAAAGATAGTTCCTGATCCCAAAAGTTTTCAACCTAAGGGTAGCATTAGAGGTAACAGATAGATCAGGATATTTTGGAGAGGTGATGTAAAAAAGGAGCAATAAGATATCGATTAACATGACAGGCAAATGGACTGTTGCCAGTCATGCTGTAGGCGTGTGGACAAAGAGTCTTCTAGGGAGGAGATTCTGGGATCATTTTGAGTGTGAAGGGTTATGTGAGCGAAAGCATAAAAACAGCACCTTGAGAATGTGGCTAATGCTTGGCCAACATGAAGGGTTTGTAGGAGGATACTAACAACTCTGGTTTAGCCRTAGGATTTTACTACAAAGAAATACTGGTATTTCATTACTTCTTTTCTATGAGAACTAAAAATCTTTTCAAAATTTTAGTGAAAGGAGGAATTTGCTTAAGGGACACACACATTTTACTCACACGTTAAAAAGATGTAAAATTTCTATGATCTGTGTTATTTTGAGCAAGGATGTGGGTCTAAGGCTTCAGTGAACCACATACAGTCCCTAGCATTATCACTCAAATTAAGCATAAATTCAATAGCCCAGTGAGGATTGCCCTAGAGTTTCCTACAAGCCAACAGGTAGCCCAATGAACAGGCGCAAGAAGCTAGAGGTGATGAGAGCTAAAGACATGAGAGCAAGGGCATATGCAGCTGAAAGCAGATGAATCATCAGCATGGAAGTTGAAATCACTGAAGATGAACACTGTTCATCTCCAACGCTGTATATCTATTATGGGTGTGTGCACGTGAACATACTGTCCAGGGTTTCTGAAAGCAAGCCAGTACCGCGCTGTGTACCTGGTGTCAGTTGCTTGTTGTATATACAGAATACTTTAAAGTTAACAGCAGGTTTTATTGTACTTTTGTTTTTGAAATACGTTCTGACAAGCAGATAGGGAAGAAGATTCCTGTAAGTGAATTAAACTCCCACGCAGAGGGTAATTCAGGGCCTTATGTACTGTTTAAATTCTACTTAAGTCCCATATTAAGGGCTTAGTTTTACATCTGGAGTGAATTTGGTTGTATGAATGGCTGTGTCTGAACTCCTAATAATGTCTGAATCATAAAAATAATGATTAATGGTGGGATTAGATTGAATAGCAGTAGTGTGCGCATCCATCCTGCGCTGAAAGAACTTTTTTCTGATGTACCGGAGTCATAAAGAGTTCATAAAAACAGCAGAACTTGTTGGCAAATAGAAAAAATGGCAACCTTTTTCTTTGGCAATTCAGTTCATTTTCCACCTGGATTCTCACCACAGAATTTCGCAGAGTCTGGTTCCTGATCCTTTCCTTCTCAGCGTACTACTTTATCTCTGTTTTTTTCTGCTACGAATGTTCAGACTAATCAACGTATGGCTACATAAATACGATATTTCATTACGTCCTGTCCACAAGGTAGACTAGTAACCAAGAAATCTTTCTTTTTGCCTGGGCATGCTAAGGTATGACTCTTGTCTCAGTCCAGGATTATACTAAATCTCTCCTCTCATGACATCCACTGTTTAGATGCAGATTTGAAATAGGGCAAGGACAGACACAGGGAAGAGAAGAGCCMTGAACAGGCCATATCTTGTAAATATGACACGAGACCAAGTTCTCTGTGGGAAAAGACCAGAAATGTGCGTGTTTGTTTAATGCAGCAGACTGGGGATGAACAGGCTCACAAGCACCTTAAAACTAGCACAAGGATTTAGAAATCCCCTGAAGGGATTAAAACACAGCAAGCGACATTTTGGGGGGTTGCTTGTTGGTTTTCTTTCATCACTAAACTAGTTGTTTGGTTGGCACATCTTTGTTTCCCGTAGACATAGAGGTGCTGTTGCCCAGTATTCCCCAGCTGCAAGTTTTGAGACATATTACTACGATAGATTTAGACACGGGTCTACAGACATGGTATTTTTGTTACTTTTTTCTTTGGTCATCGCATAAGAACATCTGCCTCCCATTTAATACTTGAGTATGTCGAAGACAGGGCAAAACAACTTTTGCTATTTTATGTTAAAGGGAGTACCATCTCCTGAAAATACTGTATTTTGTCTGGAAGCTTTATAATAGAGTATAACTCAGTTCAGATGTCTGTATATATTTACATAAAATAAATATTTGTGGTCCCAAATTGCAGAGATTCTATGCAAAATTAATGTTCCTTTTTAGGAACAGAGGGGAATTTTAGGAAATAGCAAGGAACAGTGTTATAGTGTCACCTTCTATCATTGCTAATAGTATTCTTTTCTAAAATATTTTAATAAGACTATTCAGCTAGATTGTGTAATTTTGTTTTGATCCAAATAGTTAACAGAGAGTTTAATGGCGTTTATTTTATTTCCAGTTAATTGTCAGTCAACTCTGAAGCTCATTTATATCAGCATACAGATAAGGAAAATCTTCTTTTAAGCATAATTTATTAAATGGCAATACTATTAGCATACAAATTACGCTCAGAATAGGATAAACAGGTACAAAGATCATTAACATATAATACAGACAGTCAGATCTCAGATGGGACTCAGTGGGACCTTTTCAAAAATACCAGAGCTGTCATCAGCAGGTACAATTCATTCACTCAGTCAAACTTTACTCACATTTGCATCTGCATAAATCACTAGTAATTCTGAGTCACTTGAGAGCTGTACTCATGCTTCTGCCCCTCACTTTCTTTTGTACTTTTTAATTCAGCCTCTCTCATGCTTCTCAATCTTTGTAAAATTAGAAAAGTCAGTTATTGTCTCAATGTCTGCTAGCATATCTGAAGAAATTTATAAACAATATATCTTTTCATAGCCTATGAAAGCAAGAGTGGTTTTGCTCTTGAGCAGTAAAGTGAGACTGAGAAGACATGGTTTCAAATAGGATTTCTCAGATAATAAAAATTACTTTGCCTCTGATTTCATCAGATCCAGCATACTCCCTTTTTATCTGCACAGTGCTATGATGATGACTTCAATAACATTATGAGGTGTCAGACACTTGATGTTAGAGGCAGGCAGGAGAAAAGAAGAATCTTTACATTAGGTATCAGGGTTACTTTATTTTGAAAGGAATTATTTTATGCCCTTGAAGAGATAGCTACCCTACTGGCAGTGCTGAAATCTGCAGAAGCAGACTTGGTTCACCCCCAGTTTTACACCATTGCCGCTCAGCCGATTTTGATGGGGGTTTCAAAGACATTTGCTGTATTGAATTAACGCAGTTCACATCCATGAATTAAAATCRCACCTCTCTCTGAAACAGATTGGCTGAGCAATATAACAGTGCACAAAAATTACCTCTGCTGCACTTTAAAATCTAATGAGTTGACACCTCTTTCTTTTCTCATATTTTATTTTTCTATCAGCCTTGTTAAATACATATTATTCTTTCATGCTCTTAAGATCAAAGCAAATAGCCATCAACAATCTTTTGTTCACATGAGACAACACTTTCGGAGATGGTTTGTTTGGCCAGGTTAATTAAAAGCTGTACCTATCATCCCTGCTTGATTTCTCAAGTTCTTTACTTAAAAAGTATGTGTGACAATTTTAATGAGCTCTCACTTCTTCCCAGTCTCGTGTCTTCTGCAGAAACATTGCAAACTCTTCTTTTTGGGCATTAYGCAGTTTTGACTCCAGCAGATCTTGGGTAGGCTGTTTGTTTTCCCTTTCTGTGTATAACGCTTATCTTGTATACTAATGGAGTCACTCAGAGAGGACAAGGACGTGGATCAATCCAATGGAATCAGTAGATTAAAAACAAACAAAAGGACATCGCTTACACTATGCTTAAATAAACCGGGGAAAAACTTTTCACAAACTGTTGCGGGCCTAAAGGTTTGCAGAGGCTCAAAGGGCTTTGGATTCATTCCTGAAGACAGATTTCATCCTATTTAGAAAAGCACTATCTCTAGGTCCAGCCCCTGGGTTACAGGTCACTCGGTGCTGGGAAGGGACTGTGGTACCTGCTGCCGCATCCTTACCCTGCCCTCGCCCTCTGCCACGGGCATTCTGCAGATGGAAAACTGGCTAGACGTGTCTCTGAACGGGGCTTTAAGARCTGTCTTACGTTCCTATGATCCACATGAAGTGAACTGCATCCAACATATCCATCTTTTTGCAGGGTAAGTTCCCAGGCTTGTTACATATGGAGTGATATTTCTGGGTATTTCTAATTAGCCCTTGTGTGCAGGAACTTGTATGGATTTATATAACTGGATTTTCATCTCTTCTTTTCCTCATAGCAACTTTGCTTAATTGAGSTATTTACCCAGAGGTAGCACCTGTGTAATTCAGGCACGAACATAGGCATCAGCACTAGTCTGATAAGTATTTAAGCATTTTGTAAGTCAGAGATGCGAGTTTAAGAGTTAGGCTTATGCTTAAGCAATCCCTTGCTGCAACAGGGCTTTATGAACAGCTGTGTCCTGAGTAGCTCATTTCATTCTTCCTTCTCCTCCTCCTTTCGCGGGGATGCATTTATCAGATCTGCTTCAGATTTTTTGCTTTTTGTCCCTCAACAGGCACTCATTTACTTATTCAGAGAAGTCCAGTTTTCCTGGCAGACAAAATACTCTACTTGCATTATATTGGACAAGTTAAACTTTTCTGTCTTGTCACAGTACTTGGAATTACCTTGTCTTCTCATGCAAATGCTAAGAATTATTATCTATAGCCTTCACACAGTCTAAAATGTTGTGAAAAGTAACGGTTTTCAGCAAGCCTTTCAGCAGGTGAGACATGCATTTCACAGCTTCTTTTTAAATCATTTGTTAGAGCTTGATCCGAAGCCCATTAAAGGAAATATTCCCATTGCCTTCAGAATCACAGTTCCATTATTTGAAAGACAAATGGAAGAGGATAAAGTGCAGCCCCTCTGAACCCACCCATGGCGTAAAGTCGTGGCTCTGAGGAAGTTTATGGCAACTTTGTTGTTCATGGCAAGTGGGTCGGTATTTCACATTGCTTTTTTTTCTTGCATTTGAAATGCATCATCTTGATTTTCTGCTGTGCTCTGCTTTCTCATCCCTCTCCTGACACAGACCTCAGTACAGCTGGAAATCACTCACTTTTTTTTTTTTTCTTTAATTCCCTTCCCCGCTAACTAATTACTCTGGCGTCCTTTGTGCTTTTACATAAATTCTGCCTGAGTATCTTATTTACTGCTAGCTCCCTAATTGTCTTTAGGTAGTGTGACCTCTGTTTCAAACAACTCTGAAGCTTTTATTAGCTCGTGGTTTCTCTTTGCTAAGCTCCGTTTTGATCCATTCAAAGAGCCGTTCCATCCTCAGCCTGCCCAGTTGCTGAAATGTTTCAGAACAGTATTTCTTCAGATCAAATGTTACCTTGTCAGCTCTTGAGTGGGTACAAACCCCTCTTAGTGGATAAACCAGGAAGCTGGGAATTCTTCAGGTCTCAATCCCTAATGAAGAACACAGGGAAAAAAATCTGAGCTAGACATGACTAAACTTCAGAGAAGAAGCCCTAGCCAGAAATCCATAGGGGGCTAAGCACAGAGCCTGTGCATTCAAAGATTCTCCCCTTTATTATTCTGTATTTTTACAGACTGTTTTTCCTGTGTATTTACCTACATTGGAAGCTTTTGGGGACTGGGATTGTCTTTTTTTTGCCTCATGCCCACTTTTGGATTCCAATTTGTACCTAGAGCTTTTAGGTGCAACTGCAGTAAAAATAACAGGGCATCAATATTTGATGGTGAGAAAGACACTACGGTGACTTGTTATAACTGATTATTCAGGTATCCAATTTATGAACATTTGCTGATTCACACTTCAATATCTTTTTATACTGTTTGATGAAGCCACCATATGTTAGCTAACCAGTCAATTGAGTCAACTGCTTTATCACCAGCAGTTTCTAATGAGGATGTTTTCTTGTGGCTGGTGCAAACTGATGTGAAGAAATGCATCATTAATGGAAAGAAAATTGCAGAGGCAGAAGTGAAATACTTGCAAATGTTTCTTCATATTTAAACCTGCCTTTGAAATACTGTCATCAGGTGTGTCCCCATACTGAGATGGAGAGGCACCTGTAGTCTCTCATTTTGAGGCACGGTGTCGTGATGCCAGCAGAAAGCCTCAGTTCTTTCTTGTTTATTCATCCTTCCTTATCTGAAAAATGTCATTTAGTTGATACGTCGTTATATTGAAGAACGTACTTTGTTGCTTCATATTTTCCTCCTCTCCAGTTTAATATAGATATATGATGGATTATTAAACCCAAACTTATTTTCTCATCGTACTACAAATTGCATGCAAACAACTGCTGCAGTACCTGGTGATTATTGCCAAGGTAACAAAGATTTTTCATTCAAGCCTAAATCCCTTCCCCTCTCAGCTCCGCACCCCAGTGAGAGAGTGCCCGGCACTGCAGGGACATTTCAGCTTTTCTCATTCCTAGATCCACCCCTGCTCAGGAGCAGATCTTTTGGCAGGGTAAGGTCAGACGAGAGAGGGAGACATGAAACAGGAGGGATGTAAGTGAGAAGACCGCCAGAAATCCAAGTCTAGTGCTTCTCTCCATCAGCTGAGAGGCTGGGAGCATGTAACGGGAAGCAGAACAAGGTCTAACGTGTGTTACACGTATAGCTACAAGAGTATAAATACCAGAGTGGAATGCAGCAAGACACTATGATGTTTTTTGTGTGTTTAATGGCTATGATATTACTACCAGCTTCAACTTCTGCTCTTGTTATTGTTCGTTTCCTTTAATAATTCATTACATCATCCAATCTTATGTTGTTAGTAATAAATATTAAATACCCAAGCTGTGATGCATGAATTTAGATATTTTCTTTTTATAAAAGGATTCTGGTATTAGATTTAAATGTCAATTAGAAGAAGAGTATAAAAAAATAGTGCAGTGCTTCTGTGAGCGCTGGAATGAATGAAGCCTGGTTTCCTGTGGATTTGTGACTTACAGCTGGATTTTGTCAGATTTAAGAAAGTGTGGCATTTGAGTGCAGCTCTTCCCCACTTGGGTGCAGATTCTCTGATGCCTACCAAGCAGTGGCCTTACTGGCAAGAGGGGCTGTACATAGAGACACTGACCCCATTTTCATGAAACTTCCAGGAACTTCGTGTCTTTCAGCCCACTGTCCTTCTTCTAAACTCAGAAAAAATTAGTCAAGAACTTCAACATCTACCAGGTACAACAGGTGGATGGAAGAACTGACACAAAATTAACAAAACTTTACAGGATATATTATTTTCTGTCCAAAAGTTCAAATTCACTTTTCATTTTGAAATTCTCTACCTTTGATAGATATGTGTTCTGTATATTTGTGAAGAAAATCCCAAAACCCTGAAGTGCTGTCCTTGTATGTAAAAGCAAAAAGGTGCCAGGCATGCAGTAAAAGCTTACCCAAGGAAAACATATGCCGAACTCTGTACTAACTTACATCCTAAAGTATCTCATTGACATGAAGAAGCATATGAACAAGCTTAGAAATTAATTTTGTCCATAAAACCCAGCGGTGGTCCTGAAATTACTATTAAATRCAATTTACCCAATACTATGCAAACTGGTGTAAACAACATAGTGACTAATAAGGTGATTTGAGGGCCCTATGAGACAGCAATGTATTTGATTTGGCTCCTTGGCTTGTGAGATGGCATTTCAGCATCTCAGCTAGTCTGCTAATATCTTTTAATAATCCTGACAAAATTGCACAGGCAGCTGGGCTCAGACACAAGATTAGTATGGCATAGGAGCATTGGGATCCAAAAAAAAAGCCCCCCGTGGTAAAATATAGCAGTTAGGTAACAAGTTGGGTCTTCCTTCTTTCTCTCGAGACTCCAAATTTTGCTGCAAGAAAATCAGCTAGATAAGTTAATGGTCAACTCCAGTATGTCAATATAACATTCCTAATATAGAAATCAATAATAAGCAGAGGTAAAAATTGGTTTATACATATTCAGCTTGCTGTAGAAGAGAAGAAGTATAATGGAAGCATTTAAATATTAAAAGTAGCATTGCATTTCTATTCGAGTTCCTGTAACAGAAGGTTTTTTTTTCTTCTTTTTTGTTTATTTTTTTCCCCAGGGTCATCTTTCTAGAGGATGGCAGTCTCAGGCTCTATAACATCACCAAATCAGATGCCGGGGTGTACACTTGTATAGCAGCAAATCAGTTCGGAGTTGCCAGAAATTCAGGGAACCTGATTGTGAAAGGTACTTTAGTGTTTTCTTTTGTGGTTTATGAATATTAGAAAGTATGTGCTTTTTTTCATTGGGATGCCCAAGTCTGTGCCCATCAGTGCTAGTATTGACAGGTTTTTACTTGCAGTTTAAGCTGAAACTGAGCTCTCCACTGCCTGCAGCAAAGAAAACCTCATGACCGCACCACTCCGATGATCAATTTGTTTATCAGGGAGGTCTCCCAAGATATCCACAGAAACAGCTAGTAACATTAATAATGATATTTGCACTGCAGAACCATTTAGAATTCACAGGTATGGGCTGCACTGTTGCAGGCACCGGCCAGCCAGAGTTTGAAACGATGCTGAGGCAGTGTGGAGGTTCAGTGTACCCTGTGCTGCGTGCTTGGATGAGTTTATTTAGCTCATTTACAATTTATATCACATCTGAGACTGCGGAAGAGACTTTAACGCTAGGGTGCCAGAAAGAAGTAAGATGTTATGAAGTAAGCTGAAAATCAGGTGGGTTTATTTTCTTCAGCGTGGGGCAGATACATGTTGCATACGTTGCATTCCCGCGGAGCCTGAAGCCACCCACTCCTTCTCTGCATCCCAGCTGCCGTGCGCTACTTTGGTAAATAGCTCCAAAATAAATCAGAGCCAAGCAAAAACTCTTCTTTGGCCCTTCACAGGACTTTTGATTCTGAATATTAAAATGGCCATCTTCCACAGCCCTCCCCCAGTCTAATTGCTGCATTAATAATAAACCAAGGGATCCATTAGGGTATCTTCTACGCTTTCAGACTAGTTTGTTTTCCTGGATATTAATACTAAGACACCTCATTTCACAGGACACCCCTTTGTCTGAAAGCATTTGATTTTTTTGCTTATGTTTTCTTATATTAGATTTTGGTTTAATTAAACCATTTCAACCGTTAACTACAGGTTAATGTAACTAAACAGATCTTTTTCTGAAGGGAGAATGAGGAACATCCTCCCCTCACATTACCATTATTTTCTTCTTCATTATGTATATGAGAGAAAATTTTAATTCTCTCCTTAAGAAGAAAGTGACTTGCCTCTTTGAGAGTCATCACTATGAACTTGTCCCATCAGGGCCATTGTAAGTAGCCAAATCCTATGTCCTCTAAGACAAAAGGACTGATGGGATCTGATGAGATGTTCCGTAGTGCAACTACCTAGTTATGCAYGATGTTTCCCAAACTTTGTATGGATGTCAGCAAGGACTGGCCTGACTGCATAACACTTCCAGCTCTAATGCAAGTCATGCTTTCTTCTTCTATTTTTCCTTTTTTTCCTGCCTTGTTTTTGATTAAGGCACTAAGGGCAGGTAATTGTCTACCAGTCACATTTTATAGCACTCGCATATAAAACAGAAATAACCTTTAGGGCTGGAAAGCCAGGTTTCCTTCTTCTGTCCTTTTCCCCCGTCTATCTTCACTGCGTGCCCTCACTGCAGGGGGACCGAGTTTCCCCCGGGCTGCTGCTTTCTTTGCTCTCGGCTCTTCTCCGGCTGGAGTGGACTTGTACAAAGTCATGGCTGAGAGAAGTGGGAGACACAGCGTTCACAACCCTTGACTGGGAAGGACTTGACCCTGGGTCTCCTGTACTCTGGATGAGCGCTGTAACCATGAGACTCCAACCGTTAGTGCAAAAGGTGGACAGCCCCCGGGTCACTGTCGCTTTGAGTAGTGTGCTGCTTGCCCAGGAAGGTGTGCGTTCACAGAAAAGGACCTTTTGAGCAAGATCCCACTTGGGTGACAGTCCTTACGTGCTGTCAGCTGAAGCTGCAGCGGGCACAGCCAGCATTCAGGCACGTGGCTCTGCTCAGCTTCTCCTGTTGGTCTAGGCAATTTATTGTGCAGTCTGTGTTGCTTTTGGATGGGGGTCTAAGTCTAAGTCCTCCCACTGAAAACACTGGCAACTTCAACACCTAATTCAGCTTTTCAGACCACCTTGGTGAGGCCAGGAGTTTTATTTGTAGATGCTGTGATGCGTTAGTTGGAGGTGTATAAATAACTTCCCTAACAGCCATCCTGTGATTATCAGTTTAAACATCCAGAAAATCATGTTACGGGCTAGGAGACACATCTGCTGTAATCCTCCTTCCCTCCAAAGCTGCAGCTTTATCTGCGCTGGGACTGAGCTTCTGGTGTAACCGCACACTCTGGCTCTGGTCCCAATCCAGTGATGCTCTGCAGGGGGGTGTCTTCCCTGCAGTATTTTTCACCCTTCTTTGAAAGACAGTTAAACACATTGTAGAACACATTAAAGTACATTATGTCCAAAGCAGTCCTTTGCTTCAAGTTTTTGCTGTGCTGATGGACGGTCTATCTCCATTAGTAAAAAGAATTTGTAAAACTTATCGCTCAGGTGGACTAGTGCAGAGCTGGAGGACATGAAAAGAGGTATTGTTTGTATAGATATTCCTATGAGCAACATATGAAATGATTGTGCTCTGATCTTTGATCACTGACAGAAAAAAAAATAAAGAAGGAAAACTGAGGCAAACTTAGTATGTTTTTTTTCTCTTTGCTCCCACACAATCTTTTCAATACAGACGTTTTCTTATAAAAGTATTTGTATTTGTTGCTGTTAAATGAGGAGAACAGGTTAAAAAGTGGAACTTGTGAGATTATAGTAAGCATATTAATCAGTTTTGCAAAACAGCTAGCAATAATAATGTCTGTAGTTGCAAGAAGAGCACATTATTAAATGTAATTTATAACTCTCTCTTTTTTCTTAATATTCTTGTTTTCAATGACTTCAGAATGGTTACTGTAGCCTGCAGGCATGACCTCATCCCTAACCTACTGCATCTGGCAAAAATCTTTTTCATACTCATATTATGAAAGAGCAATTAGCATTGATGCAGTGCAACGTGCAATCTGAGACAATGTTACAGCACAGCTAGCAATGAATAAACCAAGAAGTTTAGGGTTTAGGCAGCTCTGACTTCATTAGGGTTGTATACCATTTCACATATCACATACATACATCCTAATGGAGCAATATGGGAAAATCATATTAAAACATGAAAAAAATATTTTGTTTGGCATTTATGAAGTTTATTAAAACACTGAGTAACAACATGGTATAAAAATGATCTTGTTTGCAGGGAACATTTGTTTTTGTTTCCCCTCTGGAGAAGTTTTGGCTGTTCAATTATAGGCCTCATTGCTTCAGCATTATTTTCAACTGAAATGTCAGAACTTGGAAAAGCATATCTAATGTGCAAATTAAGTTTATTGCTGCTCATTGAGTTGTTTATTCTTTGTGTGAGAAGTCTTTATTATACCTCCAGTGCTCACAACATCTTATCTATTTTCTCCTCTGGAATGGGATTTGCCATATAATGCATGTCTGCAGTTGCTAAGCAAGATAGATAGATAATGTAGAACCAAGAGCTTTTAAGAAGCTTTTAAAAGTATTTGAGGTGGAAGTCTTAAAGACAACCCCGTAAAAGAAGCAGAAAATATCACGCAAGTGAACCACTTTACATCAGTGGTATCACTGAATAGGAGCAGGCTGGAACAAGGGATACAAGAGGATAATACCATAATAAAATGGATTTTTTTTGCTAACACTACTAAAAAACCACACTTCACACACAAATCCAGTATAATTCACAAAAGGACAGTTTTCAATATTTATTTGGTGGAGGCAAATAAGTTCATGCCGATAAGAAAGCAGGCTTCTTATAATGCTAACAGCATATAGCTATTGGGATTTTTTGTGTTATAAGGAGAAATCTGTATGTTCTGATATTCCAAAATACTGGTTCACCAGAGGGTTCCGTGGAATGCATTTTTTTCAAAATATTCATCTTTTCCCTAAGGAGGCATTCCATAGGTTTTAAGAGATAAATGATCTCTGGAATTTTTATTCCTTCTAATAACATTCTATAACAGGATTGAAGATGTCTTATTTCTGATCTCTTTGAATGTGTGATCAAATAATGACACAAGAAATTACATGACAGACCTAATGAGGCAACCATAATATTATTGGAACCTTCTGATGAAGAAAAGTTTCAAAAATTTCCCAGCCAGTTTCATTACAACCAGCTGAAGCTGATGGCCCCTTCCTGTACAATAGACAACTGGCTTTGATGGAGGCTTAAAGATTTTACAAAAAACAGGACATCATTTTCTATTTGTATTCTATGGGTTTTAGAATGTAACTGTTGAATTTGATTACAAATTCTATGCAATCCTGTTTGTATCATTCTTGCTTAGTCTTACTTCGACCTTTCCATAGAAATAAATTGATTTTATTTATAGTATTTTACTTATTTATAGAATGCTGTAATTGTACACAGTGCATTGTAGAAGAGTCAAAATGCACTGATCCTGGTGACCAACCATCCAATACAGAGAAGCAGGAGTTACAAAATGAGGTGGCATTAAGTCTCATGGCAGTAGAGGTGATGTGGGTCTTGTGAAGGGTAGATATTTTGAAGAGAAATTTGAAGGACAGGGAGTACTTGACACATGAAAAATTCAGTAGTGGTGCAACGTTTTATTAATGCTGAATGAACTAAAGCAGAAGAGGTGAGTTTCATCCCCGGTATAAGTGCCTTGATTTGGAGTTTTTGCAGAATACCCAATTCAAAGGGTATCTTCAGGCTGTCATCAAAGCAGCACAAAACAGATACATCCAAGTCAGCTTTAAGCAAGACAGATAAAATACCAGCAGTAGTTTAAACCTGGCAGCAAGGAGCTCATCTCAGGCTTTGGAGACTATCCAAGAGGCTTGGGAAGCTGGACCCTGTAACCACTGTTTACTCATATCCACATATTGAGTTTACCAATGGAAGGCTCAGGAAATACGCAGTTGCCCATCTAATTGATTGACATTGTAAACGAGCCTTGTTAGGGCCAGCCCTCTCCATTCCCAGGGGCAGTTACACTGTGCAGCAGACAGGAGCTGTGGAAGTGACCCTTTGCAGCAATTTCAGAAGAGCCAGTTCCCACCTCCTGGTTCTCCCAGCTCCACCACACAGGTCAGACCCAGGGGCTACATGAGGTGTGGGACAGCCCAGGCTGACTTGTCAGACCCTTCAACACCCTCTTGTAAACCAGGCATAACCTTTTGCATCATTTATGAGAGAATATGTGTGGAGACATCTCTCCTGCACAGCTGAAGACAGAGCAGACAAAACCCAAGTGGAGTCTGGAAGAAAGCATACCATAAATGTTCAGAGCAATGTAGAATTTCCACTTTGAGGTCGACCATCGTGTTCAAGGGAAGACTGCTTCTTCAGTGCCATGTTTCATTGGCTCAGTGTAGAGATGCACATGGCTTATAGGAAGGAGAGAGTCTTGCAGGATGGCTTTGAAGGAAGAGGTGACGAGTTTGGAGGACCATATCAGGCCAGCAGATCATGCCTCTCCACCTGCTAGTGGCAAAGAGAAGTTCCAGATATCATGAAAGTAACTTTCCAATTTTTAACATATAGCAGGGTATTATTTCTTTTTCCTTCTTTTAACATATACAGCATTATTGCAAGTAATAGAATTTCTCTCCTCAAAGTGTTATTCACGCAGTTCTATTTCAGCTGTGAGAATAAGAAGTGCAGGAGAAAAAGCAAGGAAAGAAAACTTTGTGGAGGTTCTCTGTAGTTCCCAGATACTTTTCAACGTTATTCTATAAAAGTTACCTGTACTTCACAATGGAATTACTTCATCTGAGATTTATGGAGCCAAGTTCTTTGCCAGCGTGTGCTGAAATCAGTGGAGTTGTGCCAACAAAGAATATGGCCCTTGAATCATCTGGAATTTATTGCATCTGACACACTGCTTCCAGGGAGAGGAAGAGATTTCTCTAACCTAATGATTGAGTATCTTCAAGACAGTCATCTGAGGCCTTCACATTTCTGCAGTCCTTGACTTCAGACAAACTGATGGAGCTGCCACAATGATAGTTTTACATGATTGTGAAGAGCAATCAGAGTACGCAGAGAAATCTGGGAAAGCGGGTTCCAAGTCTGAGCTTTAACTCACAATGAGAACCTCTGACACTTTCTTAATGATACCAGAAAAAAACACCTAATTTGTCTATAATAACAAAAATCAGACAAGTTCTTTCTTTGTTTTCCTTGGAAAACATTACCTGATGCCTGCAGCAGGTATATCACTGAAACTAGTGAGATCCAGTTTTATTTTAAAAGGTTAGCAGAAACTGCAACATTCTACCTTGTTTCTACTTGACCACTGCCATAACAGTCACTCACCCAGAGCAGCTCAGGTGCTGGGAAGAAGCCCTTCAAGTTTCAGCCCATATTGCCTGTCTGTACCCACATATTAATCAGTTACTGCAATGATGGTGACCGTCTGAATGAAAATGTGTTTGAAGGTAAGGGGTTGGATGCCCTATCACGCATCAACCCTTTGGAACCAAGGCCTTGGTAAAACCAAAATCCTGAATTTTCAAGTACATTTCCAGCACATAGGGTTAAGCCGGAGTGAACGCTGAACTAATACAGCTCGTGCGAATTTTCTTCTCCTCCTCTCACGTTATTTTCAGAACGTATTAACATTGTTGAATAGATTCTGCTCTCATTTTATTCATGTGCCTCTAAATTCTCACCATTTTATAACACTTTCATGCAGAAAAGCTTTATTCAAGGGAATTGCTTACAACGAAGTGGTGGTTCTCTCTAATCTATCTGCCAGTCATATCAACAAAAGTGAAGCCGTAGAAACGTATTTCTTTCCCCTTCAGCAAGCTACTACTTCCCTTAATAAAATCTGCAAGTTTGTTTCTCAGTGTAAGGGGTTAAAAAAGATTACATAAATAGTTTTTCTGTCTGTGAAGATATCTTCTTTGAAGCTGTAACATAAGCAACACTGTGCAGTAAACTACCACTAACATTAATATAGATTAAGGATCTCAATGTATAAAGTAAGTGGAGATGAACAGCAATTTTGCTCTTGCTGCAGTTTCCTATAAGGAAAGATTTTCAAGTTTGACGAACCGTGGGCATATTTTTAACAGTCTTAATAATGAATTCTGCACTTTTTGAGCTGAAATCATATCTATTGACTATGGGCTTTACAAAGTAACATATGACTAATTTACCATGTTGCCTCTGACATCTGCTCACTCTCAGAGGCACACAGCGTGCTCGTTGTGTCGATACTGCAAAAGTAATAGGCTACACACGGGTAAGAGTGTTCTGAAATCATCACCATATTAGAGATAATTTTCTTTATTGTGGAACATTTGGGCCAATTTTAAATCATTTCACAAATGGTACAAAACTCATTCAAGATCTGCTATTTTTATAAGCATGTTAATAAAAAGGAATTTTTTTTTGTCTCCACAGAAAGGACTGTAATTACTATTCCACCTTCTAATATGGATGTAACAGTTGGAGAAAGCATAGTCCTTCCGTGCCAGGTGTCTCATGACCCGTCCATTCATGTGATGTTCACATGGTCATTCAATGGCAATACAATTGATTTTAATAGAGGAATACATCATTTTGAAAGAATTGGAAGAGTAAGTTTTTTAAACTCCTTAGTGCTTAATGAAACTATTTGCCGCAGTCTTTAGACGACACAAATATTTATCATAATTCTTCCATCGCTATTTATATGCATGGCAAATCACTGTTTCTTTACAAGGGCTGCAGCCATTTATTTTTCTTTCTTAAATTTCATAAAAGCGCTTGAGTTATTTGTGAAGCCATAATAAAAATGTCCACATAAAAGAAACTGATGATAGCTATGAATATTTTAATTTAAAAGCTGAATTTTTTATTAATATTGAGCAATTTATAAAAATGTCCAGTATTGAAAGCATGTTGTGAGTGATTAGTTTACTTTCTTTGTATCTCCAGGAATCTGTTGGGGATTTGATGATAAGAAATATTCAGCTACATCATTCTGGGAAATATGTGTGCATGGTACAAACAACTTTAGACAGTCAATCTGCAACAGGAGATATAATTGTAAGAGGTATGTCTGTTAAATGTAGACACATATATCTTCTGGAGGAATTAGAAATTCTTAACATCTGCTGTTGTTTAAATGCTTCCTAGGATATCAGTTCAGCATTTCAATAGTGAAATGTTATATATCTTGTACCCTTGGCCCCAAAATTAGATTGAGATTCTGACCAGCATGGTCCTAGTGTGCAGCTAACCCAGGGAGATCTGTGCAATTCTGCCATGGCCTCTTCGGAAGGTAAACTTTTCTGGCCACACAGGTCAATATGGCAGGGCATAGGGAAGGCCTCTACTTTCAGCAGACTACTGTCACCTGCTCCTTGCTGGGCATCTCTGGGTCATTGCGCAGGTTGGAAAAAAAACAAGAGACCTGGTTCCTTTCCACTATTTGGAGATAACGTGAAAAATTATTTTTTATGGTCAACTAGCTAATCTTTTTACTGCCAGCAGCAAGAGAAATGCTGTGATGGGAGCAGACCCTCTAAACCCTAGCAGAAATCAGAAATCTGTGTAATGCACCATCTTGCATTCTTTCTAAACCTCAGTTTTGATTAAATTCAACAGGAATTCTGAAAATGTTGGGTAGTTCAACAAAAGACACATTGGGTAACTTCCTTTGTCAGACAAAAAAAAAAATCATTCCCTTGTTTGTAGTTTTCATATTAGTAGCATAATGACATTCATTTTCCTGATTCAAACCCCCTCATTCATTAGAAAAATGTAATACGGACATGAAGCCATCATTTAGAGATGGTGCTGCTTTTATGAAACTGCAGCTTCATGAATAATTCCACTGACTTGAGAAAGTAAGAGTTGCCCAACGCAACCCAGTAATGAATCTTCTCTTCCTAATACCTTCATCTTAAAATGCTAATCGTGTTAGGCCCCCCAGGTCCACCAGAAGATGTTAAAGTTGAACATATTTCTAGCACTACTGCTGTGTTATCCTGGAAGTCTGGAATAGATAATAATAGTCCAGTCCAGATCTACAGTGTTCAGATGAGAACTCCTTTCTCAGTTGGATGGCAGGCAGTTTCAACAGGTGAGCAATTTGAGAGTTGCCTTGTATTTTTTGCATATACCATTAATTACTCCAAAAATACATTGTCATTGACATGTTTATTTTGCCTTTAGTTCCTGAAGTAATTAATGGTAGGACTCACAAGGCAACAGTGGTTGACTTAAGCCCTTGGGTTGAATATGAGTTTCGTGTGGTTGCCAGCAATAGTGTTGGAATTGGGGAGCCAAGCAGACCATCAGCTCTACTGAAAACTAAAGCAGCAGGTAAGTCCCTAGTTTCTGTCAGTTTTTTCCACACAGACACGTTGCCAGCTCCCAAATGTGAGAATTTCACTGCAGCAGAGCCACTCACTCCTGCAGGGTTACTCACATATCTGTCTGGCATTTTAGTCTGTGGCTGCTATGGCTTCATGACAGCAGACCTGCACTACCGATTCAAGGGATGCTTGGACATGATTGAGGTGCCACACGCCTTGCTCTCTGGTTTGGAGATCCAGCAGTAAAGGCTGGAGCTGGCCCATGCTTCCTCCCTTTGATATGTCCCAAAATATATCTAATCCCCATGCCTGAACACAAGCTTTCATTCAAGCAATTGGGGAGCAACGTTTGTTTTCTTCCAATTATAACCGCGTTTATACCCTGCTCAGGGACTTGCATAGAAAATGATAAAGCCAGCTCTCTGGCATATCCTAGCACAAGCATGTAATAATGCCTTTGCTGCAGAGTGTGTTTGATATCTGAGCATCAGTGGGGACAGGATATTGGCTTTAACTGGAGGAAATAAATTACAGGATCCAAAGCCCAGTGAAACTAATAGCTTCCACTGACTCCAGGACAGGATCCTTACTATCTGTCTGTCTAACCTTTACACATTTATCTTCTGGGACTTGGAACCTCATAGGAAGAAGACTCATTCTTGGATGACCGACACTGTCAGTCCTTTGACCTACTGAGTTTCGTACAATTTATTTGAAGCCCGAACCTTTGGTTTGTTTTATGTTTCTCCCAGCCCCCTGCTTATCAACTCTCTCCCACCTATAAAATCAGTATTTATAGGACGGAAAGCAGTAAAATGGAAGCAGCTTTTACAATCCACTTTCTCTTCTCTGTTTATCTCATTTGCCAAGCTCTGAAGTTTGGCAAGCTGCGTTTCAAGACAGAACTCAAAATACAGTATTGTACATTATACAGCATAAAATACATATATCCTTAGAAAGGGGGATCCATTTGTTTCTCAGAATACCTACAATATTTGTCCCAAGGCAGAATTACTTCAAAAATGTATTAAATCAGTTGATTTAAATTTAATAAGTTCTTTTTCCCATTGTTGAAGTAAAAACTTATACTGAGTACTGATGCCAGAAAAAGCTATTTGATCATTAGAACACCAATTTTGATAGATTTTTTCAGCTTTCCAGGTGCAGAGAGACATCAAATGAGTCTTACCAGCAGTCAGGACTGCCTGGCCAGTGTGGTAGTAAAGCAGATTGCAGGCTGCTCCCAAGCAAAGGGAAGAGCCTGAGACCCTCCAGCCTGGAAAGATGCATGGATCCTGCCTGGGCTTAGGTGTCTGGGAGATGCATGCCCGAGTGGTACGTGACCCCTTCCTACAGCAGGAGAGCCACAGGAAGCTTTCACACGCAAGGAGTAAAGAGCAACGTGAAAAGGGAAGTCTAAAGAAAAGCTGGAGACAGGAAGAGGCCAGATTTTCTGAATTTCCCAGCAGAGTATCACAGATATATGTTCTCCATTACATGATTGATCATGAAGTCAAAATCAGTCTCAAGAAGGTCTTTCTTGCTGTTGCCACCGTGGGGCTTTGTAAAGCGTGATATTCAAAACCACCTATACAGTCAGTAAAAGCTTTCATCTTTTAAAGGTTTTTTTTTATTAGAGGGATTCACACGGCTAGGGCTAGAATGAGAAAGAAACGATAAAATTAATATTATTTATCATGGCAATAGCACAAGGAACATTATTTCCTTACAGCGTAGCACTGTCTGAAGCTTAACACAAGGAATAGAAAGACTCACTTCAGGTTTTAGTTGCTTAACCCCTTCACTGCTGTAAATCATTCTGTCTCACAACATTGCTGTGCAGTGGAAGAAGTAACAGCCTATCTTTATTTTTTTTATCAGAATAGGAAACTGAGAACAGTATGACAGTGTGGACAGCAAAAGGCTGGCCATGAAAGGGTGAATTTGAACTGCGCTGTTATAATAGCTATTTTGCCAGCTGAAATCTGAGCATTAGTAGATTTGTGGATGCAAATGAGCCACTGTTCATTTCATCAAAATGGAGCTGAGAATTAATTGAGCCTCTGTTGGTGCACTCAGCTGTAAATTTTCATCTGTTTCTCAACTATGACCCAGTTGAGGCTCTGCTGAGCAGTAGTACAAATTTTTTCCCCATGCAAATGTAGTAAGTACTGAACACATTTAACACATGAACTAATTGAGCATCAACTGGTTCACGAAACAGTGAAACACTAGGCTTGAAAGTCTGTTTTGTCTTTTTTTCCTTTAATGCAGTTCTTTTCAGTCTTAGATTATTTGCCTCTGATGTACACAAAGACATTGATTGTGAGTGACAAAATTGAATACCTGTGCTAAACTCTCCAGAAAAGCCTGTCCGTTTGCACTTGCACTCACTTTTATGACTGCACAACAAAATTGTCATGAAATTTCTACATTTCTAGAGAGGATGAAATCAGATAAATATTTATATGTCGACTTGAATCTAGAAGTGATAGTGGGTTCACATCTATTTCTGTGAACTTAAAGGGTTATTGCCTTTATTGCCTCTACTAGAACTGGGCTAACACTGGGTGGAAGACATGGAGAAAGGCAGGCGGATGTGGCAAAACTTGCCAAAATCTCTGAAAAAGCTTCTGAGATATAACTGTCCTGCCTGTTTCCGACCCTGTCCTCAGCCCTGTCTCAACACATCCAATTTTCAGACAGTGAGAGCTGAATGAAGGAAACGACAAAACAATCTTGAAATTTCTAAAAATAATATCAAGGGTTTGGAGATGGTAAACAGTACAATGCCCTCTTATAGGGGGTTTCGGTCTCAGTCAGTTCCAGAATTGTCCTCTTTTTTATACTTCTCCAGCAGCTGAAGAGGAACATGATATCATCCTTGCAAGTAGATCTATAGCAAACTATGATAAGAACAAGGCCGGTCTGTCTAAATTCCATCCAATACATCACAAACCAGTTCACCAAAACTGTCAATATTTATAGGCTAATGGGGTAGGCATGTTTATGGAAATATAGAGCAAGAGGCAAGAAATGCCGATATTTTCCTTGCCTCTCCACCGAGAGCCATTTGAGTGATGAGAAGTCCCTTCAGCCTGGAACGCCAGCACATTGCTTGACCTCAACCCTGTACCTATGGTGCCATACACTTGGAGCAACGCTGGGGAAATCAAGCTCTAATCAATGAACTTTTGGACACTTACAGTGTTGGGAGAAGGAGAAAAGCAAACTAATAGTTTTGAATTTCCTAAGAAAAGCATACAGCAATTAAAAAAATTAATATATTGCTCCAACAACATGTTTACTGAACAAATGCATAATTAGTAAATCAGTAGTGTTGCAGCTACAGTCTGAATGGAACATCATTTTGCCAATTAGTTGATGAGGCATAATAATGTCAGATACTTGATGCTACTAGCTTCTTTAATTAATTTTTTGAACCAGGGTACTCATGTATCAAACACATCTGTGGCTTCAGCCTTATAAACTTGAAAATGTGTAAACATAATTTCCGTTCATTTAAAATGTACTGTTATATAATATGGTCCCTGTTCTACGTGTCGAAAGGCAGAATAGCTGCAGGTGAGCTAGGAAAAGCTGTAATCATCCAGTTGACAAGACCCCCGGCAGTAGTGTTGGGTAGTTGCAACACCAACGTCTTTTCTTCTCCAGTTCCTGTCGTGGCACCAACGAACATCAGTGGAGGAGGAGGGAGCCGTTCTGAGCTGGTCATCACATGGGAGGTAATTGTTAGCTCAATTAACCCAAGCTGTCTAATGGGGAAGAGTCCATGGGTGAAATCACAGCCCTCTTGAAATCCAGAGGCTTTTGGTCACTGGCTTTGGCTAAGCCTGGATTTCATCCTGCATCTGGAGAGAAAACAGCCTGTAAGATATACAGCAAGTTTTCTGTGTTATAGCGAACAATTTATAAAAATAAACAGTTTAAGAGGCATGTTATAAAGATGTTTAGAAGTCTATATAACCCTCTTATCTCCATTGTACAGGAGGTGCTTAACACACTAATCTGCATGGCCATTTCCTGCATTAACATTTTTCATACTTTTGTTTACATGTTTTTCATTCTGGAACACTGTGCTGACAAGACATATCTTATTATGCGTTAAAGGAGATGAGCCCTTTCATTCTCCAGCACTCCAGTGAGAGGAGAGAATATACGTTTTCAGAACAGTTAATACCATGCTACAAGTTGCAATGGGTGAGCACAGGTCATATCAGGGAGTGGAAAGTAAGCGTCATGGGAAGGAGCCCCACCTTCTCCAGCCACCCAGCAGCCTCCCCGCGGGCACCGCGATGAAGGCAGGCAGCATCTTGCAAAGCCCGTGCAGTGATGGGGCAGGTGCTTGGTCAGGGCTCCAGCCCCTATGGAAAAACTCCCCAAAACACAGCTCCCACCCTCTGGGTTTTTCATTGCTGCTGAAAAATACATATGAAGTTAACGTGACTCACCTGATTAGATCTCTCCCCTGGCTTTGAAGACATCTGACTGAAGTAGGAGGTACCCCATGCCATCAGCAGCACCCAGCCTGGAGGGCAGGGGCCAGGCAGCCTTCCCATGTATCCCATATCTCAGAGGCTGCCCAAGATGACCTCTGTTTAGTTCCTAATTTGGGACGGGGCCTCTAAAAACACGGTGCTCCCTTTGTAAGTCATGGAAAACGTTTCTTCATGAAAAAAAAAAAAAAAAGAATTCTAGTTCAGCTTAAGCAAGGAAAGCAGTCTGCTCCCTCCCTTGACTTCATTCTTTTTCCAAAGAAATAACCAAGCTCATGTATACAGTTTGAAGGAAAGGAAAAGGAACTAAATTAAACTAAAAGTGATGTTATTCATCAGCTGAGTGAGTTATCTGTGTTCTCCTGTATGCTAAAAAACTGTGCCATTTAACCAGCCTTTTGGGGGAGGAAGGGAAGTGATAGGAAAAAAATGAGGTAAAAATTAAAAAATCTCCACTAGGTAAGCAATATTGCCAATGCTTTCCCCTCTCCATGCTCCAAACAGAGTGAAACTTCACTTCTACTGAACTAAATTTTCCTCCATATGCATCTTTCACTGTTTTGTTTCATTTTCTCCTCTACTGATCTACTCTTTGGGAGCAGCAGAACATGAAAATTGAAAACAACCTGAGATCTCTCAATCAAATTATCCCGTTGGACTCCATAGTGTGTCCTGAAAAATAGTCAGAAGAAATACTAATTATGCCAAGCTAACGACACTGAACATGACTCTCCAGCTTTCTGTGATGAACTCACTAAACATCTTGATTAAATCTGAGGTCACAGAAGCCTCAAAAACAAATTAAATGCTCTAGAAAGGAGCTTGAACTCTTATAAATCCCCAGTGCACCATCATCACTCACACTTAACTCTCTCGGGACTGGAAAAGAGCTAGAAGGGGGCCTATTGGGGAATTAATGTTTGTAAAACACTTAAGGAAAGACATATTTGTTATATATGCCAGGCCAGGGTTATTATTAGAATTAGAAGGAATTTGTGAGGAAAAAAATAAAATAACTGCCCTGAAATCTTCTGATGTACCTCCTGATTTTTTTCCTCCCATCTTCTTACACCGTTAGTGCTCCCGGTAGTTTCTCCACAGGAGAGGAGCTTGGAGCCTGGAACGATCACTGGGGCTGCGGTTCTGCCCCTATGTTTTTCTCTCTCTTTTTGCACCATTTTTCATGGCTGCTTTTCTGTGCACCTTACTTCAATGAAAGCATCTAAAATAAATGAAGTTTTGCTTCCTCCATGTACTACTGATCTTTTCTTGTTTTATAAATGTTCTCTTGCTTTGAGAAGCCAATGTAGAAGTATTTTTATCCCAAGAAAACAAAAAAGTTCATGCTGGATACAGTGTTGATGTAATTGCCTGTTCAGTATGAGTCATTAGTACATGAGATTTTATTAATAGAAACATTAATTTGCCATGTTGACTTGCAATAACATTTCTGTTCTAAACAAACTTAAATAAGAATATGTTCATGCACTTGAGACTTTCACCTGTGCTAAAAATATATGTAAGTACTGTACTCAGATGCAGGCAATTATACAGCTGACACACACTTCTGTGTATACCTTTGCTCCTTTCCCGACTCTTTTTTTTGTTTAAAAATCATTTATTTAAAATTAACGTTCCTATACCCCTTGGGGAAAAAAAATCAGCTGCAACCTGTACTGAGTGAAATGCTTTTAATTTTGAAAACTTCATGCCTGAAAGAGAATAACTTTAATGGAGCTGATCAGATCTTTTGTTTCTAAATTGATTGCCTCAATAGATTTATTATTTTGATTTTTATTTCAATATTACATTGACTGATGGAGCAAACATTATTATCTTCTCCAAGGCACAGTCAACTAAATCAATACCACTAAAATATACTCAGAGAATGAAGATTCAATTAAAACAGTGTGTATTTGCAAATGCTTATTGACTGACTGCCTTGTCACTACAGCCAGTTCCAGAAGAACTACAAAATGGGGAAGGTTTTGGCTACATCGTTATGTTTCGTCCTCTTGGCTCAACAACCTGGACAAAAGCAGTGGTGGCTTCAGTAGAAGCAAACAAATATGTTTATAGGAATGAAAGCATTAGACCTCTCTCTCCTTTTGAAGTGAAAGTTGGTGTCTACAACAACAAAGGAGAAGGGACCCTGAGCTCCATATCCATTGTCTACTCAGGAGAAGACGGTAATGCGCGTTACTCTTATTAGTAATGGTTGTGTAGCATCAATAGGTCCCAGATATGATCAGACAGATCTCCACAGGAATATTAAGGAGCCTGCTCAAAGCTGCTCCTTGAAGGCTGACAAGAGACACGAGGCAGAAGATGGGAAATTGAAGTAAATAAAAGCAAGGGGCAGATTTTCAGAATCGTTTTAAGTAGACAGCATATTTCAACTTCTTTGCCCCCACGGAGCTCCTACTGGGTGGGCTGGGAAAATCAGGAGACATTCAAAAGTGTAGCTCTCAGAGGGTCTAGATTTCAGACCACTCAGTGCAGCTGATCTCTTCTGAAAATCTATCCCAGCTTATGGGTAATGACCAATTTTGAAAAATTACGGTTTTGCTGATGTTCCAGAATAAACGGGCAGCAAAGCTAGGGATTCACACCGGTTTTCCTGAGCTTCTGCCTGCTGCTTCCCCCCAGAATCTCTTCCTCTTTTCTTGAATCTCCCTCAGTTTTGACATAACACTCTTTTGGTAACACAAATGTTCCACCAGTTGTGTTTTCTCCCATCACCCAGAGCCGCAGATAGCACCAGCGGGGGCTTCGGCGCTGAGCATTTCGGCGGCAGAGGTGGAGGTCTCCTGGCAGCCCATCGCATGGAACAGGCACACGGGCAGGGTGATGGGCTACGAGGTGAGGCGGCTGGTGCTGGTGTCTGACACCTTACAGATGTCCCTTTCCCAGCCACATTTGTATTCTGGTTCCTCCTCCTTTGCTTCCAAGTTAACAGACAATGGAGCTCTTCACCCGACTCTCATTAGCAACATTTCACCTGAGATAATCACAAGCATTTACAGACCAGGACTGCAGCTCTGTCCCAGACTTTTTGTAATGTAAATTAAAACCTCAGGATTAATCATTTGTGATGGCTACTACAAAAGGACTCCTGCTTGACTCCACGAGACAAAGCTGATCCTCCTCTTCTTACACAGCTGTAATGCTCTCTGAGCACGATGGGGTACTTGATAGTTTGAGGGCATGCACATGACCCATAGCATTGCTTACAGAAGAAACCAGGATAAATGCACTTCATTGCTATCCAAAGCTTGTGCTGTAGCGTATTTGAAAGGCTTTTGGCTTCTCACTCCTATTCATAGTGAGCATTTACTAATAACTGACAGGGTTTTTGCCCTGCGCACTGGGGTGCGTTGCTGGTGGCACGGCATCAAGTCCAGGGCTGGATCCAGGGACAGACATTTCAGGGTCTGAGCAGGGGGAGCTGCGAGGACGCATGGATACTGCCAGACCCCGGCGGCACTCAGCCAGCTGTGCTGCTTCTGGCTTCGCTCTGGTCTCCAGCACCCGGTGGGAGCAGAAACCCAGTGTCAGCTGCATCTGACATCCACAGGACAGACCAGAGGTCCCTCCGGCGGAGGGGGAGGGAAGCGGATTTTTGTATTAATAACTGGGGTACTTCGAAGTAACCTCAGATATGATTCCTGGGTATTTTACTTGCACAGTGAAACGATTTTTTTTTTTTTTTGTAGATAAGATAAACCAAGAGTAAAGCAAGTCAGAAATACTTTAAATTCTGTCCTATCATTACAAATGTATAAATGAAGGTAATAGGAGTCATGTACAGTACGCAAACCTTCCTAAATCAATTACTCACTGAAAAAAAACCCCAGGTCTAAATAGCTGTCACTGAATCAAAACTAGAGGCAGGATACAAAATAAATAAAAAACCTCTTAGATGACCGAGATAAATGTTTCTTTGTATCTTTTAAAGTTTTCTTCAGATGTGTTCAAACCATAAAACCAAACAAGCTTTTAAAATTTCTCACCTTATCAAAGGTTTCCTTTTGGACATCTATAAAGTTAAGGATTTCATTTACTTCCTTAATTGGTATTCAGTCTCTGAAATTTTATTTCTTCTCTATAAATATTCATGCTTGGTTTTATTTCCTGCTAGTTTTGAATACAAAAAATCCTGTATTCCTTGAAATCTTCATTGTCAGCAGGTCTGCTTCCCAGCCAAATCTGTAACTGATGGAAAACAACGAATTGCCTGTTCTTTGTTCTCGCTTTTCAGGTTTTATATTGGACTGATGATCCCAAGGAAAGCACAGCTGGTAAAGTCAGAGTCAATGGGAATGTGACAGCCAAAAATATCACAGGACTAAAAGCTAACACAGTGTATTTTGCAACAGTTCGAGCTTACAACACTGCAGGGACGGGGCCCTCTAGCACCCCGGTAAATGTCACCACTAAAAAATCACGTGAGTATTCAATTTCGTACAACAAATGTTGCGAACTCCCAAGTGTGATAGTGACATTCCAGCTTACCGTGACCCATGCCTGATAAATGTTGCAATATCAAAGAAAACTGGATCCCAAATATCTTCATAAAATTAAGCAACAAAATCTGTGACTAAGAAACTTCTCTGTCTCTTCCCTGACAATATTTCTGTGGTCACCATCAAGTTTATTCAGACTCTGGTATTTAAGACATTAATATAATATTTAGCTTGGGCTTCAGTTCTGTCTCAATGGAAGCCAAAATTCTCATCAACTTAAATCAGACCTGGGAAGGTTATTTCATTTACCCTATTCTATTTATATGCTAAAGTAATTCTGTACACCTACAAAGTTAGATAACACCGGTGTCTGTGTTTCTATAGAGTAGCAACTGTTAGGAAGGATTTCCTTTTGCACTGCAACAGCATGCCACTTGCTTTCAGGAGATTTCAAAAGAGATGCAGAGTCAATAAAGGAAAGATGTTCCACAGATCCAACAATAGATTTGGGTGCAGGAATATGGGTTTGTTTTTTTAAAGAAAAATGTTAAACGCTCCAAATACAGTGCTTTTTTGAGACCTTTAAACTGTGCACTGCTGAGCGTAGCATATGGGATACATTCATACAAACACTATTTAGTCATTATTTTTTTAAATTTTCTGCAACTGTAGAAGCAAACCCATATGCTATTCTGTTTGTGAGAAGCAACTTCATGACACCAAAGCTTTCATAGGCCCATCCTCCAAGATAATAAGGAAGCACTGAGCACCATCCTGCAGGATTGAACCCATGAAGTAAATGTTCACTAAGAGCAAAATAGTCGTAAAGAAGGAAATCTTGGTAATCTGCTATGTATCCAAGTGCCCCAAACTCATTACTGTTTAAGTGTTCCAGTTTTTTTATACTTTCTTTGGACTATGTTTTCCCAGTAAATAACTGATGAGCTCTTTTGCACAAAAAGGGAAATACTTCTCCTGTCTTTCACCAATTCTCCTCCTCTTATGTGCTGTTCCATGCTGTTACTTCAGTGCAAGACAGAAACCAACTTTTAAAATGAGTTCATGATAAAAGTTACCATGTAATGTAATTAACATAAACCAAAATAAAGCCAGAGAAGGTATTTTCTAAGGACTCAAACAGAACTCTTCTCACAGGCAATTTCTTAATGAAAATAGACTCATGTCTGGAAATGATTCTCTATATTTGTATGTGCATATGTATGAAAGACGAGTTAAAGACATGGCAGTCAAGTGACAAGACATATAAGGAATAAATTTGCTTTTGTTTTACATTGACTTCATCTTCTGTCAAATTCAGGATTGTGCTAATTGTTCATTTAAAAATAAAATGAAAAAAAAATTAAATATGACCCTTTTAATATTTAAAAACATATATTAAAATTTTAAGCTCTAGTGTCTGAAAGATGTACTTTCAATATAAGTAGAGATAATATGTCAAGAGAATATAAACAATGTACATCTACAGCAGGAGCTTTAGGTTCAAGGTAATAGCTCTGTCTTCCTACTCATTGTCCAGGATTCCTACAATGTTCTGTGCATGCCATTGTTGTAGAGACTAAGCACCATCAATTTATTCTATCTCCATGGGAAATGAAAGAAATTGTGGACTATTACCAAATCAACAGTACCTTCCAAGTTACATACATTAATCATCAATATATAGGAACTGTAGGGAGAAAAGAAGGATCCCAGAAGTTAACCATTTTAAAGTCAGGTCTGGGATACTCACAACATGTTTCTCCCCATCTCTCCTCCTTTTTCTTAATTCTGTTCAAGTCCTTAATTCCTCTAACACCCCCAGTGCCGTCCTCCCAGGCAGGGTCCAGGAGGATGCACTATGGAGGAGATAATGTGTTGTTCTAAATCTGAGATACAGTTCAAAGGCACAGTTTCAACTTCACATGTTCACACAGGATTCGGTTTCAGTCACTTGTAGGCAAATTTTCAAAGTCCTGGCACTTAGGCATAAAAAGCCTTTGAAGAGCTACTCTCAGCCTATTGTGCTGAGAATTTATAAAATCCTACAATGTGTCATGACGGATCACATGGAGACTTTAATGTGTAGCTCTTTGTAACCTGTCCTCATGGCTGATGAAAATCTTGTCTTTTGTATTTTACTCTTAGTTTTAGCTTTTTCTGAAATCCATACAGCAAAACACTCTCTAGTACATTAAAATACAGATAGGAACAACATAGTACTTAAACAAAATCTATCAAATATAACTTGAACTGTCAGACACTGTCAGGCTTTTCCTAATTTTGAAAACGAACTCTCACAGTAAGTGGTTTTGTGCTATGAATAGATCTTTATTCTGACTAATACGAGAGCAATGGTGGACTGGAAGATATTTTTTACTCTTTTAGATTTGAATCACCCATGCATTTGCTACTTCCATGTCAGCAGCTCATTCAATTACACTATGCAAATTAATATTCAGTTGTATCTTGTGATTATCATCATCTTTTTTTTAAAGCACCAAGTCAGCCCCCGGCAAACATCGCCTGGAAGCTGACAAATTCCAAAATCTGCTTGAACTGGGAACACGTAAAAACAATGGAGAATGAATCAGAGGTGCTAGGCTACAAAGTAAGTAATTTCTTTATCTCATTAATCAGACATGTTGTTTATAATAGAGGTACAAACAGTGACTTGTTGAAATGCGACTGCTCAGTACCTGGAAAAGTGACTTTTCTGGAGTTACTGGGATGGTTGGCTGACATTTATACAAATGGAAGAGCACCTGTGTTCGTTCAGAGTAGGACCTCTTTATCCTGACACAGGGATTTTCTGTCCCCAACGCTGGATATCTCTTGTCCCATTACCCTTGTAATCATATAAGATTCTTGCATTCACATCTTCTTTGGAAAGGAGTTTCACACATACATAAGAAGTAGAGAAAAGTCTCCTAAGCATTAAAGACAGGTATAAAACACATTTAAAAGTTCTCACTCTCTGGCAATTCATAAATGTACCTTTGAAAATAGATAGGAAGATACTCACGTGAAGATCAATGTAAGTGAAGTAAAAAGCACTTCCATAAATCTTTTTTTTAAGGAAAGGAAAATTTAGTGTAAAGTTGGTTTGCAGTGGCTCTGACCCCAAAAGACTTATGGAAAGACTTTTTTACTCCTGAAGGATTGTAAAAATGGAGGTGGAGAGTGCTTACATGAAGAAAGGTTCTCAGCATCCAGATCCTCATGTTGCTAGGCATTCTAGTGTCTACACAGAGTTATTGATGTCTAGGGAGGAAAAGGACACAAAAACCGCCCCCACCTTGCAATCTTTCTTGAGATCATATTCTTTTCCACCCTAGTGAGTGTGTTTGAGTAGCTCCACACACTGGGGAAAAAGTTAAAACTAGACTTTTCCTTTGTGTCTAACCTACCTGCTTCTAGACTACGGTTGGTTATTATATTTTTATGTGGAAAGAGTGCTGTAAGTACTTGCTGTGGTATTTATTGTATGATCCCTGTTTCTCCTTCTGCTTTGCTCTTCAGTTGCTCTTTTTAGCATAAATAAGCCAAAAGATTGTCAAGAGAAAGGAGTAAAATACTGTCATTGCTGTGCTAGCAAGAAAGAAAGGCTTCTTGGAGGAAAAGAGCTGATGGTAGTCTGTAGGATCCCTGTCTAGACTCCCCAAGCTGCTCTGCACCTTGGCCCAATGATTCATTAGCAAAAAGACCTGAGTGCAAGCAGGCGCTGGATCGGTCATGTTTAGTTGTAGAAATGTGCTTCCTAAGTGGAAACCCAGATGCTACTATCCAAATTTCTGTCCTTTCTTGAAGTCTTTAAAAACATACCGCTATGCAATGTCCCATGTTTTCTTTAGCAAGTGGTAATTTTACATGAAAGTCAATATGAATATTTCTATTTGACTATAAATGCTCACCAAAACCAGGTGAAATTTAAAAAAAAAAACCTAGAACTTCAGTTCATGAAGTGTCACATTAGTTCTGGATATAAAAGGTGTTACAAGCTGAAGTCTTGTTTAAAGGCATGTCTAACTTCCATATTTACAGAAGTGTATTGGATAAGGATTTCATAACGCTACTTTCAAGGTGAGCCTCAGTTCTGGCAGACAAAGGCTGTCCTGCAAAACACAGGTGGAGTAAATGCCTGCTGTGGTCTCCATCACAAAATTCTGCAGAACATATTTCTATGTTTTGAATTAAGTTTAATACTCTGCAGGATGCTGATAGTGCTCTGAAAAGTTTGGGACATGAGGGAAGATATTCTCGGCAAAAAAAAAATTCATTAAAACTTAAAAAAAATTAAATAACTCTGGTTTTCTAATCCCTTTTTACTTAGATTTTGTATAGACAAAACAGACATAGCAAAACGCATATACTGGAGACAAACAACACTTCAGCTGAACTCCTGGTACCATTTGAAGAAGATTATCTCATAGAAATAAGAACAGTCAGTGACGGTGGGGATGGCAGCAGCAGTGAGGAAATTAGGATTCCAAAAATATCAAGTACGTGAGATTCTTTTTTTTTTTCTCTGAATGTTATTGCGTAATAAGAAATCTGTGTGCCTCTAAGAAGTACAACAGATTAACAGACTTTCCATTACCGTAGGTGGCCTCCCTCCCGTTGCTTTGTAATGCTGGGTACATGGAGATTAGTCTCGGGTACTCTCGCATTCATTAGCGGAGAAAGTATTTTGCACAACACCTAGATGTGACCTTATTTTTAGTGTAGGTCTCCATCTGCCCTGGCCTGTAATGCTCAGGGAAGGACAGAGAAATAAGCTTTCTTATTAAAGTCAAAGCTGCTGGTCTCACATGTAATGCTTAATCTGCTCTGGAGCTGCTGTTGCTGCTGAGACAGAGAACCTCAGCCCTGCTCCACGGCTGGGGTGGGGTTGCCCAGGGTCCAGTCTGTGCCCTCATAAATAATTCATTATACATGCAAAACGGAGCACAGTTTTGCAACAAACTAGCCAAAACCCTCCTGAAAGTAGATATTCACAGGGAGGGTGGGAAGCTGGTTTGAAACCATACTCCATGGAACTGCTGCCACAACTTAAAAAATAAATAAATAGAGGTAACATTTGTGGATAATGTTTCATGTTGAAAATAGAACAAGGATTACTGTTATGCTAGAATGCATAGAACAATACTTTTTTGACACAAGTTCACTCTTGTCAGAAAATTTTGTATGCTTATATTTTTACAGGCTTAAGCTCTGGAGGAATAAAATTGTCCCAAAGGGCAAACCATATATTGACATCTGGGATCCTGCTATTGAGTTCTGTTCTTATACACYCTTTTCCTTGATGATTAAAGCAATGCTCAGCCATGGACTTTTAAAAATAAACCATATGTAGATTTTATCTTAATACTTCAACATGACCCACATCCCTGATAAAGAAAAACAGTGGGGATGGGAGAGGGAGATAGAAGTGGTATATTATTAAGAAAACATTAAGTATCAATATTACATTAGTTTTTAAAAATAAGCTTTGAAATTAATGGATAAATGTATATGCATTAATTAAATGGAGTGGTGCCAAACATAACTTGAGATTGTGAGGAGAGTGGTCTCAAATTTTTTAAAAGCAGTAGTTCTTATTGAAATTCCAGTGTGATGGTATGTCAAACATGAAAGACCTGTGCCAAGCTGTTATTACTGAGAGAAGAGAGACTTGCAATTGCTTGTGATGTGGATATTATTTATCTCACGTTCTTCAACGTAACCTGTAAAAAAACCCCACTTTCAATTAAATAAAAGCTATTTGTTTACTTTTTGCACTTGTTTGTATTACAGGGGGTGTCATACAATGCATTATATGAAGTGTACTGTACTATTTTATTCAGAAAAGGGAAACTTAAATAAAAGGAATCATATGTACTAACCCAAAGCCCACTGAATTCAATAGAAAGACTTTCAATGGTATCAGCAAGCCTTGAATCAGATCTGAATGAGACAGTACCTTTTATAATATGAGATACCTTACATATTCTCAGATATATTTTAGAGGACTTTTTCATGCAAAGACTATTCTGATCAACAAAACTAGCAAGGATGCTGAATACCTTTTTTGAAGGGAGATTGAAATATATCTGTCTTCAAGCAGGTTCAGCTGCTCTCTCACCCGATATTGTTATTCTTTGCTGTAGCTTGAAAGTGTAGATTCATCTTTGGGCTGGGTATGAAGGTAAATGAGAAGAACATCGATTTTCATCATCTTGAAATATAAATAAAAACATCTAATTAAGCCCTTCAATCTATTGAGTTATTAGAATGACAATTTAAACACCGGAGTGAGCATGGCTTTCAAGTCAGTAGATACAGCTCAAAATGTGAAGTCATGCTCGTGTCAATTTTAACATCCGATAAAAGGTATTTTTTTGTCTCATATCATTATTGGGGGACCTTTTCTTCCTTCCCACTGTACTCTGATGTATATTTTCTTTTCACCACTGCCAAATACGTGTTGTGTCATCTTTGTAACCATTTATAACTACAAGTGAATCAAATATCCCCCAATATTTTTAAAAGAAAAAGGTTCAAATGGGGATGGTGATGTGTAAGCACAAGAATGAGCAAAAGGAGAGAGGTTCATCTAATCATGATAATCCTTCAAACAGCATATTAAACATATTTCTTCTCCATGGGTATGGGAGGCCAAATTGGCAGCAAGAGAGTCTAAAATGTGAACTCATATAGGAAGCTACTAAAACTTTGCTACATGAGATTACTCACAGAGCCCACGTGCTGGACTTCCAGGGAGAACTCCACACACACTGACATAAAATAAAATCATAAATGATAAAAACATTGCAAAAGCACGCGTTACAGAACGATGTCCAATTTTGATCCTAAGGACTCCAGAGGATGAAAAGGATATTAAGTCCCTGGGACAAGGTGTTTCACTTGGTGTTGTGCTCACCGTTAAACATCTGCATCTTGTGCTGACACTATCAAAGCCAAAAGAGCGTGTGTTTCATGTTCTCATGGCTCTGCAGCTGCAGTCTCACTAAAGAAGTGACTGTAGAAACTTGGGTTTTTTTCTTTACTGTGGATAAGCAAATATCACTTACACCTGCTGATGTTTAACAATCCCCATCCTGAATTCACCAAAATGTTTCACAGAGTTGACCACTATTTGGTAGAGCTCTGACAGAGCTTTTTGCACCATCCCTTCCCAGCAGGTCTCCAGCAGGAGCTGCCCTCTGCCATGGCAGCTCAATTGTAGACCTTCTTGTGTCCATTAAGAAATGGGTACATTTTTTTTCCAGTTAAACTGAATCTAAAATTCTTGTATTTCTTAACAGAAATGCAATCCTTCTGCTAAATTTAAACAAAACATCTCTTTTTACTCAAGTGAAGAGAGATTTTCTGCAGAGCAGTTATATACAACTGAATAGAAGGTCTGATAGATGCTTAATTGCAGGGAGGCTCTAGAAATATAATGCCACTTTTAGAAGCCTGCTTTCTGGGATGTCTACAAAGATGCTAATCACCGGAGTTGCTAGGAAGAGGTTTAACATAGCTTGCAAAAGAAGAGAACAGTTTAGAAAGAAGTGGATATGGTATTAAAAATCTTGATAATACCCTAATGAAGTAAAAACATTTTTCTTTGCAGTGAAACTAAACAATGAATCATTTCTTCAGATTTGTTTTCATTTCTGTGTGCATTACTGATGTTCTTTGCAAGGTACTTTTCTCACTCTAGAAGATACTTTTCAAAATGAGGCTCTTCATGTCTCCAGTATTTAACCTCATAATTTCTACATTAGTCCTGTTTTGTCATTCCCATGGGAGCAGCCCTTTTAAAGTAAGGGACAACCTAGGAAGACCACTAACATGAGTAAAGCTATTCCCTTACTGAGCTCCCTTAGAGCTGGAGCACAAGTGGATTGCCAAGTGAATATTCTGCCTTGGGAGCAGAACTTCTAAGCAGTCTTAAGGAGAATACCTTTAAATATCGATGTAATGATAGCCCCCCCATCCTCCCTAAATCAATGTAGCCCTCTAACTTGTGCAGGTTCATTTTCTTCTCTTCAGCTCCCCAATTCTTTTTTGGTGTTTCACTAGGACGAACTGATGTCTGAGCTGCCCAAAGCAGTGAAACTCCAGCTCTCCTTTTTACATGAAAATATTATTAAAGCACCTGGTGCTGAAATAGAAAGAGTTCAGATGACTGGCAGCTTTCATTAAAAGAAAAAAAGGGTCAAAAAATAGTTTTGTCACTCACAGCTGCAGGAAAAAGTTTGAAAATAGGAACAGTATAAATCCCCTAAAACCAGAAGTCAAAATGAAAACAATGGAAAAAGTAAAACAAAAAACTCTGCAATGCTCCTGATTTTTAGCAACTAGGAAGCCGAATTGAAAACCCCACTTAAAGGTGCCCAATGCAGGGAACGTTGGGCCCACTCTTACCAGATTTTAGAGGCACCAAATCAAATCACAGACCAGCCTAAGTTTTCAAATAGCTGGAAGAGTAATATCTATTTTATTTTGATAACCTAAGCAAAGTACCAAAAAATGAAAGAGAGTCACAGTCAGAGATTTTCGTTTTAAATTTAACACATCAACAAAATATTTCTCCATGAAGAAAGCAATTTTGAGTCTATCCAAACGTTTCAGTTCACTCTAAACACAATGTTTCTTAGTGATTTAAGAGCATTTAAACTTTTTTTAATGTCTTCTCCTTTCTTTATAGGGCAATTTTTGAATACGAATGCCAAGAAACTAAACAAAATAGCCCATGTGTGCTATTGTACCAGCCCCTAAATCAACATTATCCTGAAGTGCAGAAACACCCTGTGTTTTCTGCAGGTCGTTGGAATGCAGCCCTGGTGACGACTTGACACAGCGCTCTAAATCACACTTACGTGTAATATGTTGTAAGAGCGGAAAGAGATTTTATTAATATCTGACTGTACTGCAGTCGCAGAGAATTTCCCCCAATGATTTGCAGAGCCTGTGTGGAAGAGAGAATTAATCTGCTCAGAGAGGTTTTGGGATGCACTGGGCTGCCGTGGGCTGGCGTCTGGGGATCCTGCCTCCCCCCTTACACCCCTCCATAGATTTTTTGTCTTTTCAGGGAGCACGTGTCCAGCTGTTCTTTTCCTTTCCCTGGGCAAAAGCTAGGGCAGAACTTGCCCTACTCTGAATAAACCAATGCCTTTGATCCCCTCTGGCACTGATATTTCCAAGGCACCGTCCCCCACAATTTCCCTCGAAGTGCCAGAGCGTTGCTGCATCTCAGTGCTCCTGAATATTAGGTTTCAAGTGCCTATGTAGGTGCAGCCACAATATGGCCTTTGGGTGAATGTGGATTGAAGTGTGATAAGACTAGCTGAGGACTATTGAACTCTTGCTACAAGGATGATAAGCTCTTCAAATCACAGGTGGTGTGGGAATGCGTATCGCCTCGCAGTCTGTGCATTATTTATGCCAACGAGTGGTCCAGCCTACCTCAGCCATGGTGCTGAGATAATGTCTATATGCTGCCTTCTGCTACTGAGTGTGAATTAATGGAGGGCTGCCACTTACAGGATTGTTACGGACTGAAAGTGTAAAAGAATGGCAAATGATGCATTCAGAAATACCTGTCTATCTAAAAATTTAAACAAGGTTGCAGAGACTTTGCATGTATATAATGCCCCTGGTCATCTTCAGAGTACAGGTAAGGATTTGGCATTTCTCTTGCTCTGACCATTATCTAATCCAAAAACTATGACGGGGGGGGGGTGGGGGGAGGAAAATCAGTGCTATTAAAATAGCTTGTATAAAATCTTTCTTGGAGAAATTTACTGTGTAGTAAAGGTCAGTTGGACATTTTGACAGCATGGTACAATAAAGGCCTCTAAATGGCTTCAATCATTCAGGCTTTTTAAAATATGAACTTCTTCTTTTCATCAGTTCCTAGCACTTAGTGCTTGAAAATGTGTCTGATGTAGCAATTAAAATGTCATATTAATAATACTGTTATGTATCATTTCTTTACTTAACCTATTCTATATATGCCAATATATTTCAGTACTGAAAAACAGCTACAAATATTTCCCTTCCTTAGAGAATGAATTGGAATAATTCTGAAACACAAAAGGATACTAGAAGACCCCTTATAATCTGCAAGTTTTTCACAAGATACATTCAAGTCTCTAGAATTGTTGCACTTGAGTAAATACAGCTTTCTACAGACGGTGTAGGAGATGGGCCAGGTTAATTAAGGCACTGGCTTGGACATTGCCATGCATGGCTCTGGTTTCTGCTCTGCCAGAAACGGCTGGTATGACCCTAACCTGCTCAGCATAGCTCTGTTAAGTATTATGCTAAAGCACGAAATCTCCCTTCAGCCCATACCCACCACCTGTGCACATCCCTTCTGCAGTCCTACTAATGCTATGCTACTTCATGGCTATCATCACCTCCTAACAATTTCCTTTTCCACAACACATTCAGACCCATGGTGAAAAGCCCAACACAAATTTTCACAGATTATATTCCTGTTTGTCTCCTTCTGCTTGTTTGCCAGCCACGCACACAGGGCAACGCAGCCGGAGCAGAGGGACAACCTGCTGCAAGCCACGCTGCTGCCGCGAGTCCAGTTTCCTTAGGCATGACCCAGTTTTTCCCTTCCGAGCGATGCGTCTGTAGTCTCTGCCAGTGGCCTTGCATGGGACTGCTATTATGGCAACATGTAAAGTAAAAACCAAGATGCTTAGGCTCAGGGTTTTATAAAAAACGGAGGTGCCTAGAGGAGCAAAACCTCCTACAGCTGTTGGGGCTGTAAAATAACCAGACTGCAGCTCAGCCTTCTCTGTGCACCCCTTCCTATTCAGCCTGCCCTTTTCTCCTGAGGTATCACACGATGGCAGAAGTCCCCTGTTGCTGGCAGATTTGAGTTCAGGGATATTTTCTGGGCCTCTCATTGAAGTAGACTTTGTGTGTGAGAGTGTGTGAGCACTGCTAGCATGATTTAATTACATTATTCTGCAGCCCTGCTAACCCAGAGATTTTAAAGAGAAACAGCACAAATCTTTCACATGTCCCACTGCCCTTAGTAGATTTAAAGCCTATGTAGCTTCAGTGGGTTTAGAATTTATTTGAAAGCCTTCTTATACCGGTACAATTTATCCACAGAGATCAGCAGTTTACATCGTATTGATTAATGTGGTTATTGATTTATTCTGCGATTGTACTGGCCAGGTATATACAGTACTGGAAAGTGCTGTTTTCCAGGAGTGATTGACTTCTTTCTTTATTGACTAAAATGAGCTGATAAAAATAATCCACTGGCTGAGCTAGAAGTACTTTTTTGTATTCTTGCTTCTAGCAGAGAAAAGTAGGAGACAAATGCTGATGCGGAGCAGAGGAAAGAARTTACGAGGCTTAACCCCTACGATATTGGCCTCGTTGGGTTAAATCCAGCCCACAATCTTAGCGAGGTAACAAGCTGGAAGGCTTGGATGGTAAAAAGGCAGGCAGATATTTGAATTCTGAAGAAGAGGATTAAACCACTGTTCATTCTGATAATTTCAACTGGTGAAGGCATTTTTCAGAGCTTGTTGCTGTTTCTAATGCTAGTATCTCTGTCTCCTTCACCTAGCAAGGGATTGGGAGCTTCAGACAGGCTCCTCAGGTGGAAAGGCTTGAGGGATCCCAAGGTCCCCCCGAAAGGATGAGATGTTGCTCTTTTTCCTGCTGTATTAGGAAACACGCTATCTGCAGCAAGGAAGGTTAGAGCTATTCCTAACGCCTCTGCCAGCTGGCTCTGGCATCCAGACGTTGCTTTACAGTGCCATAAAGCGGATATAACCGCCGTTTATCATGACTGGTCTGAAGTTTTCCCAAACTGAGGTAAGAAGGATCCTGTGCCCCTGAAACGGACTGGTTACAGCGCATCGGCTGTTAGCTGTTCTCCTGGTGGGGCTGCTCTCTCAGGCACCCTGGCAAAGGAAAGTCCACCTTCGAACCAGTACCTGGGTCACGACACCAGATCCACCCCACCACCCACGCAAAGTATCGTGGCTTCCTTCAACTTCTCTATTATTTAATTAGGAGCTTGGAAAACTGAATTAACTTCAAAGGCAGATATTCTCATGGGTAAATTCTCTCTATTTTGAGGCTCTCTGTCAACCCAGGCTTCAAATCTGTCCTGCAGAATTTCTAAAAAAATTTAAACCAACCAACCAAACAAAGCAAACCCATACATCACACACTGCAACTTTTTCCCCCCCCACTGAGGGTTCAATGCTTCTTTTATGATGACAAATTTCAAACGGAATTAACGCTCCTGAAGAATCTTGCACATCTCACAGGAGCCATAACAGAGCAGGGGGAAAAAAGGCCCATGAAAAGCCAGGTGAAGAAATATGGAAACAAATAAGAAAAGAAAAAGAGAAAACTTTGTCTCAAACTCCACAGTGAAAGACGCGGCATGAATTTTGTCCCCCCACGGCAGCCACCAAGGAGTGCTGAAGCTGATTCCTCTTTGATTTTAAATGAGCCCTCAAAGCCAAAAGCTACTTCAAATAACGGTATGCCGATATAGCTAACTTACAGCAAACATGCAGAAACATCAGTGGGACAGATCAATTGTTAAAGCCCTAGGAAAAGAGAAAAAGAGTAAGGTGGGAGGCTGCAGGAAAGTTCTGCTCTAGCTGGCAGTTTTTCCTGCTTGTTTTAAAAAAGAAAAGAATAAAATAAAATGGGAAAGCAATGATCAGCTCTGAGCATCCAGAAATTTGGCAGTTCAATCATTATTTGATTTTATGAGCTTGTCTGAAGAAACACCATTTTACTGAGTGGGGTTTCATACCAACGCTTTTGCTTACGCAAGGTCAGGAGAGGGGCAGGGGAACATCAGGGCTATCGTCCCATTAATGGCGATGTTCCTCACCGCCACTTCTCTGACTAAAAGACTTCTATTAGAGAGGCCACTTTCCTGCACACTGCTGGAATTGAAGCTAAAATAAAATATATTCTTCACTTTCCCACACGATGACAATTGGCAGTATTTGTGCTAAAGCTGGTTGGAAAACGTTTTGCGAAACAGTTTCCCATCAGAAAACACTGTTTCTTCAGAGCAAAACATTAACAGGAACATGCTGATTTTTGATGTTTTCAGGAGATATATTTTCCAGTGACTCAGAACTAAACCGAGTGGTTTTTTTCAATGTCTCTCATTCTCTGACTTTTCTTTCTTGTGATGCATGTGCTGTTTTGCTTCATATAAACATTTTATTTAGCAGTTTTGTTAGGCTTATAACGAGTGCTGTATCTGGTTTACCACACCCTCTCCCACTCCAGCTTGTRCAGATGTGCACAAGCACAGACACACGCTGTTTTACATTACATCAGAAAATAATAACATTTCTCCAGCATTGCTGCAAGTCAAGAGGACTTTCTAATGTTTTCAAAAAGAATAGTTCAGAATAAATTTTTGAACCATTCCTGTTTTCATTCTCATTTACAGTGGTAAGAAATTTCAGAATTGTCTAGAGGACGGAACATTTTCCCTCTTATTTCATGTAATCTGGTCTGCATGAGGTTTACAAGTCAGTATTGCTATATTTATTTTTATGTATGCATTTTTTTAATATATTTGTGTATATGCCTTATCTAGTGAAATATGTAAAGTCAAATTATTATAGATCGAGAAATAGCTTCTATAGAGAAAGTCTATAAACACCTACACTGTTCCAGTTCAGAGATACTCTCTAACAGAGAAATTCTCCCAGGCTACTGAGTCACACAAAGATTTTGAAAATTTCTCCTAAAGTCTAAACCATAAAATAATCCTTTTGCTCCTGTTTAATATACACACACCTCTCTCCCCACATCTATCACAATTACCTGTTAGAAGAGAGATACTGTATTCTGTGCCTATTGTATTAGCTGGCAAAAGACGAAGTTTATTCCATTAAGTAATGGATTTAATGCAGAGAATAATTTGGTTTTATGGATTTACATTAGGTTTCACTCTTTTCCTCAGAATGAATTTCTGTCTCCAAAGAATAAATAGATAGCTCCCAAAATCGCTGCGGGCTGGGCTGCCCCAGCAGTACCCGGCGGTAGGTGCAGCATGTGAGGCACGAGCATCTCCTGCAGCTGCACGCACCCACCCTTGGCACGCACAGAGGAGGGGAGTGCACTTAGCAAAAAACAAAATTAAAAATAAGCCAGCTTTTATATGTATATATACACACACACATATATAAATATATATAAGGAGCAGAAAATAGAGAGCTGTGTAATGAAAAGAGTAATACATTTTTTATTTTCCCTCCCTCCCTGAGAAGGAAAATCAAAAGAGTGATTCTGCAGCAGTAGGCAGTGTATAGCAGCAGACATTGGTACCTAGGGCCCATAATAATTTGTCTAATTTAGCTATGGCACTACATTCATAAGTGTGAGCTCCCAATCATTTCTCTGCATTTGGGGATGTGTGTGCCTCTCCCATTACCCCCCTCAGTCGCTGGAAGATTTCTGCTATAAATACATCCTGCTATAAATACATTGCTGGCTCTCTCGCTGATTCGTTGTTCTGAGGAAATAAAATAATAACATGCCTTGCACTTTAAAACTTTGTTTATAAAACATCTTCATAAAACCACTAAAAGGCACATATGAAATAAAATCATGGCCACTGCTTACCATCACACCAGCCCTACAATTTGATTCTTTTTTTAAAATTAAAGACATCAACTATAGTACAGTCACTTTGCGGGAATTCACAACTTTAAGTAAAATAAGCCTGCCAGCACTTACTGATTCATAAGCACTCCAGGCTATGCTGGTCCCTACCTTGGCATTTAATAAAATTAAATAGCCCAGGCCAAATTATGCCATCGGGTTTTAATCAGTACAATAGCCACTGTTTAATAAGGCTCTCGTCATCATTCATGGTGGCCAGGATGCTGTCTGCTTATCCATGAGCCTCTCCCAGCCAAGCAGGCACCAGTAGAAAGACATCTGCCCTCTGAGGATGGGAAATTTCAGTTTCGGAAACACATCATATGCTGCTTCATCAGAGATACTTGATTTTTATGACATTTCTTTTGAGGTCCAAGTACACTAAAACACCCACATATTTTCCAAGCAAAGTCTTCATTAAAGCAGTTTGCTGGTAACCAAAGAACTGCAAGTAGTTTACAGAGACTCTCAGACAGAAATGTGGATGCCTTCATGTTTTTAAAGAGCAGTCAAAAATGTAGGTCCCCACTGGGGTTGTAAAGAAAAGGGTTTTTAGTGCTTTCCAGTTTTCTTTTCTTTTTTTTTTTTTTTTTTCGYTTTTTTTCTGGTTGGGAACAAAACCGAAAAATTTCTAATTTTTTAGCAAAGAGTGTTTTCATGTTTTAACATTTACTTAATGCTTTAGCATAATATTTTGCATTTAGATAATGCAAGACAAACTTTTTAAACAAAACATAACTTTAAAAAGAAAAATGGGAACATTTCTTTGGTTGGATATGAAAATATGGGGTTTTTTCAATCAGTAACACATTTTCTTCTGCTTTATTCTTGTGATACAGCTCTATTTTTGCAGGCAGCAGGCACTGCCAAATCTTCCTAACCAGATTTTCCTAGGTCTGTGTTCACCAGAGCAGTTTCAGCCAAAAGAGGCAGCAAAACGCCCTTGGTGTTACTCTGCAGTTGTGCTTGGCCCCTGCGGGAGCTTCGCGCGTTGGGGGGGTCGGGAAGAGACGGCAGCCAGCCCCGCTCCAACACAACATTTGTTCTGTGAGCCGCACTTTGGCTGCCTACCCTGAGTTTTTGTTTCTACCCTCCACATGACAACTGTTGAGTGGAAATAATTTTAAATTAGAGAATGAAATTACCAAAACACAGTTAGAAAAATATCCACAAATATCTCCTACATATTTTTTTATTCTGCAAAGATTAATGTATGAGGAGAAGTGATTAATTCAAGCTTTACTTCACAGATGATCTCTCAGGCCTAACAGCGTACGCGCACAGTCAATATTTTGCAAATGTTTTGATTAATAAATCTTTATATAGCCCACTGCAACTTTGTAGATTTAAATTGATCTTGCACTATTCGGAAAGCATACTGATTTTCCCTGCGTGGTTTCTTGACTCAGGCTCGGTAGCCCAAAGTAAAGTAAACAAAATAAATGCTGGTGAACACAAAACCCTTTACTTTCACCACAAAAACACCTGGAGGTATAAAAACATTTGGAGGCGGCTATGTTCTTGGCAGAAGAAGCTGCCACCACCGCCCCAGGCTGCCGCCCTCCCTTCCAGCCCAGCCCAGCCTCCCCCAGTGCCCTCCCTGGCTCTGCTCTGGGGCATCAGCTGCTCCCACAGCAAATGCATCGGCAGGTGCCCAGCACCACTTCCATCCCCTCTCACTGCATTTACAACATACAAACCAAGAACGAACAGCCCTCCGACATCGCCCTCTGTTAAGGGGCTGGCTCTGGGGAGGAGGACAGCCCTTGAGCATCCACAGGGATGGGACAGATTTCTCTGCAAGCTCGCACATCAAAGATGTTCATCTTTAATGCTGGAGAGTAAGTTCGTTCTTGCTTCGCTATTTGCTTTGACTTTTGTTTAATGCCACAAGTACAGAGTGATTCACCTCTGGTTTGTAAGGGCTTTCAAATAACCTTTGAGCACGAAGGGCCCGACGGAGGCATGGATGGGCTGAGCTCGCTGTGGGGGCTTGGTGTGAGGAACTGGGCCACCGACCCCACCTCCTCCACCAGGTTTGCACAGGCCCAACACCACCCCACCGCACTCGGACACTTTTGTTGAATGCAGTTGTCAGAGCTACGTCTAGATGAACACCATTATAGTCTGGCTATTGCTGGAAAATTCCTTCGTTAATAAATTTGGTCTGAGTGAGTCAAGGAACAGTGTAAGTCTTGTGGGCTGTTTCTGTTAGGGAGAGAAACAAAGCAATATATCTCTTCGGCAGTACCCTATCACTTAAGGAAAAAAAACCCCAATATAAAAAGCAGTGCTGGTTTCTGACGCACAACAGGATCAAACACTGGAAGCCACTTTTTCTCACAGCTCCATACGTACCTCCCATAGCCTCTAAGCCTCTCCACTTTCTTTCTCGACCATATTTTCAGTCCCCTCATGCACTCCTCCGGGCTGCTTCTTGTCTCTTCTCTTGGCACCTCCGCAAACATACATGCAGATCCATACAAGCCCTCAATCTATAATCGAAGAAACTTCTCCTCTGGGACAGGGCAGTGCCAATGGCTCTTGAACAGCAGGTTGTTTTCATTGACCAGCATTGGGGTTTCATTGTTGATCCCAATTGTTTCCATTTTTTATGACTAGAAGAAGGGCTTGGCAACTTCTTTCATCTAGCCAGACCTGAAGTTTGGATGTCACATCCACTGACTTTTCTAAGGTTTTACCTTAGTCTGCCTCTTGGTTATACAAATACAACAGATACCATAGTTCTATACTTAATGCATCCCCAAAAGAATGAAGTACACTTAGGCTATAGTGATACTGCAAAAGGTGTAATTTTTTTATAGAGAAGTCACCAGAAAAGCACTCAAGTGCCAGATAGAAAGCTCAGTATCATTTTTTTAATAGTACTGGAGTATATTAATGAGAAAAAGTTGGACCCCAGCATTATAACTCTTCCTGCAGATATTATCGTTACATGCATTTCACATTATTACTAATTTTGTATTCAGCATACCAGGACCATTAATTCAGATTTAGTCTGCAGTTGAATAAGCCAGATTGCTTAAGAAAATAAACCTCTCTATTACTTTTTATAATGTTGAAATTAATTTACAGTTCCAGATTGTGATAACTAAAATTGAGAATTAAAACTATATTTGCTACCTGAGATTTCCCAGAGATTAGCATTCACGAGGCTGTAAAAATATTAACTACTTTAAATAATGCTTGCAATATTTCTGGTGTTATAAAGCATCTTCCCTTAGCTCATTTTAATTTATTTAGCATCTATCTCTTTAAGCCTTCCTTTTAGCATATTCACACCACTGGAAGATTAGACCGAGATTATTGCATTAAGAGAAATGCTATTTACAATGATGGCATGTAATACAATATGCATTTCCAGGGGCTTTGAAAGGCATGGAAATAAAAATTTTAATGATGTCTTTAAGGGCTCTCAGGTTGCCTTTGTGCTACAAAAGAAGTTGAAGTTGAGTAGAATTTCTGAAGCGGAATGGCATCGAGTCAACAGTGGAGTAGATAAAACCTTTATAGGAAAAGGGGAACTCAATAAAAACACACAAAAAGGCAATGTTATTTCAAGATTAATCTCTGAGAATCATAAGAAGCACAGAAGAGAGAGGCAGGGGAATCAGGGAGCCGGAGTCTTCAAACGAAGCCAGTGGACACTGTAGGATTCTTCATGTTGCTCTGGTAGTTGTTTCAGTCTCCTCTGAAAACCACTCCATACCTTTGGCTGTCAGTGGGGTGGGTGTGCCACCCTTCCTCATCTCTACTACGCTCCTCTGCAGCTCCATGCAACGAGCATCGACACCTTCACTGAACGAACCTCATTATTTCGGGGTGAATGCATTAAAAAATCACAGTTGCTACCCAAAATGGGCAATAATTTTAACATTTATATATGCAGGGCTTTTTGAGCCTTCAGTGGGTACCCAAGCCCTCAATCCTGCCTGTCAGAAATACACTTCTTGAAATGAATGAAAGGCTGAGCTCCTTATACAAYTGGTTGATACAAGCAGCTGATGCTTAAAGAAAACCATCAAATTTCATAAGAAAATTGGGTGACTTGGACATGGTGTCATTGTAGGATTAGGTTCTCAGTCGATAACATCTGTTCTAATATGTTCCTTGTAGAAAGAGGAAAATAGGATTTAAATTTAAATCCATAGATTGAACAAGAAGCAGAGTAGCAGATTCATAGCTAGCAAGGTGCAATACTTCCTTAGAGGTTTTGGTAAATTCTTGCCTGGTTTTGATATTTACTGATTTAATGAAATATCTGCTTAATTGTATCTGTCTGCAGAAAGTTCAGAACTGAACTACCATGTACCAGCTGATCTAACCTTTTGCTGGATTCTTTAAACTTTCTTTTTTTTTTGAGTGGCATAGATGCAGTAATTGGAAGGATATTTTGTCGAGGGAGCTGCTATGAAAARCTCTCAAGTACTGTTAGGACTATGTGTGATGGTAAATCATTTTGCAGATCTCCTGCAATAACAATTTTTTTAAGAAAGTTCATCGCTTGACCATCCTTCCATACAGACATCATTTCCTTTGGGTGCCACTGGAGAAGAAATGACGTTCCCAAAGACTTTTACTTTGCTTACGTTAATACTAATTTATATTATCTCAAATTGGAGGGGTTTGTATAAAGGATTTTAGGATGACAGCATCTCAAGCTATCAACAGCCGAGTTCATACTCTGAAACCACAGAAATAACACTGCCTCAAGTTTTCATTTTTAAAAAAAAAGAAAATATACTGTTCTTAATTCTGAAGACTAGAACCCAAATGCCTGAGTGTCATTTTATGAAAATTGCCCTTACATCATGAGTGAGTCTCCAGTGTTCCACGGCTGTGCCTTTGCAATAATGGTTTAAAATGGAAACATTTATTTTTCCCCAGTTTTTAGCAGCTACAGAAGAAGCAGGGGGCTAATTACCAATAGTGAGCTGCAAGGGTCAGATCGAGAGGAAAAAATGGAACTAAATGTTTCAGAAAATAGGTGAAGGATCCTGCTGTGGCAAATTTGGATGATTTAGCCTAGTGCTGCGGGTTTTTTCCCCTGTAATCTATAAGTTATAGTAGAGTCAGTGCTTTTAGAGTATTGAGCTGGAACTAGCAACTGCACATAAAGAAACACAATCAGAACTGGACAAAACAAGTTATTAAAAGATTGAAGGGTTATTTTCCCATTAAAAACAATACACATTTGAATTTAAATATATATAAAATCAGAAGCTGAGAATACAGATATATATTGACAATAGAAATATACTTCAGCTATTCAGCAGCAGTGACACACCTTCAATTCCTATTGCTCTTTTATTACAGGTGGGATGTCTGTTTAAAGAGAAGCATCCAAAATAGGCCATTGAAAGAAGAAAGGACCGAGTTTAAAATTATTTTCTTAGTAAGTTATGCTTCCATGTCATTCTAAGATCCTTGCAGGGGAAACTACGTGGGACTTTTACATGTCTTTTGAAGATGGCCTTTTGTCACTTTATTGTCTGGTACAAAGGGCAAAAAGAAAAAAAAAATGCCCAAATCTTCTGATAAGTCAGAAGAGTGAGCCCTTGGTCTTGAAAAACATAGGTATAAAATTATTGAAAAGCGCCGAGGGTCTGGTTGAGCTGACTTATGAGTCCAAGCCCACCCAGTGCTGCTCCCCATGTGCTGGGTCCTGGTCTGCCTCCCTGACACCACTGGCATTGCAGCTGGTGGGGAGGTGCCTCCTCTAGGTCTGAACAGAAAATCCTGAATTGCCTAATTAGATCAATTTTGACAGAGCCTAGAGCAGTAGTAGAAGACCAGCACAGTTGTTGCAGGACATCCGAAGGCCTGGTTACCCCCTTGATGTTATGCAGCCATGTAGGGCTGCAAGAGCAAATGGCATTTGGCTCCAACTCTCAACTGGGAGCCCTTAGCCTGCCAAGGTACGCTGAAGACACTGGCACACAGAAAGCTTACCAGAAATGTGTGGATATTGCTTTAGTTTCACCACCTAGCAGAAAGCTTTAGGACCCTTCCAGACTCAAAAATTAAATAGTTAAGACCATGCAGGAGCACGCTCCTTCCTCCTTGCCAGGGAATTGTGCTTTGCCATGGGTGTCATGGCAAGATCCATTTAATCAGATACCAGAAAGCAATGGGCAATTACCGAGCATAGCGTTGGTGGCATAAATGAGATTAAACATCCGCTCACATCAACAAATTTAAAGAAAATGGAAAAGTGGAGGAAATCAGTCCTCAGGGCACACTGGAATCTGGGTTTTTTGTTTTTCCTTTCGCCTTTCCAGAAAACACTGAGTAAAAGGTCCCCTTCGTTATGATCAGTTCAAATGTAGCGTCTCACTGCAGTCATAGAAAGGCAGGCACTAAGAAGTTCTCAGAAGAAATAAAGAAGTTGAGAAAATCATTTTATTGCCTGACAGAAGGGGAGGCTGCCTTAATTTTGTTGTCACTGGGAGTCTAAATGTATAAGGACAGCTGCTGTGCTCAAGCAACAATGCAATCAGTTAATGCTTTCAGCAGGGAGACATTAGCCGCTTCTCCCTCCTGCCAGGCAGGGAGAAACAAAGTTTACCAAAAAAAGAAAAAAAGGAAACTTTTAGACATTTTTTCTTTCTTTTTTTCCTGTGCTCCTTTTAGCGGAAGGAGGACAAGGATCACACCAGAACAGGGAATGCCTTCCAGGATCTTCCTGTTACCRCATTTTGGTGGTGGTGTTCTGACGTGTACGTTGGCCATCGCACATTTTCTGAGACAACTGCAGTAAAGTCACGTGATGACAATTATTAAATAGCATACAGTAAGGAACAGATAGATTGTCACCAAAGCTACTTTTGGTATTGACCAAAAAAGATCAAAGAGTAAAATGTTGAATAAGATATAAAATGAAGCAATGAAACGAGGAGGAAGTTTGCCCTACATAGTGATTAAATTAGCATAAACAAAATGAAGACATTTGCTATTTTTACATTCCCAATTTGAAATGAAGGTAAAGCAGAACAAACAAGAAACTAAAACTACGTGTAAACTCTATGATGTGTTTCTGCCTCAGAGCTGTAATAATGAAGGCTTCTTCTAAAGGAACAACCTTCAGTACCTACATATGTTTTACCTTTAAAAAGTTTTGAGGTGATAAAAAAGAGAATCAGAGGAACCTTATCTTGGCATAATGATCTGTTTTCAGGCATTTCACAAAGAACTAGAACAAGCACAACAGGACAAGAGGAGAAAGGAAGGAAGAGGGGAAAGGGAAGAGAGAAAAAAGAAGAGATGAAAGCTATTCATTTTAGGCACAACCATTAGTCCATTTCAAATTAGGAACATAGAATCATAGAATCATTTAGGTTGGAAAAGACTCCTAAGGTCATCGAGTCCAACCATTAGCCTAACACTACCAAGTCTGTGGACCAGTTTAAGAGAGGGATGCCCTGGGATTTTGAGGACCTCAGTTATATTTTCAGATCTGCAACAGAATTTGCTGCGCTCTTTCACAATCCACTTAGAACTGGGTTTTCAGAAATGCAGGTTTCATACTGCCATCTACGTTGGTCCAGGCACTATCAGCACCATTGGCTGAGGGTACTGTCCGGACCATCAGAGGTGTCACTTTCTTCCACCACTTTTTTCCAACCCCTGCACCGGTTTCACTCCCCGATGGGCAGGAGGAACGACTGCTGACTATTCACTGCATGAGCAGTATGAAAGGGTTGGGATTCCATCTCCAAAATGTCTTCATCTCCCTAAGGACAAGTGAAGAATAGGGCAACATGGGAATTAGGAATGGGACTGTGTTGGAGATGAGGGAAGAGGAGACCACCTTCCTCAAATCACTGAACTCTTTTGTTCCAGCTTTGCTTATGTAGGTGTTTTAACGATGATGTGCTCATTAATGAAAAAAATTTAAAATAATAAACAAACACATGGTTAAATGGTAATTAAGTTGAGAAACTAACTCAAAGCATGGATGGAAACAAGACAGAAATGGAATTTGATCAATAACTTGGACAAATTTTTGAATAAAGAAAGAGAAATCATGCTTTAACTTATAAATCCATACAAAAAAATATGTACTTAGTCAAAGAAATGGCAAAAATTAAAACTGTTAATGACTTAATATTTTTTCCTAAGAGGCGGAAACATCTGGCAGTGATTGGGTGTGTTATCCTCGGTATGGAGTATTGGGGAAAGCACACAAATGAAATCCTCAAATTGCATATGTCATTTGGAAAAGTATGCACCTTGCATGAACATCCCATAACTAAAATACATATTATTAGCATCGGCTACAATACATCTGAATGCAAGAATCACAAGGAGAGAATTACCACTTCTTATAGTTACGTGTATATATCTGCCTTATGGAAGTTCAGAATTGTCTCAGAGAGAAAGGGGTGAGACTAAAAAGGAATAACTGTGACACTAGAAAGCTTTTAGATTTTGGCACATTAAAATATGTTTAAAAGATTAGGATTTGAGAAGCACTTGTGATAGATACTTCAGTTCTTCCTCTGATCACTGTCATTCAAACCTTCCCCACGTTCAGTAAGTAGTCTTTTTAATAATTTTGTTGGGGAAGCCCGCGTGGGGCTCACAGACAGGACACAGCTGCTATCCTCTGCTCAACTAAGGAGCCAAAAGACCCAAGGTCACTCCTGAACACAGATCTCAGAAAAAACAACTTAAAGAACAATGTTTTATAGGCAAATTGACCAGGCAAAATTCAAATCTTTTAGTCAGCAAGTCTGAAATATGATAAGAACATAAAAAGAAGATACATTTCAATATAAAGGGGCAGCAACAATATCACCTTAAAGAAAACAGAAGAATGTTGATTTTGTAACTTTAATGCTCTCAGGCCATCACCRGCTGAAATGAAAGAATTTTCCTTAAGTTGCTGTAAGCTCCAATCTTGATCTTATTCATCATTATTAAATGTTGAAAGTTTAAATATTTCATATAGATGAGATGAAAAGATTGCAAGAGAAACTGAATAATCTCCACAGACTTTAGAAAGCATAGAGACCAAACACAACCTAAAAGGAAATGAACACTAAAACTACATTGTTGATTAAATCCCTTATTTATAACATTTGTCTTAATTTCAAAGATTTATTGAAAAGGGATTTAAAGAAGATGAATTAATCTTAAGAAATGACAGACTAATCCTTTCTTTGGGACCAGTGATTATATGAAGGTGTATTGAGAACAGCGGAGAGAATGCTAGGTACTCTTGCTGGACAGATACTACAGTTCAGTTTAGACATTAATCTGCAAAAGTAGATTAGCAAAGTCTGATGGTTAGATATTTTCACAAGGGTTTTATTCAGTCTTGGGAACAACATCTACAAAGAATATACTGATGTTGTACAGCTCAGAGAAACCACCAGGGAAGGGAGATGGAAAACAGATCTCAATTCATTTGAAAAGATTAAACACTGCCATAAAGTAATCTAATTAGTCGTATTCTTTGTTCTTCTTGGGACATCTTCAGAGCTGGCTGTTTTGTTCTTCTGCTGCTTTGCTCCTTTTGCCCCCATGGAAAGGGCTCTCCTCTGCACCAGTGAGGCTCCGAAAGGCAGCTGTGAGTGCACCAGAAAAGGTCACTACGCAGATCAAATGAAGCCAGATATAATGAGACTCATCTTCAAAACCTCTTGCTAATTAAAAGACAAAAATCTGAGCCTGGTCATGTTTCCAGTCAAAACAAAGAAAGTTTTGCAGTCATTTCAATGGCAGCCAGATCAGGTTTCTGATAATATTGATCAAACATCAAATGCAAGAGGGCAAGATGGTAAGTATGAAAGTCAGAAAGACAGTGAGCAGTGAGGACACTAAGCAAAAACAGCCTCTTGGGATATTGGTCTGCTGATACAATTCAGCAAACTAATTAAGGATGATCCCTGGAAACTTATCATTCTTAAATTGCTATTATGATCATAATAATAAATTACTGCATGTTTGTCAAAGGCGCTTCATACCACCATTGCCTTTCAACCACTCCAGGCAGGGTCTGGCTTGATCCAGGCTGTTAGACAAGAGGTACGRAGGAGCACGGATCTTATGTGCAGGCTGGAGAAGATTAGATTAGAGGGGACTAAAATGAGCTGTCAAATGCTTTCATTTAAGCATTCTGGAGAGGATTCTTAAGTCATTGAGCCCTAAACACATTGGGAAAAAAATGGAGCTAGATGAAGACACAAATAAATGAAATTGAGAGACTATCTTAAAACAGAACTTGAGTATATAGATAATATAATAACACAGGGCATTTTTATGAAAATCGGGAAAATATGTCAAAAAAAGAAAGAAAATTAACTATGACCAAGCAGAAAATACAGTCACTTACTGTGAACAGCAGATATTAGATCCGAAGGAAAAATAATCTATACAATTCTCTTTTCTCCTGAATAAAGCTGACAYACCATTTTGTCTGATAATCTGCTTTCCCAAGATGCAACTGTATTCTAAATTAGATAATATAATCACTTCACCCTGTTTGAAATTATTGTGTCATATTGCTGTGAACAGTTCAGGAGGTGCTACAGATCAGGGAAGTGTAAGCATGCCAATGGTAAATGAAAGGCTATCAATCTATTTATTTTAATTAATTAAAGCTTTTTCTTATTTTTTTGAGTTCAATATGATATAATAATTTAAGATTATGTTCTAAGCAGAAATTACCAAAGACACCTCTTGCAGGCTGTTTATAAAGTCTCTTGCTGTTGTTGCAGGTTATGTTTTTCAGTGGATGAATAAAATAAACATTTTTCAATAAAGGTGTAGCCTTTTTGCAGTATTTGTTTCTAAATGGAGACCCGAAGTGAAGCAGCAGACTCCCAGACAAAGTGTCTGTTTCAAAGGCCGAGTGATTCCGGGCGAAGGGGGTTGCAGAATGCTCTGACAACTTCTGTTCCAGAAGTTATTTGTACATTAAGAAAGCAAGTTACAACTAGAAATGATCCTCCAACTCTAGAAAATCTCCTAGATGTTATTAGGCATTTCCATCACCTTCAGAAAAAGGCTAATAATGACAGAACGGTACCTTGAACACAGATGGTAATGTATAGTTAAAACTGGTAGGAAAATGAACAAAAGAACACTTTTCCACCATTTTTCATAAACATTTCAGTTTTGCTGAAGTTTCCTAAAGAGATCTTATTCAAATGCCTTGCCTTGAATAGCATCTTTAATAGAGAGTTGATGAGGTTTAACAGGTTAAACCATTATATTCTGCCTTTAACCTCGGCTTACAATTCCATTTGCGTTATCTACATCCAGGTCCAGTTCTGAAATGAAGCAAAGGCGATACCCCGTTGATTTCAGCAGGTGATAGAACAAGTCTTCATTCCTTCGGAGCTGATTTACATTTTTGGCAATTTCCATCTCAGTTCTTCCGTCTATACAAAACAACAAGACTGATTCTTCTTTCAAATAAGAGCTAGAGAATATACAAATGAGAAGATATGCCAACTTCGGCTTCTCTCCTCTGAGGTTCTTTGAAATTATTTCCCTTGAACTTCCATCTTTAAAAAAGCAGATGACTTTAAACAGCCCTTAGAACTCTGCAGAGGCATCTGTAAAATGTTTTCTCTCAGGCAATCAAAGGCAGGAGACTTTTGTTTCTCAAATCCTATGATAAATAAAGAACTCTGACTTAAAATATATATATAAAAATGGGAATCATGTTAAACTTTTGTCATCTCGTAGAAAGTCGCACTTGACTTACAGTTTGGAAAGACTTTCAGGGTATACTTCAAAGCCTGTTTATTTTCCCAGACTTGCCAGAAAACAAGGCTCTGAGGGGAGCTTTTGTGTACAGGGAAGCAGCGTTTTACAGGGGTAGTTTGAGTGTTGAAGGCTACAAACTTCTGAGATGTTGATATGGTGCTGGCGGCTGACACCCATAGCTGTGATAACTGCTGTTGGGTAATTGTCCCAAGGAAGTAAATGGATCATCCACTGGTGAGTTAAGATATCAGTCAGCCTTAAAGCAGAAGCTAGATCTTGGTCTTGGATTGAAAATGTTTTGGGAATTCACATCCTCAGTTAGTGCTCACTGGCATTGCTAGAGAGCTGACCTCGAAATGCATTTAAATAAGGGTTTCTAGCAAAGAATTTGAGGGGGTCTGCATCACATCACATTTGAGAAAACTAGCAGGTAGAGAACAAGCAGTTTAGAATTCCTAAACCAGCATCAGCCAGACCCCTAAAGGGGACACTTCGAAGGACTGTGCTCTGTCTTCATAGATGAATTCAAATTACTTGTAGATTTATGTTGATTTGTTTATCCCTCACCCTTGGTAAGAATCCTTGCCCTGCATTAAAAACGAAATGAATGCTACTTAAAGTTTAGCCTTATTGATTTGCATTTTATATGAGACAGTAAATTAAATTTATGCTAATATGATATATATATTCTTCCCTGAACCATTAAAGGAGAGGTGGGGCTACACAGTGCAGTAGTTTAAATAATTATGGCTGTCACTCACAATTATTCGAACTGTTGTGCTGATCAAAGTTCTTAAAATCTTGGATATAAGATCCTCGAACTTCCCCAGGAGCAGCTTGGAATATCAGAAGAAGCTAAAAGTAGAATCTTTTAGATTTAAATGGTTTTGACAGGTTTACTTTATTTTCATACTTTCCAAAAAAGGTGCAGCATGGAACTAGAAATGACAGAATATTGCTTTCGTTTCATTTCCTCCTTCTATAAATAAGATCTCATAAAATCGTACATTAATATCCAGGAAATAATGACACTTTCTCTAGGAGCACAAAGACCTGTGAGTAAATCTGAGAAAAGTCCCGAGTACTTAGAGAAACAGATGCCCTGGAAAGTGGTTAGCAAAGGAAATCTGTCAGATACCTCGACACGAGAGATCTGGACATACCTGACCAGAGAGCTGCTCCAGCTGCCTCGGGGCCTGCGAAGAAGATCTGCACTTGCGTGTTTCCAGGAGGGAGCCCAGCTTCGTATCCTCTGTGCAAGTCGTTCAAACCAGAGGAATATCTGAGAGAAGCAAGAAGCTCCAGCGTGTCTCCTCCTCGACCCGCGAGCCTCTCTGCAGAGATGCTGTCAGTTCACGACACTTGTGATGACAGATCTGTGATGGGAACAGGTCTCTATCAAGCACAGAGGAAAGCAGTCAACTCATTTCACACTGGGCACTGAACACCCGGGTAGCAATACAGGCTTGGCTGTATACTTTTATGTGCATACATGCATATATATATATATATATAAAAAATATATATATATATATAAAAAAAAAAAAAAAATCAAGTGACCTAGAACTGAAGGATTCTACAGCACATTAGCGGAATGGGGAGTATCTAGTTATCTAGTTCACTTGTATTTTCACTCAAATTCACTTAAAGAATCAATAATTTTTGGTATGAATAAAATAGCATCTCTAGTATAGGTGGCATTATCTTTAAAAACATGTGGCTCTTTGAATGATGTGACAGATCCTTTGAAATGCAAAGGTAAGACCAAGTTATTAAAGCTCTTTTTTTTTGCTCACAGTATTTTTAGTCTGTGGTTGCCTTTGATTTCCAGCACTGAAGCAACAATACAGGCATAACAACAGAGGTCATGGGAAAGAACAGAAAAAAATCAGGTCTTAAACTGTACACAGGCAGATACTCTAGTTCACAATTCATCAATCCAAAATAGTGACCTCCAGAGAGTGACAGGCAGAGATATCTGCATCCTAATTCCTCCATCCCATTCACTGCAGGGAGGATAGGTCTTTGTGATGACAATTACTTGTATGAATAAGACTCTTTCCRCTCAGCTTTCAGACCAAACTTTTTGCGTGTTAAAGGCAAGCCGCAGTATAGATTTCTGTAATACTTTGCACCATTATGGTAATGCATGAATTTTAAAAAATAGCAAGAGACAGGGAATGGAAATGGGACTGATGCCAGCGCAGAATTCCCATCTCTGAAGCACTTCCAGTCAGTGCCTCTGCTCTCTCCTCAGGCTGCTCTAATGACGGTCTGGGTAGCCAAAAGCAGCTTTAAGCCAAACTTTTAGTCTGAATCCATTTGGGGATAATGGGCTAATGTAAAGGGAGAGAATATCCTGAAATGTATACCAGTAGATACCCTTCCAACTGATGGGGAAGGCTGAACAACGGTCTGCAAAACGCCACTGAGTATTGCACTAGATGATGCAGACCTGCAATGCTGCTAAAAGAGATCTCAGTGCCTTAAAAGATATATTGGAGCTTTGGAGGAGAATGAGGAAGTCATAAGGTATCTAGGCGTAATATCACAGACTTTGTTACATTTCAACCAAGTTTCTGAACTCCATAGTGTACACATTTTGCATGTCAGCTCTCTAAATTGCATCTAAATCTTTGTTCTGTGACATTTAGCATCACTCTGCTTTAGCAAAGGTTGTTGCTTTTTTTCCCCAATGCCTTTCTGACCTGTCTTTAAAGTCAGCACTCCCATCAGTCTCAGCTGACATACAGAAAATAGTGACATATTGACTTTTACAAGAGGTGACACAACATGAATAGATGAAAACTTGGCACTGGATTTTCCATATGAAAGGAAGTGTCAACAAAACAGACGAAAGTCCCCACACTTCATCCAGTTAATGAATCGCCATTGTCTGTGTACATGCATATATTCAGTGCTCTGTGGAATACGTCTCCTGAGAGAAACAGATGAACTTTAAAACAAAATTAAAACCTTTAAACCAAAGTTTCAACTTTTATAAACATGAAAGCTTATTTCTTAAAAATAAGAAGGAATTAAGTTAATTGATTTGAGTTGTGTGCTGCTCTGGAAGGGGAGAGTTGAGATGAAGATACACAACAACTTGCATTTTGTTTAAGACTCAACACAATGTTTCTTCTTAGAGTTTCAGAAAGCCATGAATTGTCTTTCTCCTCCCACCTTCTTAGGAGCACAGGATAACTGAGGCTGGATGGGACCTCAGGAGGTCTCTAGTCCAACCTTGGGCTCAAAGAAGGTCAGCTAAGAGCTCAAACAAGGTTACCCCACGCTTCCCTGCACAGCGTTTTGTTCTCACAAAAAAGGAGGCATTTTTTGCCCTTATTGCCCGTTATCCATATGTAGGACTCCCTTCATATTCCCCAGTAGCACCCAGGACTAGTCCATTCCCAGTGACAATAGGTGACCGGACCAAAAACGTGTTGAGGCAAAGGTGTTTTGCGAGCACTGGGGTGGTCCCATGCTCATCTACTGGGCAATCCCTTACCCAGCAGGTTACCCCTGAGTGCAAAACTAAAGGTGACCGTTCTGAGGATAAACCAACTGCCCTGTGCTTTTGGCCAGTAGTTTTGGAAGGTTAAATAAAATGACTGATTGGGACTGGTTAAAACTTTCGGTTTACAAACTGTGGTGAAAATTTGCAAAAGGGTCCTGGATTTGAAGCACAGAACCAAGGAATTTCTAGAAATGTTTCTTTCCCATTTTTCAGCTGCTTTCTAGTCCCATAGAGCCATCCAGTGCTGTCATACGCTGAACAAATCCATAGCAAGAACACTAATTGACTTCGGCTGATTAACAACTGACAACTGCTCAGTGGTGCACTGAACAGAATCTTAGCTGGCTCCAAAATTGCAAATGCTGAAATCTACCAGAACTGTCATTAACTAGAATTTTTTGCTGGCAGTCCCAATGCAGAGGTCAAAAAGCCTGCTTCTCTGCAGATGAGGGAAATGGTAAACTATTGTGAGGAACAGCTCAGTTCTACTGCACGGTTGATATCTGGCCTCTGGGAATAGAGGTTTCCTGTGGTGCTCATAGACAAATTTTCATAACAGCACACATTCTTTCAATAGTTGATACTAGCCATACCATATGCACGTTATTTCCTTTCAAGAGTTATCATGCATAGAATTATTTATTATTGTATAGAAATGTTATAATGAAATAATGGTTGCCTCAATGCCCTAAAGCTGTAGGGTCATTTAAATGCAACTGTCAGATTAAATGAAAAGCTACATGCTGCTTATAAAACTGCAGGACTTGTTAGATTAACATTTCAGTCTTCTGAACTGAGTAAGTAGATTTGAGAAATGAATCCAATATAGAAAATTGGATGTTGAGAATAGCATAGTTGAGTATTTATGAAATGTCATTTCCCCCTTAGAAATATAGACACTTGGAGCTGAATGTTTACTTTCTTATCCCATTTCAGAGGACGGGTTTGACACAAAGTACAGCAGAACTGCTGCAGCTCAGCAGCCCGGTGGCAGTCGGAAAACAAAGCTTTGGGGCATTTCTGTGCTGCACCACCATCRCACTGCAGCAACAGAAACTGGGGTCTGCAGCTGGGCTCAGACAAACAACACGATTTCTATAGCTAGGTTTGCAAACACTCATCGCACTTTTTTCCCCCATTGCTTCCTGGAAGGATGGTGACCAGCTGCTCATGCAGTTCACTGGCGATAATGATTGCAGTTGCACACCCGCATGGGCAATGCCAAGGGGACGCTGTTAGCTCTTTTTAGCTCTCTCTTCACAATGCTCTTATTTGCTCCTTTGTTTTCAGCACAGGGGATGAACAGGGATATTAATTGGCCCCCAGAAGTTATCACCGAAACTAGATTTTGTCATTTATCTACCTTCCAATTTTAATGAATCACATTAGTTAAAACTGCAACAGAAAGGGGAAAAAGAAACCCTCAACATCAACCTGTCTATTATTCTTTTGATCAGCCTGGCCCTTTAGGCTCACTGGCATGGATTTGTTTCCTACAAGATCAATAGCAAAGTCACATATTCTGAAAAGAAAGCTCTTCCCTTTGTGCAGAGCACGAGGCTGCAAGAGGCGAGGGGTGGGGATGCTTTTGAGCGTGTACCGCAGAGCAGAGCCAGCTCCGACGGCGCCCATTCCACACATACAGCCTGCACCACGGCTTCCAGGTGGTTCCAATACAAATTTAACAACTAAAAGAAGAATGTTAACTGTTTAATATTTGAAGACTTGTTTAATATTTTAGACAGTAAAATTCTTCCTGTTGCTAAAACCAATATTGAAGCAAGATCAACACTACCTGCCAGGATTCTCCATCAAAGAAACCATTGAAAACTGGTGGACAAAAATTCATGTAAGCTATCTATCAGCTATACTGAAGGCCATCAAGGGTAGCATGGATAATATACCCCTGCAAAGACACTATGTGTCACTAAAGTTTTCCTCCAAAGGCTTCGTACATCTTCTATCAGTGAGTGTCACCCTGAGAGCAGTCAGCTATGGACTACAGTTGCCTCCTGTTGTACTGCTCCTCCCTCTCAGGCTGTTTAAATGTAGTATTGAAAGTTCCCTGTAGTACCAAGTACTGAGATGACAATAATCCCTCTGGACTTTTCCAGTTAAATAACATCTTCAGCCATTTTCATGATAGAGGAATCAAGGTTAGTGTCAAAGACCTTGTGTTTAAACTGGTTTTGGGCTTGGCAATGAGCACAGCTGCATTCAGGTAGGAACCAGCAACGGGAAAACATTTCTTACATCCTACATCAACCACATGACACATTCTATTCCTGCTAATTCTCTTCAATGTTATACCACCTTTAAATTTTTAAACTGCTCAGACTGAGTCTTCCTGACTTCTCTTTCAGATTTTTCTGCAATTTCCTTTCCTGGTGAATACTGTTTTATGCTGCATGATCCCATGATCTTGACAGCCAACATGTACCTACTGTGAATGCTTTCAAGAACCTGGCCTTTTCTAGTTACAAACAGCCCAACTAGGCAGGGGCTACAGTATTTCACATCAGCACAGGACACAGTTCTTTGTGCTTTCCTCCCATTGCATTCTTCTCTGGGCTTATTATAGACCTGGCATCAGAGTCCATTTCACTTCTCTATTCACAATCTATGGAAGAAATATGAATTTGAAAATGAGTACGTACAGCTTGTTCTTTGCAAACTGTTCACGTCCCTTTAATTCAGTTAGCTTCAAAATCTATGGTAATGCTTTTAAGTCTCTGGACTTATTAACTGATGAGAAAAGTCCAAATATTCATGAAAGAAAACGGATCTCAACTTCTTTTCCAGTAGCTTGTGATAGTACATTTAAAAACACATTGACAACTGAATTGGCTGAGATTAATTCTGCCTCTGCAGTTAAATACACTTGCTTAATTCTGTTTCCTGAGCTCCACACAGGATTACAGTTATCTCTGAACACCTCAGTTTTAATTTTACTTTCCTTTTGTGGACGTTTTTTAACCATTGCACACATTGGGAAAGATACTGCATGTTCATAGAATCATTAAGGTTGGAAAAGACCTCCAAGATCATCAAGTCCAACCGTCAACCCAACACCACCGTGCCCACTAAACCATGTCCCTAAGCGCCTCATCTACACGTCTTTTAAATACTTCCAGGGATGGTGACTCCACCACTTCCCTGGGCAGCCTGTTCCAATGCTTAACCACTCTTTCAGTAAAGAAATTTTTCCTAATGTCCAAYCTAAACCTCCCCTGGCRCAACTTGAGGCCATTTCCTCTCGTCCTATCGCTAGTTGCTTGGCAGAACAGACCAACACCCACCTCGCTGCAACCTCCTTTCAGGTAGTTGTAGAGGGCGATAAGGTCTCCCCTCAGCCTCCTCTTCTCCAGACTAAACAGTCCCAGTTCCCTCAGCCGCTCCTCCGAAGACTTGCTCTCCAGACCCTTCACCGGCTTCGTTGCCCTCCTCTGGACACGCTCCAGCACCTCAATGTCCTTCTTGTAGTGAGGGGCCCTTGTGAAGGTTTAAAACCTCTTTGGTCACAGATGTCCCATCATAAAAAGAAATTATATTTTCTGAAGGATTTAGTTCCCTTTGTTCCTGTCCAGAACTACCCAGAAAAACAAAACAAAACAAAAAACACAGTTCTGGAAGCTTTGAAGTACATCAGTCATTTGAAAAGAAGAACCAAAAGTGGAAGAAGATATAGAGAGGCATTGTCAAGCTTCCTTTTTATTCCATGGGCTTTTGTTTGCTTGTGTCTTGATTTTATCATTGGATAACAAATTCTTTACACTGCTTTGGTTCATTCTTCCTCTTTAAGAGGGCGGAGGGAAAAGGTTCAAAACTAGAAAACTATGATTTGATACTCATTACTCTTCTAACAACCTGTTTGGCAAGACCTTGCGGTGCTTGTCAAAGACAACACTGTCCTGCCAAACAGCATGYGAGGAAAGAGCGTACCAAATTTTTTCCAGCTTACCATACCTTCCTCTCATGTGTCTTTTCTTGATAATATATACTTGTGCACTATTCAGGTCCAGATCAAGACAAAAACCAGAATCATCCTCACTAACATTGGGCACCTACCTGGCAGATGCAGCTTTCCTAAGTCACGTAGAAGAGAGCTCGGCACCCCAAGAGGCAACTCAACCCCCAGGTGGGTTGAGTCACCCCAGGACTACCCAACTGTCCCTCTACACCCATAGTTCCCACAGCGGGTGCAGTACATAGGGTGCCACAACAACAGCCTGCGCCTCATCTGCCATCCCTGAGCAGCCTGAAACCCTGGCAGGCACGCATGGCCTGGGAGCCGACGGGGAAGATGCAGTTAGACATCCATTTGGTCAGTGGAGATCCACCAATTTTAATTCAGGGAAACAAGTGTTCCTAGGTGTCAGAAGTTAGGAAAACACTGATACAGATTAAAAAAGGAGTTCATAACAACCAGCTCGTAAGTTAGGTGTGGTRCTGTAATTAGATGCCTGAAGGTAGTGTCATTAAGCCTAGTCCAAGATCTTGGAAACACCAACATGTCCACAGCTTTACTTTCTCTGGTAACCAAAGGAAGTGACTGCTAGAACCAAGTCACAATTTAGCTTGCCATTTAAAAAAAAAAAAAAAAAAGTTTTGCTGGCTTTGTTGCATGAGCACAAAACCACCTGATAATTCCTGTTACCCCCTACAATTATAGTTCAACGGAAACCTACCTGTTAACTACTTGCAACCTTAATTTCTATATAAATGCAAAATGGGAACAGCAGTAAGTGGTTTCATGTTAATAAACAAATACACAAGACAGGATCAATTAGTCAAAATGATGTGACTCATTTGTCATTTACACAGCGCTGCAGAGAAACTCATCCACAAAAGGATTCTGTTCATCATCCGAGGATTTGGCCTTGTTCTGCTCGCAGCTCTTGAAAAGATACATTTAAAAAAAAATCAAACTACTCAACAACCAATGCATCCACTAAGCCCTGTTAGAAAGAATCAAGTGTAAGGTTGCTCGCTGTCTACTGGATGTATTTTCTTACATCTGAAATAGCTGCATTAGTCATCTTCACATTGTCCAGATCCCTGTGAGTGAAATACCAAATTGTCCTTCAGTGATTCTCCTCTTTCTGATCTCTCTGGTGCCTCTAAAAGAAGAAAAGCCATGAAAATAAAAACCCTGGAGGGTGAACAACAATGGATATTCAGGTGTCTAACTAAACTGTATCCTCAACGTTACGATCCAGTACAGTTTGGTCTAATTAGTCTATGTCAATCAGCAAAATGTCTCTTTGGGTTGTCTTCCTAATACCTGAAAAAAAAGCAGGTGCCATAATGCCCTGCTTTTTTCAGTTGCTTAGACAAGCCGTTCGTTTGTCTTAAAGCAACAAACCTGAGATCCAGACTGTTTCAGCCTTGCTGTACCGTGTACGTTCCTTTCCAGGAGTGGCTTCGTGAACTGAAATCAATGTGACCATTTTCAAAGGTGCAAAAGTGGGCCAAATTCTTTCTGAACCTTTCCTCCTCTTTCAAAAAAGATGAGCTTGCTGCTCCCGTAACCACAGTGCAGTCCTCTGATTCACCTCCACACTAGCCCTTTGGTGTTATCCCACCATACTCTTCTGTAGATTGAGCTAGTTCCTTTAGCTCCTGTAACTTCATTTCRATATAAACACAGAACAGGAGCAGAAGCAAGCTGTTTAGCTTAATAAACAGATACACAAGGCATGATCAGTTAGTCTAAATTATATGACTCACTCGTCATTAACACAATCCTACAGAGATGCTCATCCACACAAGGGTTTTGCTCATCATCTGAATATTTATTTAATCACACAAGATCTGCTCAGCATCAAACCTGTGACCCCCAGGCAGTGCTCTAAATCAGGGACTCGAGGTGCTTCAGCCAGCAGCATCCACACTGATTTTTGCCAAAAGATGAGGTTTAAACTTATACTAATGAAGCAGGGAAAGAGCAAAAGCAGGATCAGGAGGCTGGTCTGGTGTGTGTACAAACTCTGAAATGAGAACAAATTCATTTGTTGAGATGCGTGGCAGCACAGCCACAGATTTCACAAAGCACCTTGGCAAAACTATCTCAATTGCCCTCCACATCTTCTTGGTGATTTTACATGGAATAGTGAGGGGAAACCACAGGTGTGTTCGTTTGATTTTTTTTTTATTCCTGAGGAATTAACCTGTTTTTTCAGTTCTGTCAAGTTGTAGAGTCCAAACACATCCATTTTCACTTTCTGCTCTGTCTCCCAGGACTAGAGGGAGAACAGCAATTTCATTTCCCAAAAGCGAGAACTTCATATGCTGGAAAATATGACACATTTTTCAGGAAATCTCTGTGAATACTCTAAATCCTGCAGAAAACCTTAAATGCACAGAATCCCCATGTCCATGGATTTGTGTTGCCCCAGGCTACCACTCTGACATGTCATTAAAACACAGAATCACAACATGCCTTGCACAGGAGCCTTGGCGTCTAGCGAACAAGTCCCTCAAAGCCTGTAAGCTAAATGCCATTCACCCGGAGGCTCACTGCTAATTGAGAGAGTGGAATTGCAAATGTAGTGCAGGTCAATGGAAAGGGAGTTTGCTTGGAAGCAGATTCCTCCAAAGTTTTCAGAGCTTTCCTGGAAACCCAAGCAGATATAATCATATTTCTGTGGGACCACAGGTCTGTTTTCATCATCTCACTGCAGATGAAAATGGCTTGCCAATAATGATCCAGAGGGTTTATTTTTATGAGGCTGCATGCTGTGAAGCATGGTGTGCTAATTGGGATGGGRTGATGTGTAAGAGGCATTACTCACTGTTTGTAGGATATCTGTTACCTTTTCTTACATCCATATGGGTTAACTATTTTTATTACACCAGCAGTCAGAAGACAAAGGCACAGAATTGCAAGGTTAAGCTTTGAGATGCATCGTGATATGGCTTCCTCAATATACATCTCGACCAAGAAGTGACTGGACAATGCTGTAGGAACGTGTTCTAAGATACCTTTAAGCATGGCATCACCTATATTCCCCTATACATATCTACAGGCCTCTTTGCCTACCTTATTTCATTCACACCCTGAACTTGCTCAGTTCAAACCATCCACTCYGCTGCGTGAGGAGGTTAGCGGAGCCTTTGCCTGAAGCAGAGGTGTTTGGCTGTGGCTGTGGTGCACAGAYCTGTCAGCACGTCCATCTGCCTTTCTGGCACAGAGATATTGCAACCCTGGAGGTAATGACCAGCAAAGCTGTCCTGGGTATTGCTGGTTTTACCAGGCACTGGTGCATGAACCACCACCAGTGTCTAAACCTCTCCTAGGCTGGGCATAGTTCTAGTCAGAAAATCCTAAGGATGAGACTTCCAACAGTCATGGGCAGACACATGCTATCTCATACTAGGCAGGAGTGTTTAAAACTGCCCAACCAATACCCCTTGGAGATAAAAATCACAGTCGTGTTACTGTGAAGCAGTTAAGAGAAAAATCTCATGCTGGTGTTTACAGACAAAAGTAGGAGCAGAAAATAATTATAGACTACAGCCTGACTAAGGGTATTATATAATAAGGGAAAGACATTTATATAGAACATCTTATTACTATTCCAACAATAAGAAAAAGAACATGATTGATAGAGAAAATTTAAAAGGCCAGAAAATGCTTTAGGAAGATGGAAAAAACAAGTGAAAAATCAATACACTAAAATGTCCTCTGTTCCACTTCCTTTATGCTCTCAAAACAACACAAACAAGGTTCTCTCGCTTTGACATCTAGAGCAGAGATGACAGCAAACGAGGCAGAAACTACAATACTCTTTGGGACCCACCTTGAATTACAGCACTAATAAAAAAATCATTTTGACTATCTCCCTAGCAACACACTTGCCAACCACATTGAGCCATTAATTGCATAATTGTTCAACCACCACAGCCTGTTTTACTGGCTTTGAGACTATCAAAGGAAGAATAAGAAACCCTGCTAACAGCATCATATAGTATTAGTTTAATTAAACATAAATGCAAGGAGAAAAACGTAGCTGAAACCACACCGAGTAAGCTGTTGGGATATGATATTTGTTGTGATTATTCCCATTCCCCTTTTAGTCATTGATGTGTCTGGATTGGTATTCCAGGTACATGTACTTGTCAGAGAAATTCCTGACCTTATCTAACAAAGTTTTAACCTCTTCCCTGATAACATAGAGCCATTTTCTAGGGTCAGACAATTTGTGAACAAAGAAGAAATGATCAATCAGCAATTAGGACAGGATTATACATTCTGGTAATTCTATACTCCCTATAGCCTTAGGGGAAAATGAAAAAACCCAACAAACTCTGTGGTACAAAGAAGATAATTAGATTATTATCCATTATATTAACATTTTTGCATCCCTTTAATACAATCAAATTAATTTAGCCAGGTTTGGAAGAGCTCTGCTGGCTGCAGGAAGTGATGGCTTTGTGTTTAAGTCAACAGATGTAGAAATGAGTTCGGTTCTTGGTCTTGTTAGAGGTTCACTTTGTGAGCCTGGACTAACCTCTGCAGGCTAGATCCCATCAGCAGTGCCTGCCTCCCCGCTGCCATCAGGAGAAGCACAGGGAATCATCCAAAAGAGCCTTCCTGCCATCGCTTCCCAGGTTCCTACTACAAAAAGCAGACGAGAGCAGAGGGGCTACAGCTTAGTGTTGCTCTTCCATAAAGTTATCTCTTTGCAAATGTTCTATTACTACTAATGATTATTTACAAGTAAACTTACTATTTTATCCCTAAATCCGAAGGTATCCCAAGGGTGTGTAGTCTCTGTAGTCTGATAAATCACTAGACAATCCAGCCCTGTGGGTGAGGCAGGCTCCAAAACCCAGAGACTGCGGTCTACTACTTCTAGCACCCAACACTTCTCGTCCTCTAATGTACCCCCATACTGATAGACACATCTCCGCTAAGCTTCAAGGAACAATTTTTGGGTTCATCATGTAGAAAGCCTACAAAAGGCTTGTCTCCTGGCATTACCTGGGAAAGCACCTTGTCATACTGCAGAATAACAGGAAAATGAACTGGACCTCAAGAGTTTTCAGGGAAATGTCATAGGTACTGCATTGCAAAGCATTTATTCCGTCAACTTAAAATTCTGTCAAATATTCTCCCATGGACCAGCAGTGGTCTAATTATTAGATAACTAAAACTGGCAACCTGTTGCACTCACTTCAGAATATCTAACTTGTTATTACCCTGTGCCTTTGTCCTCTTTGTAAAAGTGGGAAAACAATGCTTCCTTCTAATCCTTTGTTGTTTGCTTGGGTTGCACGCACTTCATGCCACGTAATTCGTCCTGCTGTGTGCTTGTACAGCACATAGAGCAAAGGTCTCTGCTGGACCCTGCAGACTCTGCAGTGAGTGATGGTGAGCTCTTCCCTTGGAAACAAACGGTGGGGGGGTGTCACCTCCACTGCCCCCAAAGGATGCTCTGCACCCTGTATCAGCAGGGTAACACCACCGCATCCCCATAAACTCCTGTCAGTTTGTAAGTGACAGCCMTGTTTATGCTCCTGTCCCTTGTGCCAGAGCTGTGAGGCTGAGCCCCAACCCAGCAGGGATGGATGTGGCTTTGGCAAAGCGTGAAAAGGGATGAGGAGCAATGGCAAGGACTGGTCTGGTTTTACCACCTAAAGGTGAGTTCGCATTGATTGCTCCTCAGAAGGGAGCGTGGCTRGAGTTCTGATTTATAATTATCTTTGGAGAGCAGCCAGTATGGTCATAAATCCCTTGAATCTGTCTGAGAAACTGTGAGCTCCTGCCCTTATTGGGGTTTCCCTACAGGATCTGGACTACATTCTTGCTTGTAGTGCTGAGGGGAATGCATCATTTCACCTATATAACCTCAGCTTCTCCCCTCTCTTGGATATTCTGTCTTATAGGGAAGTAAGTTTTTCCAGGACAGGATTTATTTCCATCTCTGTTTGTATAGCACCTACCGCAATAGAGCTATGATCGCCGCCGGGTTTATTACAGTATCGCAGCACCATCATAGAAGTAGTAATAGCACCGTGAATTAAAGGACCATCTGTCCAAGTGTAATTCATTCCCCTGCCCACTCGGTTCCGCAGTCTGTCAAAATCATCCAGGTTAAAAAAGGAAAGCAAAACCCTCTACTATTAAAAGTGCTCAAATTAACTGGATCTTTTTGACAGAATTGGGTTGAGGAACGATGACAGCTGCAGCGTGGAAGATCTGGAGGGGCAGAAACTTCTGCCGAAGTGGCAGTGAGGGACACCAAGGAGGATGGGGAGCGAGGTCAAGCTCTTCACTGGTTAAGCTGGTGTCACAACACACAGTCCCACTGCCGGGGCTGGGGAGGCTCCCAGCACCCCTGGGAGCTGGGAAGAGAACACCGCTTTGGTTAAGAGCTGAGGTGGTGAAGATTCTCTTCCCTCTCCCCAATTTCTCAATCTTCATGTTGTTTCATAGCAGAGAAAAAGCATGCTTGGTCTTCCACAGCTCTAGATTTCAAACTGTACAAGCATTCTTCTTACTTTGAGGCTTCAATTTAAAAAAATTTCTCCCCCTCTCCAAATATTTGAAGGGATAATAAATATTAAAAGCGAAACAAAGCAATGAAACGGACAGATCCATCAACAGGGAGCCGAGATCAGGCAGGTCTTTGAGCCAGCTCATAATTTCTATTTTTGAGGACAAATGTTCTGGACTTTCAATACTTTCTGTCATAATGGGTATTCTCTTCATGTCTTTTTCCCTTGCTAGGGACATACAGCATTCTTTCAGCTTTCATTTCCAATTTTTTAAAAAAAAAATTTATTTTTCCCTTTTCTATTCAACAATGTCAATCAGGTTTTGCAGTGCACAGGTCAGTTCTGCTACCTTGCTCTCGTAATATACACAGCAGTAGGATTTCCAGAAGTGCCTAAGCCCCACTGACAATTCCCAGTAGTAATGTTTGATCTGTTTCAGGTGGACTGCAAACTCATTTGTAATCAAAAAACCAGAGACACCTGGAATGGTAACTTAGTCATTCTGAGATATTTGAAACAATCCTCCAGTGGTTTTGAATAAACTGGAAAGAGAAGAATCTGAGATATCCAAAGCTGCTTTTCATCTCCTGTGAGCCACATGACAGGATTACTCTGAAAAAGAAGGATATTTTCATAGGACCAATTCTGGTTTAATACAGGCTGTGGTGCTCAGTGAGGGTGGCTGCTGCTCCACATCGCAACTCCTGCAGCTGCTGCAGCAGTGGGAAAGGTTCCCCCAGCCCACTCATCACTCCCTCCTCCATCCTGCCAGAGGTTGCTGCTTCCACAGGGATAGAAGTTTGACTCTAAGAATATTTGCACACAGGTGTGTTGAAAGGCTCAGCTAGAAACAAAAAACCCCACATTGCATTTAAAAGACAGACTCATTCTAAAGGCACCCGGATATTTGAGGAATTTTACTCTTCTCAAGATTATCTAAACCCACACGCACAAAAGAGAGTATTATCCCTAATATCTATGTCTTAATGACAGAGTTGAAAAAACATTTCGGGTGGCATCTAGCAAGGCAATACACGATCACTGAAGGTAGAAGAGCATTGCATTTTCTCAGGCTGAAGCATCAGAGGTCTCGGCCCTTCCTCCTCCCCCCATTCGCTTGGTTCCTCGCTCTCATAATAACACAAGGGCTGTGCTGTAAATTGGATCAGCAAAAGATTCGAGTTAAAAAAATATAACCTGAAGGTTTGTTGTGCTTTGAGTTTCTTAATCTGGATAATTACATCTGTCCTGCTTACAGCACAGCCCCCAAAACAAGCGTGATCTGCACCATGGAGACTGCAGGCTGCAACAGAAGGGTAGGCAGGGAAGGAGCCAACGGGAAAGGCTTAAAGCAGCTTTGCTAATGGAGAGAAGTGTTTGTGCAACTTCAACCTGAATTTTGAAGCTATATTAAAACCCTGTGATCAGTGCAATTCTTAATTATTTGCACTTCAGTGCATTACGCATATAAACTCATCAGCACTTGAGACACTTCTGTCATCTGCTCACTTGTAAATTTGAGATTTTTGAAACTGAAGTGGTCTCTCACACTGAACCCAGTGACCTGTTAACAAGGGGTAGATTTAGTCTCCTCCTAAGGAAAGCAGTTGCTACTGTGGTCTTGAACATTTCTGCAAGTTAGCTGCTAGTTGCAAGCTAGCTTAAAGTTCCTCCATGCAGCTCCTTTGCCCACGGGGAGCTTTTCTTTATTTTACAAAAAAAAAAAAAAAAAAAAAAAAAAAAAAAAAAAAAGCATCAATGAAAAATAATTTTCCTTAGCAGGCCATGTTATTTCATCAGTAAAATAAGCTCCAGCTTAAGACTGGAAAAAACAAAATTCTCCCATGATCCTGAAGCCCAGTTTTCATCCATACGTATGGATTTCAACTGCCATACAGACTGCAGTACTACTTTCCCACTGAATACTATCCTACAATAACAATAGTTTATTAAACTATTTCTTGTAGTCCTGCTCTCTACCATGGTATCTCAGGTTACAGATGGCCTTGCCCCTTTTTCACTTTAAAYCAGCCCAAATTCGTCACTGAAATGAGCCTCCAGCCCCTCCTGCGAAGTCCCACGTGGCAGTGGAGGGATGGAGCCTGCCGAAGAAGCAACTCCATCTCACAGGGTAAAGTGCGGTTATGAACCACATGAGAGTGGGCTCTGTTAGGTTTTCTGCTAATAGCAGTGCCTGAAGTCTTGCAAGGCTTCTGCATACCCTGTAATTTTTTTGAAAGCCTTTTTTCAATATGCATACTGAGGGGCAGATGAGCAAACCTCGATTTAAATCTGTGATTGTGAAGTTCAYGTTTTATCCCAATTCAGGCAATCACTGCCAAATAAAAGCTTTCCTATTAGCATACAGGAAGAGCCCTGTTCGGGAAACATCACTTAAATATAGCTAGGTAGAAAAGAAAATTAACTTAATGGTGATCTACCAGTATTGATCTGTTATATGACACATAGGGTAAGTTGCTTTGGATGAGGACAATTATTTGCAATTACAAATAAAAAAATTTTAAAAAGGCAAGACCCATCCTGTACTGTGTTTGCCTCTCTCATTTAACTTGTAATTGCTTTTATTGACAATTTCTTCTTGCTTCCCTGGAGTAGCAAGGTTATTAAGCAAATCTGTCTTTTTTGTACAAAATGATAATTTAACTGATTAAAACAGTTTCATTGTCAATACACTTTCATGAGATTCTAATCCCGCACACCACACTGGGATTTTTTTTTCATCTGAAGACATTTTAGACTGCGTAATGACAAATAGGGCACTATTGGCTTTTTTCCTTTCCCAGATTTTGCAGCCATCTCTTTAGAAAATTACAGCTGTTGTCATTAAAAATGCAATACATCTCCCTACAACAACTGCTGTCATAATATTAATTTTTCTAAACAGGTATTATCAGTTTTACAGTATCGCTTGCAGATTACACAAACACTTAGTGGCATATACAGATGGTTTAAGCTCTACCTCAAGCCCTGTATTTAGGGATTTCCACCAGCTGCCTGGGGGCCCTCAGAGGCACCTCTCCAACGAGGTAACACTCCATACAGGGACTCAGGCCTTCTGATTTCAACTTACCCAACAGTCTTACACCAGAAAGGTTATAATAGAGGGAGAAAGAAGAGGAAAAAGACATACAGAAGCAGGATGATTTGCCTAAGGCCATGCAACAGCAGAGGAGCAAGCAGTCCCAGCAAGCTCTCCACTACACAACTGACCTAATGATGGGCAGCCGGGAAGAAAACATGGTTTACGGCACTCCCTCCAACTTCCTTCTTAATTTTAGCATCCCTCAACAGCTGCCAACAACTTCTCACCCCACTAAATGAGGTGGTTCCCCAAGACCTGATGTATCAATCAAGCTTTGCAATATGAATGGCCAGCATGATTAAATAGGGCAAAATTAACTCCTAAAACCCTGTTCAGTCCCCAGCAGTAGGGTTCCTGCCTGCTTGGATTTTGGTCACACAGAGATGAGTACTCATATCACCACAGTCACATCACTGCTGAAGTTTCAGCACTGACACTCCCAGCAAGCAACCAAGCCTGGCCAACCCAGGGCTGCCTGGTCTTTGAGGAGCCACAGGATTTAGAAGCAGTACCAGGAGAGCTTTACAAATCCCCCCAGAACAAACAATCGACCACATTAAGGTTTTCTTCTGCATGTCACAGGTTGCTATAGTGTTTTCCAAACAGACACTGAGCTGTATCCACTAGTCCTGTTTGGAAGTTTCAGTAGTTTGATGACATCTTTCCAAATGCTGGAAAGTCTTTCAGGAGTTTACATTTTATTATCTTAGAAATAGTTTCTCCCCTGAAGCTGCAGGGGACACAGCTGGATGCTAGTTATGGCAGGTACAAAACTCAGTTTCCTTCACTTTTTCCGATTTACACAAGACAGTAAGAGAGCATCAAGCTTCTGATGGTCGTCTTAACACAGGCTGAAAAAAGAGAGAGTTTTCAAGCATCCTGTTGTCATCTTGCAATAGCAAGTCCTACATATTCTGAAGATACGTAAAGAGAAGCTGCTTCACACACAATTTTAACCTGCAATTGCCTTTGTTCATTTTGTGTTGTACTCACAACTAATCTTTAAGCTAAGACTGAAAGAGTTTGGGGTAAGTTAGAGAAAAACCCTACCTGTACGATGATAACGCCAGGCTCCCAGAGCAGCAGCCACCACAGAGCCACACTTCACACTGTGCATGTGTCAACAGCACCCTGTTTCCCAGAGCACCCTTTGCTTCTTATGTCCCGTTACATTTGACCATCAGCACCTGGAGCCCTGTACAGACATTTTGTAAACATCTGCTCAGAAACCTCTTTTTTCTGCAGCTGTGAAGTGCTCCTCAGCTCTGCTACCTTTTTTTCCCCAAATTTTTATTTCTGTATTTCTTAAAGAATAGTATGTGATTACTCAATCTTCCTTTTATCTTCTCTATTTATAGTCTAGTTAAAAAAAAAAATTACTTTTCTGTTTTTTCACAAAGTATTTAATGAAGGGAGGGGGTGAGCTCCTGTTCAGTTACTCCAGGAGTTCTAGCAAAGGTCTCAAACAAGAAGGCGGCTTATTAGGTATGCTAAATGAGTTTCATTTCAAATTGAAAACATTTTGTGTCTTGTTTTAATTCAAGTCATTAGCTTACTATGAAGTACAGGAATCTAATTTAGCTACATTTTCCTGAACTTCTGAAGTATTTTTAAACACTCTTTCAAACTCCTTTTTCTTTATCTAAGTGTATCTCATGTCCCATTTGTAATGGTCTGCTGTATTCATTAGATACTGGGAACCATCTGTTAAAAATTTGCCCAGAACAAATCCAGTTTGAGAAAGATAAGGAGGCATAACTGTGACTTTCTCTGAGCTAATAGCTAAAATTTTTGTAAAAGGGTTTGGATCAGATGCACTTGAGATTTTCACCTTATTTTGAGAAGACAGAAACGTTGGTTAATTAAAATAAGAAGATATTTCTTTAGTCTCCAAAGAATATTTATAAATCACATATGAAATTGGAAGTAATTTATCACTGATGCTTTATGAAATTCAGCTGTATATCCATCTGGCCATGGTGCTTTAGTAGGTAATATTGCTTGCAGGGCACTTTTTATTGCTTATCTCTCATGGGGGTTATCTAAGTATTGCCTCGATAATGCTGGCAGCTCTATTTCATCCACAAAATAATAAATGGATCACTTCTGTTTCTGCAGTATGTAATTTAGAATAAGGGAAAAAAAAAAAACTTTATTCATTTGTTTCCTTTAACTTTTTGCATATAACACCTTACGAACTGAAATCCACCGATTTTGTTACCCTTTATAGGAGCACATGGCTGTGGAGGGATGCTGATGAGATGTGGGCTCCACAAAAGAAGAGCGGAGTGGGGCTAACATAAAAAAGGAGCCAGACAAATTTTTGGTCTAATACAACCTTGAGCTGCATTGTGTAAGCTCAGAGTTGAATGAAAGTATTGATTGTAGATATATTGATTTTAGCACATTCAAATGTATTCAAGAATAGAGGTCATATTTAGTGTTGTCGATGAATGCAAGTATATGACCCAGAAATATTTAGGTCTGTATTTAAAAAAAATAGACATCTAATCAGATAAGTTTGAAGTCCAGTTAGGGGTTGTACAGAGGTGATAGTTTAGATAAATAGCAGTTTTCAAATTAAGCATTGCTTTGATGTCAAACAAGCCTGAAACCAATTAAGCGTTAAGCAGAAGGGTACGGGCAGTACACAGTACTGCGGTGGGCATGCAGCTTTGCTACAAGAAGTAGCATAATTTTACCCAATATCCTCTGCCTCACTTTTCCTCCCATTTTACCCAGGACATGTATTGTAGAGAATGTAATAAAGGGAGAATTGCATAGTAATAGAGCGTCTTGATAAGAGATATCAATAGAAGAACACTGTTGAGGTATGTGCTCAGATTTATTGAAGTGAAGTGTATGTCACATCCACAGTGGCAGACTCTTTCGGGTCTCTCCCTATGATACCACCTGTCTCCAGGCCCCGTATGGATCTGGGTTCAGTGATTCAGAGAGATGTGGTCATGGTATTCGCCTGTATCTACTGGTTTCCATAGAAAACTTGCTTTGAGAAGTAGCTCAGGTAAAGATTTTTCCCCTGTCTGCTGTTCATGGGAAGGAATTGTTCCCAGAGGTCCTGAATGCTGTTTACTCTTTTTCCTGCTTTTCGATTAGATATATCTGACAACTTCAGTTGCTAGTGTTTTATCCCAGTATGAGCCAGATACCGCAGTTATTCATTGGGGGTATAAAACACATTTTCCAGAACCAGCCTCTGACCCACTGTTGTCAATGAGAACTTCTAGTAAACCTCAGAAAAATTCAAACCCTCAATTTTGAGGGAGGTTATTTGATTTTTAATTTCTAGCAACTTTCAAATATTACTATAATAATCACTCACTTGCTTCCCTACCACCCCCCAAAAAAGGAAAACAAATCCCAGCCAAATCTGTTTTTTCAAGTATTAATGCGGTGTAACTGTACTGAAGCCCCAAAACAATCATAGGAGAAAATACCAGCAGAGCTGAGGTCAGATTTGCTCCTTTCCAGGCTACTCACTTCCAGCTCAGTGCTGTAGTATCAGATAAAAACGGAGTGTAACTAATTTTACAAGGGACGTTGCACACCGAAGAAGCCTCGAATAGTTTCTTAATGTAGGTCTTTGATTGCTACAAACAAATTCTGAGTACGTTCCTTTGAATTCCAGAGACCTATTTGGTTTTGACTATATTCAAGTCCTTTAATCATCCAATATTCATAAACATTTTTGTGAATAATTTTTTGTACATCTTTGAGGTGTGGATGTTCTTCCTTCATATGTTTCTATTCCCATGTAAACAAGTGTATTTCCTACTGTTTAGTTATTTCTCTATAGTGTCTGTCATCAGACAACAAGAGCAACCCATATAACTCAGATGACCAGTTCCACACTGTAAATAGTGAATAGTCAATAATTGACGTGAATGGGCTGCAAACAGCCATATGCAGAGAGAGGTCTAGCCCCAACTCTTAATTGAACAGCTGTTAATAATAAATACATCTGCAGCAATCCTGACCAGATCACAGCAATTTAGGAGCAGAAAAAGAGTTCAGTTACCTAAATAATTTATTTGCAAAGATTCAATCCATGAGTTCTAATCACAGGTGTTTATGATTTAGATAAGAGAAGAAAAAAAAAGATTCAGGCTTTGAAAGAATCTTACAAATGGGTTCAAGTACCATTTTGTCAAAAGATTTCTGTGAATCTGAAAACAGTATCCACTACTGTAATGTTACCATAGCTTTAATGATTTYCTGTGATTTTTTCTTTAAAGATTGAACTGCTGATTTTTCATCTAAATCTCAGTTTTGGATTAAAAAAAAGAAAAGCTATTTTCCTATCCCCCATATATAGAAAAGAAAAATTGCAATGTAAAGCAGGAGAAATCTAATCTAGAAAACCAGAAAACAAATCAAAAGGATCAAGAATGTATTATTTTTTAAAAATGAGATTTATTAGCCAATCTCAAGATGTTATTTTGCTGGATGGAGAGAAGTAGGATTATTATGTTTTGCAGTACTGTACAGGAAAGCTTGAAATCTACAGCTATGCAGAAATGGAAAAGCACACAGCGGAATAGCCACTTGAAATAATTCAGTGAAATAGGAAAGAACTTGATCGCACTGGAGTTTCATGTTATCAGTTCTGGGAATTGATAGGTTTTCCTGCAGAATACGAAAAAGACTGGGGAAGGGCTTGAATTGTGTGTTTGCTTTCTGCTTATTACGATTTACAGATGTCCCTCCACATCTCATGTACTGTGTGGTTTGCTGGGTGAGCGTGAAAGCAGACACCAAARTGTCCATTGATTCCTGGGTCAAATGATGGATACGGATTGTGCTCCTCAGGCGGCGCATGGTACTTGTTGAAGTAAATCTGCTGCAACAGATCATGCAACAGGAGTGTCGGCTACCAAGGCTGTAAAGAAATCCTTCAATAGAAATATCGGGGCGGGGGGGGGGCGGAAATAGGTTCTCCTACAAACAGTAGGCATAAAGATGTGCTGACAGATGTTATTTGGGCTCCTGGCAATCCCATTAAATTTATTAATGCAGTCTTGGTATGATGTGAGCATCAAAACACACGCACTGCTGTAAATGCAAGTTTCTACTCAATTCTGCTCTAGCTGCAAGTTCTAAAAAGAAAATGAAAAATGCAGCTGGGTAGATGCTCGTGTAGTTTCTCCAGGCTTTAGGAAATCTGAAACAGTATCTCCTGAGCACTGCCTTTTCAGACAACACTGCGTTAACTTAGGAGTATGACTAATGTCAATACTAATGACCCTGTTGATCACTTAACGTGCTCCTTGGGCTATTTTACTTCTTTTCAATACAATTTCAGTGTCCTAAATGATTGCTTTTGCATGTGACAGATTCACCTACTGTAAGCAGATTTACCTGCCTACAAAGTTGATGAAGATAAAATTGTCTACCTCAGATAGACATGCCAGAGCCCAGTTCTCCAAGAAACAGATCAGATCAATGCTATATAAATGCATTTTGTTTCCTAGAGGTGAGAGTCTGGGCAATTGGAAAGAAAAGTCCATCAAATCAAACTGAACTGCAAAGGACCCTCAGGTCACGGAGTAGCCAAAAAGCCGCTGAACAGATTTATAGGAGAAGCACACGATGCTGTGTATGAATCAAAGTCGTCAGAGCAGATTTCTGCCTGGACCGAACATGGAAATGTGGGATTACTACAACACAACCTCCACAGAGATCAGAGGTATCAGCAAGGCTTTGGGCAGAGTCACAGGTGGATTAAAACTGGAATATTCCTCTTGATAAAAAATAAAAATAGGCATCCAGGAGAGCAATGTTGTCCAGCCAAGCAAGCCATCAGCAGGCCCCAAGGTGATGTGAAAGCTGCCAATGTGATTGTGGAGATGTCTGCCAGAGAAGCAGAGCTGCTGGAGCAGGAACTTGTGCCAAAGCCAAAGCTGAAGCCGGGCGTCTGGGTCCAGCAGGCGCTGCTGAAATGGGGTTCGATGAGCAAAATAAAAAATATTGCACCATGGCAAGGGAATGCATGAAGGCTCTTCAATCTCCAGTGGCTACTTTAGCGATGAGTAAGGGAAATATTTTTTTTCTCCTAAGGCTATTAATACCATTAACAAAAACAGTTCTCCAGTTTTCTTTCGACTGTATTATGGTTTTGGCAGCAAGTCTCCACTTTAGACCCAGAAAACACTGAGCACCGCAGCTTGGTTTCCTTCCCATCACTCAGTTCAGGAGACCTGTTTTCCTCAGGGTAGATCAGAAGACATACATCCTGGGACTGTCAAGAAAGCCATTCAGAAATACCAGCTATTGCAACCTGGACTAAGAGAAGAAGAAAAATAATTGTGCTTTGGGCTCTTTGCCAGGGCAGAGGTTCTGGTGAGGATGTCCTTGCTGTCTTGGAGAAGGATGGTAATGGGTAGAAAGAGTCTACCTCTAATTCCAATTTTCTCAGTGGACCAAATCATTCAGCCATTGAAGCAAGGTAGAAAATCCCCATGAAACTCCAAGCAGGCATTAGGGAATCAGTTTCTTCCACCCCTTGCCATGAGTGGCCCTTTTCTTCATTAACAGTGAACAAGGCAAATGTGTGCACCACACTTGCAAGCAGTGTGATTTGCATGCATCTTACAGACATATTTCATTTCATACCCATGATTGTTCATGCAAAATTGGAGTATTAAATTGCAAATGGAATATTTAATTAAAATGTTCCTTTTTCTAAGATCAATAATCTAGGCAAAGTATAGAATCATAGAATCATTAAGGTTGGAAAGGACCTCTAAGATCATCAAGTCCAACCGTCAACCCAACACCACCATGCCCACTAAACCATGTCCCTAAGTGCCACATCTACACGTCTTTTAAATACTTCCACGGATGGTGACTCAACCACTTCCCTGGGCAGCCTGTTCCAATGCTTAACCACTCTTTCAGTAAAGAAATTTTTCCTAATGTCCAATCTAAACCTCCCCTGGCGCAACTTGAGGCCATTTCCTCTCGTCCTGTCTCTAGTCACTTGGCAGAAGAGACCGACACCCACCTCGCTGCAACCTCCTTTCAGGTAGTTGTAGAGCGCGATAAGGTCTCCCCTGAGCCTCCTCTTCTCCAGGCTAAACAGTCCCAGTTCCCTCAGCCGCTCCTCATAAGTAGTTTTACTTTCCATTGATATATCTGGTTTTTCCCTCACTTAAAACAAACTGTGAATTACACTTTCCACCATATTGCTTCCAAAAATGCCCCAAAAGCAAATTGCACCTTTTGGCAGCCTTTGATTCATCTTATATGTTAAATAGAATAACTTAACAGACGTATTAGAATACAGGACAAAATAGCATAATCAGGCATAGTTTCACGTCTTAAGTTTTGAAAGTGTGGAAGAAACTTTTTAAGCATTTAACTCATTTAGTAAAACTCAAGTGCTACAGAACAAATTGTGAGTATTTTGATCTATGTAGAGTTTGATTTCAAACTCTCAAATCTCAGTAGAGCTTACTTTATAAAGTAACTTCTAATTTATATTCTGTGTTAATGTCAAGAAATTAAATCATAAATCTGGAAGCAATTCTACATAATAAAGTGGAAACAATGGAATAAAGTCCATCAAATAATTTTAATCAAAATCCATGAGACTTGTGCTACCTGAGCACTATTCCCTCTGCACAGAAATCTTATAGCATTCTAGCATTGTATTTATTTAAATTTTAACAATACTATATCACATGAGAGGTTTGTTTTTTTTTTTTTAAATCTCAGAATTAGTACAAAATCTTCAAATTCATTTTGTAGTGGTTATAAATCTTAGCTAGGAATGTTTTAACTTCTGTGGGATTGTGCAAGTCCAGAGCTGGACTACAACCACTCTGGCACTTCATTCCCATGAATAAGATCCTAGCTTTATGAAAGTTCATAATGAAACTCTGTCAATTTATATATACAAAGATTCCATCTACAAATTCTGCCAAGWTATTTATTACATTTTTTCAATACTTGGGGTATTTCATTATGAAAAATAAGTGTTACATACTTAATGCATGAGAGTATTTCTCATTCTGAGAGTAAAGGGCTARAAATAATGTTTATCATACATAACTGTTTCAGTCAGTGTTCCTGCAGTGATTACTCTTTGTATTTGCCTTTGAGAAGTGTGGAGGTAGGRCTTGGGTATCTGCTCAAGATAGAAGACTATTCTCATCTGAATTGTGAATACATCAAGCATGAGGAGTGTTTGGGCTTCACTGCATTTGAATTGGGCTCCATTCATTTGAAACTTGCAACTCAGTTTTACACTGTGCCACATTATGTGAATTTACACTTGAGGTTACCACTTGGGGCCCATCATTCTTCATGTGGTTTGCAAACCTGTGCTCTTGTTCTGATTTATGCACCTAACAAATCATAATTTTCAAAAGGTAGGAGGCATTCTGAGATGCTGAAGTTATTCAAAAGGCATTACAAAGATCCACAATCAAAATGTTTCCATTAACTACAAAGCTGGTGCAGTTTGCTTCATTCTCTTCTTTAAAACTCTGATGCATAAAAAAGAAAATAAAGGTGAATAGCACAACAATCTACCATCGCAAGTCTCCACATTGTTACTTTAATGATGCACAATCTGTTAGCTATCTGAAGACTGTAAACAGACTAATATTTCGAGAAGTATGGGATAAATCACCCATTTAGAAGCAGTGAAGAGAAAATGATGAAGCTCCAAGTGAGTTGTGAAGCAGTGAATAAGGATGTATTACACCACAGGAAACCATCAATATTTGTTTATTATGTCAGTATGAGAAATAAATCTGTTAGCTAATTTGTATTCTCTTCAGTTAATTCCACTGTTTCAGCCTGAGTTTTTGTGTTTCAGTTTGAGTGCTACACAGCTGCTTAATGGTGCTATCAAGTATTCTTAAGTCATGGTCTCCTGCAGATAGGGAGACACTGCAATGCATCATATCAATCCAGAGATTATGAAATACCATGTCTTTAGGTGTCACTCCAACGCCTTGTACTTCTTTGTCTTCCTGCGGATGGTATTTCTCTGATACAGTCAAGATTCTCAACTCATTATGGGCCAACCTCTTTACAAACCAATCCCAAAATTTAGTTACGCTGCAGTCAACAAAATGGCTTAATACRTGGCTAAACTGCCCTTGTTTGGACTGCCTCCTTTCATTGAGCTGTTGCTTTGACTCAAAAGTGGCCACTGATTAAAGCTACATGAACTTGATCTACAGACATGCAAAATTCCCACAAATCATTTGTCTGACAGAGATGCAGTTACTCAGCACCAGTAAAACTGAACTTTGTGGTGTGAGCACTCTGACACCGAGACAATGGTTTGTTGTTGCTCTTTGATCCTTTTATTTGTTCTTCTGTATCATTTTTTTTTCCTTGGTGAGATTTCCATTTCCATTTTTGAGCTACTAAGCTGATCTGCATAGAAGCTTTTGGCTCACATTCTGTTGGCTGCTAGAAGTCAAAATCTGGATGGCTGTGTGCTTGTAATAAAAGAAAGGAAAGAGAAAAGCTAGCATTTTGTTTTTTAGAAGATATATAGCTCTTGCTGTTGAATGAGCTGAAAAGGAAAAGTTGTTGTAAGTTTTCATGAACCTAACTTGAATTCAGTTTGATTTGTTATCTGGAAGTTGTCTTGGAGAACAGCGTTAATTTTTCTGCGGGTTGTTTAGGCCAGCTGACCATTTTATGAAAACTGCATCAGGAATCAGATAGCTCATTTAGTTTTCTGCTTCTTTCAAATTCTTCTGCCAACAAATATTATCTGAATTGTTTGTTCATGAAAGATTTTATAAAGGTCTTTTTAAAAAACTCATTTCAAAATCCTGCTGTAAAGGGCTGCAAAGGTTATGAGGGTTTGCTTTGACTCCCACTACCATTTCTTCATTGATCATCTAATTTTTGCCATTTAATAAATGTCTCTATAACTGCAAGACAAAAGTTGGATTGATTCTAATCAACTTGGACTGAAGGTATTTCAGCAAAGCAAAGAAAACAAACATTGGTGTGACAGGAAATAAACATGGAAGGAATATTAATCTACATAAAAATATGTTCTAGGAGTCCATGGAATAAATGGGAAAAAAAGGAAAATATTTTCCTGGGAAAATAAAAAGGTTTCATTGTATTAGGCATTTATTAAATGGTAAATTTCTTGGTTAATGACATCCAGCTGTGGCTAAAGACTTCCAAATTCATATCCAAAATCCTTTCAGCTCCAAGCTGCAAAACACTCCTCTTTGAGTCCACAGGCAGATAACTAAGTAGGGTGAGGAGAAGTGAAGAATTATCAGTAAATTTAATTAATGGATAGATATTTTTACACTTCAGTCAAAAATATAATGCAGCATGAAGCTACTCCCTTCAAATGGAGTACTGATGGACACTGAGCTTTGGTTTAAACTATAAATAATGCCTGTTTCAGAGAAGGCAGCTTAAAGATGGAGCTGGCTCCGAGGAAGCCATGAAGTATAAAAAGCTAACCCGAATGAACAATTTGCAATGAATAATGTGTTATTTAGTACCTTTTTCTTTGCAACCTGTATGTCAAAGAAGTGGGTTTTTCAATTCTTTCATTAATTGTAATTGTTTAATGAATAGGTCTTACAAAAGAACAACACTCACGTAGTCTGTTCATTGTAGACTATTCACTGCAAATATTTCTTTGCCTAATATTCATGCTTCACAATTTGAGCTTACTGATTATACTGTCTTGATTTCATAGATTGTTATGACTCCCTTGAAGAGAATGTTTTAACACGATGAAATTTTGTTTCCTAATTGAATGGGCTGTGGCATTTGTTTTTCATTAATATTTGTACAATTGGGAAATCAAACCTGTTAGAAGCCAAATACTTTCAAATCTAAGTTCACCTCTTAAAGTACTGTAAGTCTCCTTGAAAACACCTCCCAACAAGGTCTGCATTCTAGTTTAATTTTGTTTTGGTGGAGAATGCCCAACATAGCTCTTCACACACAGCAAACCTCTCCTGTAGAGGACATATCACTGCACGTACAGTTTTGGTCCAAAGCCTCTGTTTCCCAGTGACCAATAGCACAAACACAGCAGCTTACTCCTGCAGTCCCATGTGGACCATCATCAGTAGCTCCCTCCAGGATCAAAACTGACTGTGGTTAAAAGGGATTTCTTCCAGTTCTACTCCCTAATTACCACAAAGACCCAAACTGTGGAATCTAAAGTCATGTTTCAGAGTCTGGTTTGTTAAGTGCTTCCCAAAACCACAAGCATTGCTACCAGCTCCTGGTTCACTTGTTGCTCTTGCACAGAGTAACTCAGATTTAAAACAACCCGTAAATTGTTTTCAAAAATGTTTGGTAATCCTTCATATTAGAAAAGTTGAGTAAAGCGCTGAGTAAAGCACAGTACCTAAAGACATCCGTCTTTTCCACGGCATTCAGTAGTGCTGAAGAGAGGACACTAATGACCTCCTTACCAGACAGTGCAGCCGACACAGCGTGGCATGGTCTGAATCACACACACTTTGCACAGAGAACTGACAACAGCTCCTCTCATCCTCTGGCCTTCTGCACTCCGAACAAAGACGTGCCAAGGATGCTTCCTTCGCAATATTGCCCTGAGACCGTAAGGAACAGTGTAAGAACCACTCCCCGGGTTTCTTGGCCACCAGCTTTTTATTTCCATCTCAGCAGGGAAGAGCAGTGCTGTCACCAGGATCGCACACTCTTCAAGGAGATTTGTATTGTGCTGAACCGAGCTTGTTCATACCACTGGGGCTGTACAATGTAACATGAACAGGCATCTCTGCTCCTCTCATTTCCATATTGCACTAAGAATCAAAGTATTGAATCATAACAGTTAAAAAGACAAAGAAAGACCTCTTCTTTTTAATTGCATTTCACCATGAAAGAAAAAAAAAACAAACCCCACACTCAGCCCTTCAGAACTCAGAATATCCTTGACCTCTAGATGTCTTTCCAAGTAAAATCATTTCAAATTTCATTACTTGTTTTCAGATTATCAGGTGCATTATGCCTTCATTTGTTCATTTAAACCTCTGCACATTCCACAGAGTCATTTTAATGTCAGTTGATTTACTAGCTGTTAAATCTCAAATAAAGAGAGAAAGACAAGGACAGCTATGTTTGCTATACCTGCAATATAAAAGTATAAAAGCTATAGAGAAGTTAAACAATAATTCAAAATTATGTCTAAACAGACAAAAGCAAAATCTCAAGGTCTTGTCCTCAACTCCTGAAAATCTCTAAAGTGCTTAGTAAGAAATATGAAGCAGAAGTAAACAAGAAGTGAACAATGAAACACAAGGCAAATAACAATGGGGTAAGGAGGAAACTGCCGTCACAGCATAGCCTGCAACAAAGGGATTAGAACACTGACAAGACAATACGTGATTTTTATCAAATATCCTTCAGTGACATGTCTGTTGGGAAGAAAACCTTGTATACAGTAAAAGCAAATAAATCTATTCCAAATTCAACTAGTTTGAATGAAAATACTCAGATGATGCTGTCTCATAATCTATTAATCACGTTCCACCGTTAACAAATGGTGAGGAAGAATGGCTACAAATACTCTTTATCCCCTGTTTCCCTTTGGACACATTAATATAATCCTTTTAGGAGGGATAGGATACGAAGAAATAAATCCTGCTCTCTCTTCCACGAGTGCAGGAAAGGCCATGGTAACAGAGAAGGCAGTTCTTCACAATTGCTAATACATGGACTGGGATATTCCCAACTGAAAATGAAATGGATCTCAATAGATATCTGTAGACCCAGCATGCCCTTGAGAGAAGCATTTGGTACCAGAGGCATTGATTGGAAGCCTGTCTATAAACTTATACTTGGGAAAATAAAAACTCAGTTAGGAGTAATCAGTTATCTTGATTCTTTCTCAATACACATCATCAGGAAAACTTCACCAGCAGCGCCTTGAAGGAATATTAACATTGTTTGCAAAAGAAACTTGTATGAAACTCTATAGCTGCACTTCTGTAGTATAGTATTTCCTTTTTATCTGATTTAATTGATGCAATCAAAACATTAACTCCATATTTTGATACTTTATGGGAAGTATCAATTTGGTTTGGCACCCACTGAAATCTAATGTAGATGTCTTCCATATTTGTGATGCAGGAACAGTCCTGAAGAGTCTAATCCAGACATTTATTCATGGAAGTAGAGGTCCAGGTTCATAGCTATAGACACCCAAGCTAGAAAACAAGGTCGGTAGGTTTTTAGCCTCTGCAGTAGAGAACCAATATAAAATCCTGCTGAAACAAATATATTATGGATCTGAGGAGCTGCTCTGTGGGTTCACTCACTGAGGCTAATCTGACTCCTGGCTGAAAGTAAACCTCGAGTAAAGAAAGATTTGGAAGGAAGGTGAGCAAATATCAAAGAACTATGAGCAGCAGTTCCATAATCCTTTAACATTGATCTTTGAGGTATACATGATACAAAGAAGAAAGCTTCTAGCTAAAATGCAGTCTTAAAAGGTTATTTTAAAAGAATCTATTGATGAGTTACTTAGGCCATTCTCTTCAAACTGGTAGAAAAAGTGTACGCCTGCAGTCTACCTCACCAGGCAGCATGACAAGCAACATGGATACTTTTTGTACCCTCATCCATCTTTAATTAATATTAGCAAATCATTCATTCCTTTGCTGAGTGTGCATTGAAACTCATCCTGAATGTGATAATCATGACACGCGTAATACTGTGAACAAAGCACTGCGCTGGAGTTTGATGGGCAGTTGGGGGAGAGTTTAGAAAAATTAGAAGTACTATATCTCTAAGGGAATCATCACTGGTTTTGTGATTTCTCTTTATGTAGGGACAACGTTTTTTTAAAGATTGGAAACCCAAACATTATTCCCACATGCTTCAATACTGTGCGTATCAAAAGCTTTATTTGTAGAGAACAGTTTTTATCTGATCTCACATAAAAATCACCCTTGAAGAGCATTCAGTCACAGTATTTCCACAAGAATCTTTGGACCTAAAATCTGCAAAGCTGTTGTCTGCTCCCATCTATTTTTATGTATTTTATTAAACATGTCTTTAAGTGCTGTTCAGTAACCATTGGGTCCTCACACCATCAAACTGAGATGCCTTTTCAGAATCAACAATAGAGAAAAAGTAACATGAGCACAATCTGTTTGCCTGAGTATATATAATTTTGCTTCCTTGTAGTTGCTCGATGTGGTGACTGTTACAATTTACCACTTAGCTAGGGAGTTTTCTATAAGGCCAAAAAATAAAGGCTTGTCTGCTGATAACTGATGTTCAGTTCTGTTTGAATGCATCCGTTCTCTTCCCACCTTTGTGTAACAAATGCCTTTCTCCTTTCCATAATAACAACTACAGTTATGTGGATTTTAGTGTCATGATAAACTTGTACATAGGTGATAACAGCTGGACTAAGTGAGTGTAACAGCTTCCTTCTTACAGCTAAAGAAGTTGCTGTAAGCATTTTCTAACAGCATTGTTTTCTCTCTCGGTGTTGGTGATTGCACTCTGGTGTTCACATATGTAAAATGAAACTTTTTTACATGTGCACAGTGAACGATTTTTCTAAAAATACTGACCATATCTCCAAGCTCACTGAAGGTCAAATTTTGCTGCCATTGGGTTTTGGGGAGTTGAGGTTTGGTTTGTTTTTTAAGAGTCTGCAGAACAGGAAGATAAGAAAGTGGACAGAATAATCTTTGTGGGCCCAATTGCAAACTCTTTTTCATTGGTATGAATTGAGAGCAACTCCAAAAGACATTTTCATTTTAATGGGTTTTCATCCATCTTATTTCAACCACACTGAGTCCTGAACCTGTCTTGCTTTCTTTTACTTTCTGTGTTTTGTTCAGGGCAGAAACATTGCTAACTCTCACTCTGGGTAGGTCACATTGCACTGAGACAAATATCTTGTCTTCCCTGTAGTGAAGCTGAGAATATCTTAAGCTTCTCTATTTTTTATGAAACAGAAGTTCAAAAGTTCATCTTACATAGACTTCAGCTGTGGTGAGGAAGAAAGGGGAAAGTCCTCAAGAGATAAATAGTATAACAATGAGAAACTCAAAGACAGCCTCGTCTAAAGAATGACTCCTTTTAATTAGGCCAAGATTAAAGCTTTTCTTCTCTCTGTCTTTGGAGGTGTGGATATGCAAGCCTTTTGAGTAATGTTCTTAAAAAACTGATAATGGAGGAGACAGATCTGAAGTCTGTCCGTTTTGTTGGGAAGAGAATTTGGGAAGTTTATTTCAGCCCAAATAGTCACAGAATTTGTGATGTAAAATTGCATTCTGCATTGCTGATAGTGACTTAACATAATTTCTAAGAAAATATTATTTGGAACGGATATAGAAGAAAAACTGTGTATTCAGTTCACCTACACTCCAAAATCTTTATTCTTTCATACTAATTGACTTTCTGTTTGGAGTCATCTTTGAATCCGGGCATCTGTTATGAGAGGCAGCACTTGATCTTTTCCGAAGAACTTAGAGCTCTAAGAAAAGCTCTGGGGCTCCTATTGATTATCTCAACAAGCATGTATTGTTAAGGTAAAAGGAGGCTCCATCTAGTTTTGACCTCACCTGGATCCCATATTCAATTATCCCTCATTCACTGTGTTCCCCCCATGATACAAACCTTATGGCCACTTTTCATTACTTTCCAACTTCCATTCTTTGAACTCTTTTCTTACCACAAACACTGATCACTTAAAACCAGAATGAAACACAATGATGATGATCTAAAACAGCAAAAAATGTGTTCTTTTTTCAGGAGGAAGTGTTTGCCCTTGTTCAATGAAAGGTCAGATTAGATGATGATAATAAGCTCTTCTGTCCCAAAAATCTCTAAATTAAGCCATGTACTTACTGTTGGAACAGCATACTGTGCTGTGAGACCTTGTAATTGAGAGCTCTTCCTTAAATAACAGATGAGATAAATTACCATGGAGAACCAAAAGTCACTCATTTAGGCAGCCAATGAGAACCCTCACTTGTTTTATATGTAATTTGTAGTCCTCTTTTTGGTTGTTGCACCTAAGAAGAGTGCAATACATGGCAGATGATTATATATAATTGAACCATTTCCTGTGCTGACCTTGTGTTGACAAATTCTGACATTGGCACAGCAGATATTTCCGCTTGCCCATACATGATTAATACAGCTATTTCTGGTTTCATTTTAATCCTGTCTGCACAGTTAGAACTGTGTGTTCTGTCTCTTTTACCTGGGCTGTTTAGCCTAGATTCATTCAGACTACGTTCTAAAGACTGAAATCTGGGACCTAATATTTCTTACTGGCTGTAAACTCAATAGAGAAATGTTATCTGTTTGGGACAGATGAATCTTTATGTGTCACATCTTCAGTGTTGGTAGAATACAGTGAACATACATGCATCATTAAATTACAAAAAAAGTAATATTTTTGACATACTATTGACTATAGAAGGTTGGTCAAGCAAATTATCCTGCCCTATAAGCTTGTGCCCACAGCTAACAACTCCACACTTGAAGTAACAGGCTTTGTACACATATTAGAAGTGGACATTTTACCTCGGTTATGTTAACAAGTACATGGCAAGAAAGATCATACTTCTTCCATAAATGTCCCAGTAAGTTTCCTAACTTCAGAAGAGTAGTTCACAAAGCAGTACAATTTTTTTTTGCATACAACACTTTTATTATCTCAATCATCTCACATTCTGTAGCACATAAAGATCTAATGGTAACACATTAATGTTCACTGGTTACAGTGCAGAAATTAGAACCATGTTCTGATCACACAGACACAGCACACACAAATCCTCATGCTAAGCAACAAATTAAGTTGTAAACAATCCCAAGTTTATCAATGAAACTACCCTGGCAATTGTATATTATGGAAAGAGGGAGACAGTGATAATACAGTTCATTAGAAAGGATGGTTCTGTATTGAGAAAACACTGCAAGTGAGGCTTTTACTGTTTACTTCATTTTAGAACAGAGGTGCAATCTATTCATCATGACCCACTTGGTTATTTATTGTGTAATTCGCATCAACTAATGCCTAATTCCTTTTTTCTCGAGAATGTCAGATTTCCTTTTTCCCCTGAAAACCCACAAGTAGATCAGTAATCAGAAGGGACTGGTGAATCCAGTCTCAGTGATGGGCCATGTAATTCCAGTATGTTGTTTTGGAGTCTTCTGTAATTATAGTAATTAGCTTCTCTCTTTTTCCTCTCAGCAGGTATCATTATTTGGCATTTCTTGTTCTTCACATATCTTCTGTTGTTTATTACTTCTGTCCAGAGTGAATTGTGCCAAATTCCATCCTCGGTCACATCAGAGTGGTTTTGTTCCATCACGATTTTAAGAGAGGGAAAAGGAGCTAGTCCCAAACTACTGGTCTTTTCCCGGCCAAAAATGACAATATGTAAATATCTGAGGGCAATGGAGCAAGTGAGAAAGAAAATTATAAAAACTAGGAGATTTAGGAGCAAAGTGGAAATCTGTGCAGAAAACCAGAGGGAAAGAAAAGAAAGATCTGTTCATAGGGAGAGAAGACTAGTTGTTCTTTTCTTTACCCAATTTAGAGAAATCTTTCGTAGGCATTGTTTGTGCGGTATATCTTTCTTATCTCGCTATATTCAGCTTTGTTTGTCTAATATCTGCTCAGCAACTGACTGACTTTATTTATCTTCATTCTACTATATAGTCTCTGTAATAATCCTTTGATATTATTTATCTTTGTTTGACTTACATTTCCTTAGCAGTTTTCCTCTGACGTTGTTCATCTTCATTCCCCAAATACCCACTAAGCAGTAGTTGTCTGACATTGCTCAGCCTGGATCTCCTCACTCGCAGTCAGCAATAGTTGCCTGAAGCCATCCTTCTTCATTTGCCTACCACCCAACCAGCCATCTCGTAGCATCACTTATGTACATTAGAAACGATCATCTAACGGAGTTCAATTTCTTTTCACTTCCAGTACATCTAGCAGTCATCATCTGGCACCATTTGCTTCAGTCTTCAGGAGTACTCCAGGATTATTTGTCTTTATCCCGGACCATTCAGTGGACAATCGCGTAGAGCCCTGCCTCAGGCTGCCCTGCCGTGCCGGGAACATTCCTGCTCTGGATGTGCCACCTTGGGTTTCCACCTCCCCTGAATTTTCTTCTGTGAAACCTGTAGGCCTGATTCTGTTAGATAGGCTCTTTGAAATGTGTATTATCCTTGTGAAAAAACTACATGTGGAATAAGGAATCAGGCTCCTACAAAACGAGCTGACTTCAGAAGTTAACCATCATTCACAAATGTCTGTATGAAACAACTGAGGGGTTTGTGATAAAAGTATAAGACACATTGAGGAGACCTTGGATCTTTGTTTGATTTCTCACGTAGCTTGAACAGAGGGAAAAGGAAAATGGGTGTAAATCTTCCCAATCTCAAAAGAGATCTGCCCAAACTCCATCATCAATGGCTGTGAAGTGCTGTGAGATCTTCTAAGGGAAAGTTCTACCACAGAGCCAAGCACCAGGCCTTGGCCAAAAACTCACAGAAATGTCGGGAAACTATCTAATTGGCTTCACTGTTATGAGTCTGTCTCCAGCTCTATCTTCCCAGAGCTGTTTAAGAGCTGTTTCCACTCACAGAGTATTTGCATATTCTTCTCAAATATTTCATGCTGAGTTTTTTTATTAGGTCCAGGGTGTCACAGTTTTACAAAAGAAAATAAGTAAATGTGTCTTCAAACCAGGTAGCCCATAATTATGAGCATGAAATTTTGACCTTTGTTCCCACACATCATGAGAAACCTGAAATGTTTAATCTGCACAAAGGGTTTTTAAGGATAAGAAACCCAATTGTAAGAAATTGTGAATTCTCAGATTTAAAACTCAAGATAAGAATGAAGAATTATTTTCAAATAGTATTTTTCCTTTTAACAAAATCTTTTTGGAGAGGTGTTGTAAACAGATGTGTTGTTAACAAGATCTCACATCATCAGTTTTAAATACTCAGTTTGTTGTTTTTTCAAATTTTCCTTGCTTTTCTTGAACTCAGACTAAGAATCAAACATCACTACATACAGTTTTATAGATTAAAAACTTGAATTGCTCTTGAAGTTTAACTGAAATCTTCTGCAATCTTAGCAGTAATATGTACGTACCAAAAAACCACATTTTTGTAATTTATGACATTAAAAGTGGACTAATGTTTTTAATGCGGAAAAAGGGCCCTTCAGAAAAAAAGATGTTATCCTTTCTGCTTTATCCAGCAAACAGCACTGTTTTCTGTCTAAGTCTCTGGTGGCTCTGTTTGGACTAACATGACTAAAACACCATGCATCTTTTTGAAAATTTTAAATCTTATGTCCTATTTTAGCCGAGAGCACAATTTCACACATTGAAGTTCTCCAAGTCAAAACCTGTTTTCCCTTCTTCTTCTTCTTCTTCTTTTTCTTCTTCTTCTTCCTCTTCTTCTTCTTCTTCTTCTTCTTCTTCTTCTTCTTCTTCTTCTTCTTCTTCTTCTTCTAGACAAGCCTAACACATTGTTTCTAAATTAAACACAAGCTTTGGAAAAGAGAAGGTTTATCAAATACTAACAAAAGGTGACTGTGAGTTGGAGAATGTGTAGAGAGATGCCAACATTTTCTGCAAAACCACACAGAGCTTCTGTGAAATTTCTGATATTATAGAGGTGGCAAACGGGCCAGGGGTGACCCTGGGCAAAGGCGGGGAAGTCTCATGTGGCCATAGTTTGTGGATACCTGCACTGCACGGTGTTTTTGCTCCCTCTTCCCAGCCTAAGGATGCAGCTCCCCCCGCTGTAGTTTTGTAGCAGGAAGGACTGAGTGACAAACGTGTGTGTCAGGGACAGGAAAGAAATCATGGTCTTTATTAAATGGTGGGAAATGTGCTACGATGAAAGCCTACAAATGGACACCTGAATCTGTGCACGTAATGCTATGTGCTTTCATGTTAAGAGAGATCAAGGTAAATTGTTTTTTTTTTTTCTTTTTTCTTTCTTTTTTTTTTTTTTTTAATGAGAACAGTGATGCTTAAAAGGATCTAAGCTAACCTCAACCTTAAAGTCTATTAAATCAATGAGGTGATACCAGGCTGAAATTATTTTGATATGCAGAGATGGAAATATCACAAATAAATTAATATAAAATAATAACAACTCCACCTCAAAACAGATCCTGAACCCAAATTTCATAAGAAAACTGGGTCCTGAAGAGGATGCTTAAATTATAATCAAACTGTGGATCCAGGCTTCATAAATGTTCTGCTTTTTACATGGCACAATGTGTATTGTCTATGTTTGGAACAATTATTACAATGGGAAAAGATGCAGAGTAGTGTGCAATCTTCTCCACTCTCATGCAAGCAGAATAAGGTTTCAGTTTTGTTCATAAATTTCTTTGAAGAACTTTGCCAGTTAATTAGTTGTATAGAAATACTATACAAGTGCCACATGTGTCAAACACCATGTTAATCAAAATTTAAAAGGTGGGATTTTAAACCTCTTACTAGCCACAAATAATCGATGAAGTTAGTAACACAGGTCACAAGACTGGGAAGCCCTTTGCAGGACCGTGCCTGCTAGAACAGTCAATTGTATCACACAGTCCTGTTCATAAACAACTCAACAGTTACAATTAGGGCTTTTTGTTGTTGCTGAGGTCATTTCAAAAGGTCTTTACATATTTAATGGCTACCAGACTGCTTTTTTCCCCACTTCCGAGGTCCTGAATTGTAAATGACTTTGTAATTAAGTATTACTGGGATTGGTCCTGAAGGAATGACGCTTCCACCGATGTGTCTCTGTTCTGTTCTCTGTTCTCGTGGTCTATGTTTCCATTCAACCATGAAAAAATACATAAGCTTGTACGYGTTCATCTCCATTTGCCCTTAATAAGGATGAGTCCTCAGCTAGCAGAAACCAGTAGAAATACATTAAAGTTTTTCCAAATAAGTTTATAAGTGGATAAATAAGTTTTAAAGGAGTAAATAAACAATAAGTTTGCATGTGTACTCATTGAAAGTCTGCTCAAATGAATGCACTCCCACTGGCATAAATAAATGTGTTACTGGGTTACAGTAGTAAAATAAAACTAGGCATTTCAAGACCACCGTAATTTGGTAAATGCAGGCTGTATGTCCCACCCTGTAATTATAAAATTTTTACTTGATGGGGATATTTGTAAATATTTAACCAGAAATCCATGTGTCTGTATTGGCTGAGCTCTTTGCTTATGGGGTGCTCTAACACAGTAGGTCTGCATTTATGGCAGCCAAAAAAGTGCTTTTCTGCAAGAATCTCCCTTTGAGAAGATTTTGAGTTTTATTGTCTTATATTGCACCACAATCACATGTATTCAAATATATTTTATTAAAGCTACCAAAAATTCCTATAACTTTTTATGTGCTGTATAAATACAGTATGCGCAGCGGTCTTCAATACATCATCTACTTTTATTTTAGCATAAAAATATCCATAGAAGGTCTGGAAAGTTTCTGAGTTGTGCAGCGTGCAGTACATGATGCGCTGCGGCATCGGGGGCAGTGTCTGGGGGTACGGCTCCGCCAGAGCAGACAGTGCTAGCCAGGAGACTTAAAACCCTCCTAAGGAGTTGTGGAGCTAAAAGTAGATGGTGCCAGATGGAAAATGAGGGCGACTCCATGCCCCCCTCCATCTGCTTCTAGTCATCTCTAGGACAACATGGCAAAACCGCCTGCTGCAGGCTGAATCCAAGAGGCGTATATTGGTAAAAAAATGTCTGTGGTTCTTCTGTAGAGAACAAAACTATGTGCCTGCAGGATGTTTTGAAGGTAGAAATGTGATATATGGATTACTGCTGTCTCCAGCTCATGCCAGGTATTGAGCACTGGGAGAGCGCAGCCTGTGCAGAGCCAGAGCTGACAGCAGACCTTGGTAAGGGTGGCTGCCCCACTGCTAGCTCGTCCCCTAGAAATGTGTGTGCCACCAAGAGAAAGCTAACAGCTGCCTGTCCATACAGGCATGAAAAGCCCCGAGGGATGAGCTGTGGGGTCCAAATGTTCACAGGAAAGGAAAGGTGCCGCGCACTGAGTTCCCCCAGGCTAATCAGTGGTGGGTGTTTGGCTTCACTTCTAGCAGCTTTTACAGAAAGGCAGCGTTTAGACATAAACGAAAGAGCTCCAAGAACCATGGCCAGAACTACAGAAAAACAAAAAGGACCTTGATGTAGCCCTAAAGGCCTATATGTAAATAGCTGCTCGGTGGCCAATGTCACCATGAAATCCTGCCATGCCTGTGCTCTGATAGGAGCTTGACAGCCTGGGATAAATCTGCCAGGGCTGCTTTTGCTATGCCGGTCGTTTAGTAGCTTATGGGCACTCATAAACCAAGGACTGTGGGCATCCACATTCTTCCTAGCTTCCTATTACTTAAATTTCTTCCTGTGTTGGCCATGTACCCATGCCATGGATGAAACAAAGAAGGAGCTCAGCATCCATCAGTAAAAGCTGCCTCCTTTTCATCTGCACCGTCTGCCCAGTGATTTCCAGTTCTCCTTGAAGTAGATGGGACACGATATGCCCATTTACATGCCAGGGCTTGAATTTGAGTTCCTAAAATAGGTTCCCCTTTACTGGYTCACGCTTGTGTATCCATCAAAGAGGCAAAGGCACGGAGCCTGCACTGGCCAGAGCGGGCACAAAGGAGCTCAGGTCAGTACGGCGGCAGCAATGTTCTTGGACCGCTCCACTGCATTTATCTACGTGCATTTCTTACCAGTTCCTGCTTCCCAGGGACTTTTCTGGCAAGTTTTGTTTTACAAGCTTTACTTCATTTTATTTCTCTTAAGAAAAAGCCAGGGGTAAAAGGTCACCCACTGGGATCTTTTGAACTGATGCTTCCCAAACTGCGAGTGCCTTGAAAATGATTCTCAAAATATTTTCTGCAGTTCTTTATACCAAGAAAAATATTAGTACTGGAAATATTTGAAACATAAATAAGAGTCTCTTTTAGATACAGACAAGTTTTTGCTTTTTTCAATGGTCTGTTGTATTATGATAAATATTCTTTAATCCTTGTTCAAGGAGCACATCATAATCTGAGATATTCTTTCTTAGTGTCTCCATCTGTGAATTTCAGCATTTAAAAACACTATTTACCATTCAGAAGGCATGTTTCTATTCCTTACATTCTGTTGACTTCCATTTGGTGGTGATTTAGTGGGTAGAAGACCATCTTCCTCTGGAAATCCTTATCTTTCTCGCCTGCCTCCCACTGCCCACTGTGCTCATGGCTGATGGTAGCTCCCTGTGGCATGAGAAATATAATGCCACGACTTCTGCAAAATCTTTAACAAATGCATAGTGACCCTGCAAATAAGAGCATGTAGCAACTAGAGGCTTAAGGACCAGCTGAGCCACCTCTGTGCCGGTTCATGGGCCCTTATCCCATGGGTCTCTGTGGAGCAAGCAGTTAAACCCCTCAGCAGCTCACCCACATGCCAGGCAAAATGACGGACATCATCATTCCCTGAATTTCTCCATCTTGTTTGATGAGGGACCTGTTTTCATCCCGGAGCCCAGCATTCACTGTTCTGGTTTCTGTTGTGTTTATTCTTTCTGCAGTTGATCAAATGTTCTCCTCTCAACTAAGTATTTTTACATATGTCTAGAAATCTCTGCTGAAGGCTGGGATCTAATAATGGATGCCATGACTGCCAGCCATATCGTGAGGCTTTCGTGATTTTTTCTATAGAACAGATTGAGAATTCGCCAACACTTTTTTTTTAAATAGAAGTACCAATTCATCAAAAATCTCTATAGGGGACAAAAAGACATGGAAAAATCTCCCTGTTCTGGAAAAAATGGGTTTGAAGTTGTTGAAATATCCCACTCCACGTTCTAAGTAAAATGTTTCACTTTTTAATTTGAAATTGCCTTTCCTTTTGAAATTTGAAATGACCAGGTGAGTAAAGAAAACTTAGTATTAAAGACGACCATGTGCTTGACACGATCCAATTTTGTTTCAGGCCATTATTTAATTAGAATTTGGTTTTGCCACAATCTGGTACAGAAAAAAAAACAAATCATAATTAAATCACAGTTCTTTCCATCCAGCTCTGAGTTCATATATGATAAATATTGATCACTGTACGCATTTGATCTGGGCCCATAGGAGCCCATAGATATTCAAAATTTATGCCAAATAGCCTGTCAAATGCAATTAAAAACAGAACTCACTGATTTTTTAAAGTCTAGAAGAACACACCATGTACGACTAAGATACTTGTTTGCTATTATATTTGTTTTGATTTTGGAGAGTTCAGCTTCCTACTTCCATGTCTCTTGCTATTTGTCACTCTGCCGAAGACAGTAACTGCTTCTTCCCCCAGTTTAGAGGAAAGCACTGTAAAATGGCATCTGCTTAAAATTTTTCTGACTCTATGGTTTCACACTTTAGACACATACTCCCGGGATAAGCCTTTGGTAATGTCTTTATAAAAACCTGAACATTTGGTCCTTGCAACCCCCAGGGCAATTCATGCTTTTGAAGAATTTGCAAAACTTACTGAAGCCTGACCTTTCTTTTCTGAAATCATGTTGACTGTGTTTAATTCTGTAGRCTTTCCTCTGCTTTTTCTTCTATTTGATCTTCAAAAAACTTTTGGTGGCTTGCTCTATAAAATGATGCTAARTTTTCTGATCCTTTTTTTTTAGCATGCACCTAGGACTTTTCTTAAATAATGGGGTCAGCTAGCTACTTTCCAGTCCTCAGGGAGTTATTTCTTTAGTGAATTTATACATTTGACCACCTACATTTTGTTCTTACCCAATGTCTGAGTTTTACCTTTTAGGTTATTCATTTTTATGGAAGCTCCTAGCCAGAACCTAAGCTTCAATGGCGGCTTCACACACCTTATGAGAAGTATCTTATTGCATTGACTGTTCTCTGCTTCGCAGAGACATGGGAGAATGTCCATGTTCTTCTTTCAGGCTAGCAGAAGCAATACACCGCTGGACTCTGCTTGTGGTTTTATATCATTTCATTTTAAAAACCCTAAGGAGAAACTGTTTCTTTAGTTACAGCTCTGGCAAACGAGTAGCAATAACGTCTATCTTCCAGGAGTGGGGAGAAAAGGTGCTTTAGGAGATACTCCATTTCAAATCACCGAAATCTCCCCATTCACCTGGGGTTTTTGTCCATCTCACCCCAAAACTTCATGGCTGCTACGAGAAGTAACCCACCTCTTCATTCAGATGGTCTAGAAACTGAGCCTTGGTTCCTTTCAGCATTGAAGAAAGGCTTGTTTCTGGCATTTGTCTGTCACACTGTACTGAGACAGCTCTTGACTTTTCCCAGGAACAAACATCTTCTCTGAAATCATTCCATTTCACTTCATAAGTGTCAAAATAATTGAAATCCTCCCCAGTCAGCATTCAAGATTTTTTTCAATCCTGCATCTGCTTTCACAGCCTGTCCCAGAGGTCTGTCAAAGTTCCCACTGTAAAATCACTTGTGTGTGTGTGTCTACATGCATATGCATTTGCCACCATTTCTTCCTTCACCAAGCCACCCACACCATGATAGCCTGCATATAAAATTGCTTTGCTTTCTTTTAACTCTGTCTAGACTATTTTGCTAGATTGTGTGACATAGACATGATGGTCTCTTCATTGCTTTTGAGAAGACACTTTTATTAAGTTCTCATCTTTTCTGCCTCTTGCCCATCTTTCTAAATTTACATTTTTTGATTGACAAGAGCAGGAATACATTATAAATTATGCTACTGGGCACAGGTATGCCAATATTATATATTTTATTTTTTATTATTTTTCTCCCTATATACTTCTTTTCCATAGAGTTTCTGGAATGGAGGAAATGAATGCTCGAAGGTGCTGATTAACGGCCGCTCAGGGAGGAAATAGAAAGGGGAGGAAAAAAGGAAAGAATAATTGAAAAATGAATTAAAAACCACAGTACTTTGCTTCAACTCACAATACCTTTGTTTTTCCTTTGTCCTTCCTTTCGACTTGTCCAGTTTACACTTGAACCTGCCAAAGCAGGATCTGCTGCTCATGCATCGTGCAGGACTCAGAACATTTAGGGTGGAGAAAACCTATTTATACGAGGCTCAGCAGCACCTATGAAATCTAGGTTAACACTAATAATGACATATCTAATGTGATTAGACAACTTCAATAAATGCCAATTCAGTGGCATTTATTAGCCTCCCTGAAACATATTTACACTCACACACCAGTCTCATCTGGTATCATGTACAGTCTGAAATGTGATAAGATAGGATGGGCTGTTGAGGTAGAAGGTGACCTTTTGCACATCTGTATTTTGTGGCTTCTTATCAGCTGAACTACTCACGGCGGCTTTCCCTACCAGACTACTCAGCGAGTAGCAGGTGCCCAGTTCCCCCAGGCACAGAAACAAAATAATAAAAGCATAAGTACAGGACAGTTTCCTCTGAGGATGTTCACTGACGTGGGAGATGAAGTGAAATGTCTGCAGGAGGCTGTATTTGTAGGGAGGCCAACACAGCAGCACAGCAGCGGGAGCTGCGGATGGGGAGGAGATGAATGAGTGAGTCCTGTGCCTCAATGGCCAGTACCTGCACTAGGTTACTGCAAGAAAATGCGGCAGTCCCGGCACCGCTCAGCAGAGTGGGTGCACTGGGTGTTCAGGAATAAACTGGAACGGAACGAGTGGAGGATGCTGTGCTACAGCMTCTCCCATGGCAAGGTCAGTCCTGCTTCATGTTCCACTGCCTGTTCTGGTACTGGGCAACCCCTTCATCAAGGGAGTGTGTGTGAGCTCTGGAAACGCTCTGGATTTGTGATTTTGATTTTTTTTTTCTTAATCAGCGTATCTTTAATTAGCTCCCCGAACCACCATATATTCTCAAGAACACAACCAGAGGTGGTGCAGGGCCTCGCTGGATGATACGGGAGGGCAAGAGAGCACTGCCACCGGGGATGTGTGTGACCGTGCCCTTGGACGCACTGCAATTCGCCTGTCCCTGAAGTTTCAGCCGTGTCACTTCCACAGGACTAGAATAATGCCACGAAACTGTGCTGTGGAATCTGATATTTTCATTTTACAGCAATTTATGTCCAGCCTTTCACAAGGCAAACCCAACCTTAAAACTCAGTGCAAGGCATACACAGCCCCACGCTGCTCTGACCACACCAGCCCTCTGATGTGAACTGCCTCATCTGTTCCCATCCGGGCTTGGCGAAAGCAAAGATTTTGCATAATTCTTGCAGTGGAGTTAACCATTTTGTTGCAACACAGTGACCGGCATTTTCTTTTTTCCTTTCTTCACCACCTGCCTGCTGTTGGGTGCTGCTGCTGCTGCAGCGAGCTCTCCACCTGGACGTGATGGCCCTTCCCAGAACAGCAATGGAGCTTCGTACCCACCTGTGGCAGTACGGTCCCTTGGCCATCGCGCAGAGATGATGACAGAAGTGGCCCCTGGTCGCTGGGTGGGTGAACTGCTTCTGCTCAGCAGCTGCTCCACAGGAGGGAGCAGTCCCCATGAATTTCTCAGCAATTGCCATGAATTTCAAAAGTGTTGAATCTTTCCAGCCCTGAGCCGCAGCTGTCTGTGGATGCAGGAAGAGGCAGTCAGGAATTCAAAAGCGTTTCATGGAGACTGAATTTGCCACTGATTTTTTTGACTGTGTTCACTAATGTATCTGGATAATTGAAGAGAAGCCTAAGTGGTTCATAAACAGAAAAGAGACAAACGCTCCTTTTCCCAGTGTAGTGTTACATAAAATTTCTGTTTTGTCTGATCCCAACGTTAAAGAAGACGTCTTCTTTATAAAACCAGAACCCACTGTTTTTCTTTTCTGCTTAAGCTTCCCTTTCTTTCCGAGCATCTTTTCTGAATTTTGCAGGCATGACACTAATCCCTGATCTCTTTGCATGGATATGGCGAAATTACACTCTCTCAGCTCTCAGAACCCCACAGAGAGCTTAGAGAAAAATGGCAATATCGACAATTCCGTTATTCTTTTGTTCTCCCCAAATTAAGTCTATTGCACACAATGTCTTTAACAACTGACTGATTCACAGATAGGCATGCGTGTGCCATTCCCCAGCTGGACTCCAATGCGCAGCATGAGGTTGAACATGTAGAGATTCAGGTCATTGTAGCACAGATTTCAAAAATCAATCTGAAATTTGTAAGAAGTGATACATGGACCGATTTCCCAAATCGTCATGTCATGCTGTAGCTCAAATAGAAGTTATTGGCTTGATGAAAGAATTACTGGGTGCAGTTCTGCAACTTGTGCTTCTCACAAAGCCRGACTGGGTTACCAAAYGTCCCCTTCAGACCTCAAAATCAATCAGAGGAGAATTCTGCAGGATTTGAGAAGCCCTGATCACAGACTCCACATGCTTCATTAGTATTCTGCTCCCTTCTTCTCTTTGCTGAAAGGAGGAAATTGGAAATTTCAGTGTCAGCAGAAAACACAGAACATTTCCAGACTTCACCGTGGATAGGAGAGGCATATGGAGAGCAGTGGGCTTATGTGGCATCTCAGCAGTTCTTGCAGTGTTATTTCCTTTGTAAGGCAATGTGTCGCCCGTACTAGTCACATCCCTGTACCTGGCAGAAAGGGGGTTTCCGTGTCTAAATACTTGTTAACGCTGCATGTCATTTTCCTCATTAATCATCATCTCTCATATCATGTTTCCTTTCCATCTGGTTGGGTGTCAGGTGTGGTACCGAATAGCTACAGTACATTAATTTCCAACTGGTGGCTACTAGTGGTTGGCAAATTAGGTTACTTTGTGACTATTTATTAGCTGTGTTAATTGTTTGACAGATCGTTAATGACTACCATCCCAGGGATGGCAGATGGCCAATAAAAGACAAAATGTAGCTTGCTGTCTTTTTGTGGCATCCTGATGGCTCTTAGATTTTTAAAAAAAAAAAACCTTTGCATTTTATAATGTATTCTGTCATCRGTTGCATGAAAATGGGATAAATTACTGAAATTATGCAGGAAGGTCTGAGCTATGGCTATAGGGCTGTATAAATGAAAATGTAAACAAATCTGCCTTGAATCTCCACTGCAAAGTCTTTCTACAACCAATGACAAACACATTCAGGAACTGATGGATTTCTTTTCCAGTGAAAATATTATCAAGGGGCATAAATAAAGTAATGAGGACCAACCCATATGCTGAGAAATTTGTCACAAAATTTTTCTTTTTCTGGCTGAACAGAAATTTTCTTCAACGTGAAATGCAATTTCTGTAAGAATTAAATTTTCCACTGAGATCTTTGTGGATGCTAGCATTCATCAGTTTGCCACTCCTGAAACCAAACTGAAACGTTGCCTTGTGTCATACCAAGCCGAACCATCGGTCGCTCCCTGTCCTCAGGTGAAGTCTGAAGTGGGTGAAGCTTCCTCCCTTCGTTTAGCCCAGGGCAGATCCATGATGAGATTAACCTCCTTAATCTAACAGAGATGTTCAGAAACCCCTGTTCTGCTGCTGTCTGCACCTGCACTTCAGAGGTGCCACCAGGTCTGATTTTTTTCAATTTGCTGAGGCACCTGAAGTGGCACTTCACAGGCCTACTTTTTTTTTCCAGTTTTTGTCATGGCTTAGCTTCTCAGCAGCTAGATTATGACTAAGCCTGGTAAATGTGTGGAAACTTGGTAATTCTCCACCCACTTCCTCCAACTTTCCTGCTCTGAGTCATTCTCTGCTGAGCTTTTGATGTTTATTTTGAGTTTCTTTGCTGTCACGTGGCTCCCATAACACCACACGCTGCTGAGGCACCAAAATCATCAAGGTATCACAGGAATGCACAAAGGGCATCCCTTTGGGGGGAAAGGGGAGGCTTAGATTTCAGTCTGAAAAATAACAGTTTCTGTGCACTGATGGTCCTGTGTGTTCATATTTGGGACCACCCAAAGGGCCTGATAGCTGGTTTGGTATAGGAACTTTAACAGCCTCTGGATCTTAGTTTCTCACTTAAAACATGTGCATAGAGGTAGCCAGGAGCTGGCCAGAAAAACGGATTTATCCTCCCCACAGGCAATGTAATGTATAGAAGGGAGAAAAATAATATGATTTGCTGCTAGTGTAAAACAGGGAGGCAAGTCACACTACGTGCCCTAAGTATGGGACCTTCTTCGCTACCCTTTTGCTGAGAGCTGTGCCAAAAGTCATACTGGATTCCCAAAGGAATAGCAGCTATGAGGATCCATCGCCAGATGAGCAGTTCCTCAACAGTGGAAAATTAGGTACATTCCCAGTGGAGCTCGCCTCTAAGAGGCTATGGCACATTCTTGGAAGAGGCTTGCATACGTGGAGACCACGGACAGTAGCTACCTGATGGACGAAATGATTACCCCAGCAGCCAAGATATATAGTGATGCAGTGATAATTGCTGTGCAAGACTATCATTTGAAATGGACGAAGCAAGGTAAATGCTAAAGCATTTCAGATGATGGCTCCTCAGACTTACAAGTAATTACTGAAAAAGTGGATCTTGCTGCTGAATGGCAGTGGTTCATTGTCCATCTGGTGAAATGTTTCCATCAAATTTAGCAAGAATACCACTGAGGTGGTATTTTCTTCTCTCAATACACACTGACTCTTGAATTATGTGGATCTTGTATGCTGTGTCAACGGCACCTTTCCTTTTTGGTTGTTTCTGTGGCTTCGATGCAATTGTGCTAGCTTTGGCCTGCGTTTTCCCTCATTCAGTGTATTTCCCATTACATATCAAGTTATTCGGCAGACAGTGTTTCTTCCATAGACTTGGTGCCCTGTATCACAGGCTTATATGCTCTTTACTCAGGTTTTTGCTATTGATACTTTGATTTCTTTGCACCTCTAAAAATACAAGTACTTAACTCTGTCAGGGCTGTATCAAGACCATCGAATAATGAGGGCAACTGTTGAAAATGCAAATGAAGACAATTTAAAATAACAGCAGTAATGTGTAGAACTTGCCCGCCTTTTTTCCCTAGATTTAAAATTCAAAGAGAGATGATGGTATTAACATACGCTGAACTGTTGAGGAGGGAGGCTGCATAAGGAGGCTGCTGTAGCATAAATTCATCATATAGAATACTTTCATTCCTACATTTTACAGTTATTTTCATGACTGGCACAGTGTTGTTTTGAATGTACTTTGATTAAATTCAGTCATAAGAGAGGCATTGTATTAAATCTTTCAGAAAACACTTTGTATCACACTGAGTTGCATCAGTCACACATTGCTATGACTGCAACAAAAGCCAAGACTAAAATTGTTTAATTTTAGATGGTATGTGTTTACACTCTATAATAAGATATCAAATGTTCTCTTTACAACCAGTTGTCTTTATCATAAAAAATCCTTTCAGATAGTATGTGAATCTCTGTGCTTTTCTTTTTCAGTCTAAGAAGAATAACTTGAAAATTCAAGGAGTGCACTTAGTCATTAATCAGTGACAGGGACGATTCGACCAATGCAATTAACTACACTTGTTCTATTAATAATCAAGCACGCCAAAAATGCTTCTGCACTCAGGTGTTAATCAGGACACCATGCAGCTCTGCGTAACTTCCCTTTAAAGTGCTAAAGGAAATGCAGATTAATGGAGAATCAATGTGAGATATGGAAGTGTGACATGCATTTGTCAGCAAAATTCAGCTTTCTTGAGAAGACATCAAGACTGCAGCTGTACAAAAGGCAACTCAATTTAACAGACACCTTTACAGACCTGCCTGTTTAATCAACCCAGAAATACTTTAATACAAGGAACTGGAGAAATAATCTTAGCTGCTGCCTACTCGCCGCCTTGTGTTTAGTAAATACATACAGAAATGCATCTGGGTTACAAGGTATTATCTATCTCCTCCCAATATCTCACTTTTATTCTCTCAGAGGCCTAGTGCTGTCAAGGCTCAGAGGCAAGGTAAAGTGTGTCCTGGATGTTATGGTCTCTCTGATGTTAACAGTTCACATGCTCGGGGTATTGTACAATCCAGCCACTTGCTCCAAGTTCTGTCTTGCAGAGCTAGGTGAAGCACGGGTGCAGTTTAGTGAAGGCTCCGCAGCACATCCATCAGCAAATTAAGCTCCCATAGACTAATGAGCTTGTGTCTGCTTCACTGAACAGGTTTTCCCTGATTTGTCATGAAAACGGCAGTTTTAATATCTGCTGAGAAGCCAGTCCTTTCACCCTCCTGGTGGCATATTCCAGGACAAGGTGAAGGAATAAGCCTAAGGGAGGAAATGGCTGAATAACTGATATATTTGAAAATKTATTTCCCAGTAGCACATCAACTTTTTTTTCTGTTTTCAGTTAAACATCCCATACGAACTCTACCAGACCTTTGTTTAAGTGGTAAACACGTAACAGCAGTGAGGAAGCTCACTCCTGAAACTCAGCATGAGGTCCTGCACGGTAAACGGCTTCATGCTTCAACACAGAGGCGACAGAAGGGGCCAAGGACTTTGCACGGTGCCTGTCAGGCTGGCAGCCAGGTTGCTTTTGGCTTCTCTCAAAAGGATGGTGGACCTTCAATCGTTTAGGATCAGGCATGATTTAATGGGTCATTTCAGCGTTTCATGGAGGCAAGTCTCTAACAAAGTATATAACTCAATATTATTAATCTATTAATCAGAACCCTCCTCTTCTCCCACCCCAAACTAACCCACTAATTTCAGTGCTAATTAACCTATCAGTTAAAGCAGACAACAACTATCTTCCACATAGACAGTTCAACATCTACCTACCTATTTATCTCACCGCTTGCACAGGACTGCAAGAAACACGGTGGGCACACCATGGGCAATGCTGGCTGCAGCCCACCCTGGGGTAACAGGGAGCTCTGGTCAACTGCCTCGTTACGAAGAACAGGGAGCTTAATTTTCTGAGATGCATCATCACCCTGTTTCTGTGCGCTCTCGTATTAATAAGAGAACTGATTCGCGTTTGTAGGCTCACGCAACACAAATATGCCTTTGTTCAAACGTATTCGTTTCATTGTGCCATTTAAGAGTTAATTACTCAGGGTATAAGTTAATTACATAGGGTATAAAAAGCTCATCTTCAGGCATCTTTAGGGCTATAAAACAGCAGCTGTTTGCAGAGGTGTGCTACATGACAGTGTGGCATAGAAAAAGGAACATTATTATACCGTTAAAAGTTACAGAATTGAATTATACAGATTTTGCTTCTGCTAGCACTTGTGGGCTTTCACAACCAATGTCCCTGTCMCTGTAGCAGTTATTTACACAAGTTAATAGTTTAGCAAGAAGGCCACAAGGTATAACGTGATCTTTACAAAACTAACTCATTCTAAGTTGCACTTATCCTTAGCTGAAATGATTAAATGCCAGATTGTATTGTAACATTATCCTGTGATTTCTGCTTCTGATGGACTTTGTTCCATTTAGTATATTTTCTCTATTCTGACCTAACACTTTTACTATCCAGAACTATTTATCCAGAGAAAAAGATTAATTTGGCCTTTTATATGAAATTTAACCAACTTTTATTTTGGCAGCCTATTTTAGATGGCTGCATTTGAAAAAAAAAAAAAAAAAAAAGTGTATTTCCTACTTTATAGCCCATTACACTCTAATGATTTCAGGGAAACATCAAATTAAAAACTGACAAAAACATATATAGAACCGGGCAATCCCCTCCGGAGTTTTAGAGCTTATGATCACACAGAGCTTGCCAGAGAAGTTTTTATCTCCCCCAAATCACTGAGCCATTACAAAGCATCATGTAATTATGTAATTAGGTGATATGTCATTTGTATTAAAAAGCTTATGAAAATTTGTGTAACGTGTGAACTGCATATGAACAGAGGCCCATTTTGAACTGTGGCATTGAGGCTGCTTTAATGATCTATGTATTTGTTTTGTATCACTTTCACTCTCCATGGTCGTCAATATGGAGGAAAAAAATATGATCTATGTAATAAAATGTAAATTCGCTCTGAGGCCAAGCCATGAAGAAAGATTTCAGAGTCCTTGAATCTGTATTTAGACAGTTCTCTAGTCAAATAAAATAAAATGATAGAAATAAATTGATTCTGGGTTGCTTTCTTTCCATCACATTTTACTCCCACCCAGCAAATCTGTAGGAAAGCACTCACGCAAACCCGTGACCACATACTTTAGCAGGTGGATGGTCCTTGCAGCCATCCCTGTGGCCCAGACCTCGTAACCTAGAAGCCTAAAATAAATTCACAACATCCAGTTAGCCCCAGCGCTGGAGATAAGGTATCTAAAGGGAAAAGGGATGATAGGTACAGTCACTGAGTGGTATTGGGGGATCCCTTTCTCCCTGATAAACTGGATCCCATTCATCCTGTCGTTAAGTCCTGCGTTGGGTGGGATGGCTGAAGACATGCTGTGCATGGGGCTGTGGGTTCTCCTCCACGGCCACTCACCCCTGCGCTGCCACCCGGCCCCTTCCCCGCCCCACCACCCCACCTTCTCCCTCTGATCCACCAGTGCTGGTGTCCAATAACCCATTTCCTACCTCCTGTTTCAGCCAAGTCAGCTCAGCTTGATCGAAATAGATTTTGGAAAGCTCGTACAAGTATTTCATCTGGACCATGAAGAGGCAATGACATCTGGCTAGGGTGGCGATGAGCAGTGAGGGGTTCTGGGGACAGCAGCCTGCATGGGCTAAATCCACCATCTGATAGTAGGTGGTTTAGCAAAACCAGCAGTGTTTGCAGGCAAAAAGAAGCAAGACAGGCGTATTTATAAATGTTGTTTTGTTTCCTTGGAGGCAACCTTTGGAGTGCATTGATTTTCCTCTTATTTAATACTCAGGCAGCTTCCGACTTTTCTACACAGCAGTATCCCCTAGTTATTCCACTGCCCCTTCCCCACAGAGGCACATAACCAGAGATGCGGTAAACGGCACACAAACCTGCACTTGAGTCGCTCGCTAATTCTGCAAGTTTTGCCTTCCTTCCATTTTTTCTTGCTCAATAGGAAAATGGAAAGATTATTGTATTTATAATATATTATTTTCTGTCATCCAGTGCCAGAGAAAAAAGTCATATAAAGAAAAAAGCACTCTGCTGGGCAATATTGCTATGAAATAAGGGCAGGGAGGGGGGGAAGAGACAATTCAAAGCAAGTGTCCTCCTTTTATCTGATCCCTGCTGTTCTTTTTACAGCCACGCAGCCAGTAATGTTACCTCTGATGCTTTTAAAGAAGCCAAGAAAAGTAACATTGGCTCTTAAGGAAATCCAGTTTTTCTTTTGAATCATCTTTGTTCCCTTCTCAAAATAAGCACCAATGAATAGCGCAGAAGCTCCCAGTCAGGTCAAAGGAAGGTGATCCCACAGTGAGGTGTATTGGCCCTTCCATTCTGTGTCATCAGAACTTGTTTCCTAAACACCAGGGATTTTTTCTCTTATAGGATGCCCTCATGCAGATCTATCTATAGAAAGTGGGGTCCTTTCTTTGCTCCAGAATAGTTGTCTTTGGGTTCATATAAAGCACAGAGTATTCTTAGCTGTACTAGCCTAACAGCGTCTGCTGGGTCCCTATAGCCACAACTCAGAACTGGGGATGTTTTTCATGACTGGCATCAAGAGGAGAGTGGTCTGTGGCTTCTTTAAGGCCTCCATTTGACCCAGTTTTCAAACCAACCACTTTCAATATTGAATGATGAATAATGAATGCTTAAAGGAATACTCACAGCAGATAGTTACAAACGATACACAATCTGAAGCTGGCTTGTATGAAATATTCATTGAAGAACCGGGAGTAGCAAGTGGATTAATAAACCAAGCCAAAAAAAATTAAAAAAGAAAATTCCATTTTATTTTTGGACAGTTTTCAAACAATTAATAGGGCAAAATTTTATAAAGCAAATTGGTTGTTGCAGATTCTTCAGCCCAACTAGGAAGTGCCTGTGGTAATGGTTTTGTACTACTTCTCAAGACCCTTTACAACACTTGTATACTCCTAGTACTGCAGCTCATCACAGCTACTCCCAACAAGCAAGGAGTAAGATCTTTTCATTGTTATTGAGCAATGATTCCTCACAGCTTGTAGAAAACAGCTCTTGGCTGTGTACAGTATAGACTTACACTCTTTTGCCAGTAGAAATCTATTGAGCACAATAATTTTAATTAATAGGAGAACATCACCAGGTTTGATAACTCGGATTCACCTTTCTTCCCATGTGATCAGGAGTCAGTAACACAAAGCCACAGCCTTTCTCTTGAGACTTTCAGAGGATTTTTTTTTATTGGCACCTTGACAAATTACTCAAAACAAAGGGTGTGGCTCACTTTGCACCTGGTGGTTTCCTGCACAGCACGTGGGAGGTACTAGCACGTGAGCATCACATCATAGGGAAAGAGAAGGTAATTCTGACTTTATGAAGGAGCTATTCCACACCTCCACAGACATCTGTTACACATTTTATCTAATTTTTAGATTTTTTGCCAACCCACCTAGATCCAGGACCTCTAACTTATGGAAGCATATTGAATATCCTGATGGGAAATGGAAGACCTCTATTTCACATCCAAAAAGAGTCTCCCATGAGGAAAAAAGATCTTGTCTGTTTTTTTCAGCTGTATCAGCTGATCTAATAAAAAATATTGTCTTTGCTGAACTTGCTCTACTTATATCCTTAGAGCATTACAGCTACTGATAGCACAGTGATTGCACCAATACAACATGACACTAATGATTAAATAGTCAGCTTACCAACACTGCAGCTGGAGGCAAGTGGAGACTATGCAGGGCTTCGTGTGTGTCTACATTGCCATTTCAATTGGGGTCAGGAATGTGTGTCCAAGGTGATGATCATTCCTGCTCATCACCCAGCTCACAGCGGGCATTGCTGTGCACGCGAGAAGGATCCCTCTGGGCAGTGCCAGATGGGAGGATGCACACCAGGAGCACAGCTCACGACAGCCCTCTCCAGCCACAAAGGAGCAGTCAGTCCATGGGGCCAAACCAGAGTAGGTACGAAGACAAACGTCTAAAGCACGTGCAGGGCAGACATCAGGTTCTCGCCTCCAGATGTTTTGCTCTACAGTTGCAACCTTGTAGGCCACGCATAGGACCCAACCTACTGCACGTAGCAGGGACAGGGCCTGGGATGTCCAGTATAAACCACTACAACAGCACTGCCAGATGATTAGGACATGCAGGGCATGGTCAYGGCCCGTAGTTACATTTATTAAACGACCTCATACCTCATCGTAGYGAGTTCATGACACCTGAGTGGGGGTTGCAGCCATTACCTTAGTAAGTATTTCACTCTCTCATTTTGCTTGTCTCTGAACTGCTCTCGAGCCCAAGGTGGCTAATCCAGCCCCCAGGAACAGATTGAAACCTCGTGAAGATAACCACATTGCCACACCATCAGGACTGAGCGCTGGCATTTATGAGTTGCAGAAAAGTGGAGGGAAAGAAAAAGCACTCACTGAGAAGGATGATTAGTCTCCTACCCTTGAAGAAAATTGTTTGACTCAAGACCTTACATTTCAGTAGAGCTCTTTTTGTTCTGATTTTAAAGCTATAGATTAATCTCTCTGATTTAGGCAGAAAATAAGCCATTAGTCTAGCTAGCTCTAACAAATGTCTCTAATGGAAGAATTTTCAAATATACTCTCATTTCCCACATATTTCCACTTATCAAGGCTATAAAAGTTAGTTTGTGTATGGCATTGCGGAAGCACATTTAGACAAAAACATAAAGACAGATTTTATTTTCAGCATAAAGGATTTAGCTATGGTTCAGTTGTCAAAATTGTTCGACTGAAACTAATTTAAAAGAGTAAACTGTATTTTTGATTAATCAGAAATTTCCACAAAGAACATCTGCTTTCTGTAGAAAATGTTGACATGTCAAAGAAACAAATTTCATGAGCACATTCCAGCCAAACATAAACATATTTTAAGCTCATGAATTTCAGAATCTTTCCTTTCCATGTCTTTTAGTGGAAATTAAGTTCTCAAACAATCCTGCCTCTCTTTAAATTCATTAAAATGAATTAACAATTTCCTGAGCAGTGCTGGGTCTCCTGAGAGGAAACCTGTGGAGACCATCACTCCCCGATGCAGAAGAGCGCAGGATGCTGGTGGCGAACTGCCAGCGGGCTCCCGCAGGGCTCCTGCGTGGCCACAGCTCTCACCGTGTTACCTGTGCGGTGGGGAGAGAAGGCGTAAGGAGAAGCGAGACTGCTCCAAGCTTCTTGGAGAACCACAGCTTACCCGCATGCGTCTCAGCTGAAATTTTTCCAGGCACACAAAACATGTGAAGCAGTTAGCGTGAGCTGGAGACGATGTATAATCCAATTCATTGCCTCCTGGATCTGAGGACTCCCAACTGAACAAGTGAAATGTAAACCTTACCCTGGGAAAAAATCAGGTGTTCTTCTGCTTTTGCATATGAGAGTCTGTTCACAGTTTAAAAAAAAAAAAAGTATTAATAAAGATTTTTTTTTTACTTTATCTGATAAAAACTGTACATAATAGATGGTAGGAGTAATACCACATTCCTTTGTAAGTCACATGTTAGAGGCATACCATCTGAGTACTCCTTCTGCTTCTATTATAATTTATTTTGTTCATAGCTTTCGGTGAACCATGTGGGCTGAGACATTATGGCTTTTCAATAGCTCACTAAATATATTTAGAATGCTTAATTGAAGCTTAACCTTTATTTTGTTCAATAAATGTATTCTCCATCTAACAGCTCCAAACAAGAAAATAACTTTGTTGAGGTTTTACATTTTGCCAGCATTGTTTCTCTCTGAAGATAGAGAAAATGAAGCCTCTGCAATAAATGGATGGAACAGGGAATCAACAGAGTAAAAAATAATTTTGATGATTTCTTCTTTGCACTGCAATTATATCCAGCACACTTGACAATGAAATAAACAAATAGTACAAATGAAGCCATTAATTTCCTTCCTATCTACACAATTTTAATTAGAATCATTTAATTAGTCTTGGCTACAATTTCTCAAGAAGATTGCACAACACACATTTAAGCTACTCTCCTGCAAGAAGATATATTTATCATTGTTTATTAAGTACAACAAATAGCTACAACAGTACTAGGTATCCCTTGATAAATGCTGTTGTCAAAAATAATTCCTTATCACCAAATTTATTTGAAAGCAAAGTTCTCTCCAGGTTCATTAGTTATTAAGCTTTTGCTATTTTAATTGTTATAATAAATATAATGACATATTTGATATATTCACTAACTTTTTATGTCATTTTTTGTAGCTGGCAATAAATATCCCTGAGCCTTCAAATAATTTTCCCTGTTTGGTTTCCCAGAGCTTTTGGTCTAGAAAAACAACCTTTTCAAGGTGCAACATGAAAACACAGAAAATTGGTCTGAAAGGGACTTTGGGTTCACCTTCAGAGGTCTAATTTATCTGCTTTTCCCCGTCTCACCACTGCTGATAGCTTTTGTTGTAGAATCGGTTCTAAGAGCCTCCAGTTATCAAGGTTTTAAAAGCTCCATATGCTCCTCCCGTAGTTAACTGGTCTTACACTGAGAAAAATTTTCCTTGTGTCTTACCCAAATCTTCCTTTCAGTTTAAGCTCATTGTTCCGCGTGCTATTGGTAGTAGACATGGAGAAGACATCAATCCTTCCCCCGATACGAAGCCTGCTTCCGTGTCTCCCTTTAGTCTTCTCCAGCCTCCTCAGACTGCTTTGTTTTTCAGCTCTTCCTCTCAAGGTGAGATATGTCAGATTTTGCAACTTCTTCAAAATGCAATAATTGTCAAATGGAAAGCCCATTAGGATGGGAGATCATTACACTAGTAGAAATAATAAGCCATGAAATTATTTCAACATATCTAACAACTGAACCCTTGTCACAACCTGAGAAAATGCTAAAGGAACCATTTTTTTCTGTTGGCGGTTACAAGTAGAACTGGAAAAACAGTCACAACAGATAATTTGTCAGGTGAAATCTTGTCTTTCATTCTTTGCAGGAACTGCCCAAAAACCTGACAGTTTTCTCGGCTGTATTTTCTACTTAATGTTATCTACTGAAAACTTTTAGTTAATAATTCCTGGCTTCTAACTCACTTACAGGCACTTTTCCCAAGTCTTCATTATTCAGGTTTCCAACAGGCTAATTGTATATCTAAGTCAAAGAAAGCCAGATCCTACAAATACATTTGCTGAGGATGCAAGCGCCACTGTTGCCCATGAAAAACCATACAACCCTGAGATTATGAGAGACCAGTTGCAGTCGGGGCTTGCTGATTTTAAAGAATATTTAACTGATGAGTGTAAATCCAAAAATTTGCATTCTTAAAGCAATATTTTATTATRACAAATATAAAACTCCTCTTCTTGGATATATTCTTTGATATTTGCTTTTTCTGCCATATAGGTTTAATGTCATTATTGTACAATAAACCTGATGTTGCACAGTGTACGATGATCATATCAGATGGTCCAAATCTGGTTTTTGAGTGAGTCAACAGATGACAATCATAGGTCCCAGAGAGCCAGGAAAATTAGCATAGGGATGTGGGAAGAGAAAAATTTTAGAATGTCTAGATGAAAAATTCAAGTGATAAGTAGCATTTTTCAAGAAGTCAGTAAGCTGACTTATTAATCAGGGGCAAAAGAGTACCTTCTGTGGAAGTTATAAAATGAAATCAGATATTAAATGTGAAGAAAACAGTATATAAACATCAGAAAGTGGGAGGACTTTAGAAGTAGAGGAAGTTGAAAAGAAAAGCTAAAATTCTCAGCATAAGTCCACTCATAACAGTTGAGGAAACTAAGATGCAATTATAATTTTTTTTGTACAAAAGAAATCCTGACAGTGTTCTGGGTTTATTACTTCGCAATAGTGGTGATAAGGTTGTTAATAATGATGCAGAGAAAGGAGAACTGCTCAATAAACATTCATGTCTCCTACTTTCAAAAGAAATATGAGGGTGAAGTATTTAGGAGTCATCTAGTGACTAATGAGGATGTTAAATAACACATATAAATACAAATATTCTAAAATTGACAGCCCTGATATCTTCTACAGAGGGTGACCTCTGTAGCCAGTTGAGGTTATCTTAGCAGAACGTTTATGTTCAATACATCATAGAATGCTAGAGAAATTCTAACAGATTAGAAGAGTATAAATGTTGTGTCAGTACTCCAGATATGCAGTCCGCATGACCTTGGTACCTCTAAGTCACTTAGCCTGACCTCAGTCCTGGGCAAATAATGGAATGAAAGCTGATAAGAGATTCAAGTGATGAAGAATTGAAGATGGGAATATGATTGTCATTCCACATGATTTTATGAAACAGGTCGTGTCAAACAAACAAACCAACCTGATTTTGTTTCGCTGATAACATTTAAAACGTGGTTGCTGTGCAGGCTCTTACATACTCTGACTTTTGTATGGTATTTGACTCAGCCCTGGGAATATTTTGATTAAAAATGAGAATTATTCAATAGCAATAAAACACAGGTTAAATCTATTAAAAATGGGCAAGCTAATGGATCTGAAACATAGTCATCAGAGGGAAATCATAATTAAGTGCAGTGCTGGTATTCTGCTGGTATCTGCTTACTGCTATTAATCATTTTCAGTAATGATTGGCTTGTAAAAGTTTCAGATGACATGAAGATTGATGGGAAGGTAAATAATTATGAGAGCAGGGAAAGAATAAAGAACATTCTGGATCCCTCACTAACCTTCTTCCATCAAAACAAGAATATTTAATAGAGTAATATTCAAAGATATGTTTAGAAATCAAGAATGAGGCCATATATGCTAAATTTAGGTTGGTACCTTGGAAGTTATCCCAATGAAAATGATTTAGCTTTCCACACAGCAAAGGAACAACAGCTCTGAGAGGATGCACCAGCAAAAAAGGTTGCATGTTCCTCACAGACACCAACAGGAGCACACAGCGGATGTAAATCCATGCCAGGCTCTCATGAGATATACTGRTGCTGGTGAAAAGAATTTGGAAAAACCCCACAAATTCCTCGGGGAAGGAAAACGTCTCCCCATGGGAAACCAAGGGTTTGATTTGTTTTGTTTCCTGTTAAAAGGGGACTCCATTAAAAGGGGATCTCATTGAAGCACCTTCATGGGGGGCTCAGGCAGAACCCACTAGGACCTGTTCCCCATCTCAGAGGACAGCCCCGCTCCCAGAGATGATGCCTCAGCAGCCCCCATCCGCCAGGCAGCCCTCACAAGGGAGAATTGTACTGGATACTGAAAAGTTCCTTAATGGAAAAGGCGTCAGAATAACCAAGAAGTGGAAGCTGAAGCCAGATACATTCAAACAAGAAATAAGACAAATATTTTTAAGAATGAAAGCTCTTTCTTTTTTGGGACAAACTGGGAGGATTGTCCTTCACCATCTGCTGATGCTTTCAGATGCCTTTTTGAAATTACTAATTGACCAGCAATACAAACTACAGGGATTATTTTAGGGGAAAGTTGGGTGCAATAATAATGTTTGGAAGAGATGCCAAAGCCTTCTGAACTAAATCTTTATGAATCAACATTAATTACTCCAGTTGTAGTATCACTTAAATACAGTTACAGCCAAGGATTCCAGTCACACTCAAAGGCTCATTGTGTTGACCCATGTGCAAACAAATACGAAAAACTGAGACTATGATCCAAACACAATGGGATTGGGTGTAAAGGTCCCAAAAGAGGCAGTCCTACCAACTGCTGTCTCACTCTGAGGAAGTTTTCCCGTATTATCATGTGCCTTTCTAATTTTCCCCTTTTCATTGAATTTATGACTCTCAAATGATGATGTCTCCTTTCTGTTACCTATTCTGTAGCTATCCACATGGTTTTCTATCTTTCTCTATCTACATGTAATTCCACCTTTTTTCATGAATCAGTGTATCTTAATGAGTCTAGTTTTTTTTTTACATATTCTAAATGAAATCATGCCAGAGAGAAATTCTTCTTACCACTTTTGTGATGTTTCTCCATTTGCAGCCCTAAATTTTACAGTTATTTTTTGCTACAAAAACACGTCTGCTTTCCATACTATTGATTCTCGGTTTTTTTAGGTTAAAAATGTTGGCTAATAAAATCAGATTCAATGAGTTGCTGGTGAAGCTCATAAAACTCTTTGCAACTTAATAAATAGGTGTTTATCATTGCATGTAATCAATCACCTTTTAATCCACACTACAGAAGATAATATTTCTATCCAAAACAACTAGAGTGAATGCTCAAAATATGATTTTTCGTGAAAAAAAATCAAGTATTTTGCTAATATCAAAATATGTCTATTGCACTCTTTCATACACTAATCTTTTATCTGAAAGTGCAAGTAAATCTAAATGCTAATGGAAAAAAATCAAGCTCATCTAACAAGCTTCTGTATTCTCATCTCTTTACTTCTCATTGTTCAGATATGGCTAATAAGTTAGTTACGGCTTCATCCTATAATTTTGCAGGCTCTTAAGCATAGTAGTCCCTCAGATATGAGCTTAAAACAATAGAGTAGCCTTGAATTCACTGCATTTAAGAACAATGTTTACTGTGCACAAGATCTTATTTCATATGTCTTCTCTGTGCTCTTATTCATATAACGAGTACCTTTTACTCACCGAAGCCAGCTGAAGAATTTTGCTGGAGCTACTCATGCAAGTAAACATACACTTGAATGAGAGCCTGCAGCATTTGCTCGAACTACTTAAATGAAAAAAGCTTTTGTGGAGAACGGTAGCAATTCAGTGTGAATTATGAACGAAAGTGGACTTCAGAATCTGTTCTCTATCTGAAAATACAAATATCAGTTGTAGGATGCACAGACTTTTTTCCCCTTAGCTACTGTAGCATCAAATAAGTTCTGCTATATGTCTTGATTTACCACTAAAGTTAAGTGTCAGATTTTAGGCAAATAAAAATGATTAAAATATGACAGCTGGCAAATTATGCTAACACCTGGTAACAAATCATTCTTGACAGTTCAATAGTACACTTCTTAAAGCACAGCTATTAATATTATAAACAGTGGAGTGCAAAAATTGTAGTACTTGACTAACATACTCAGTTTATCTTAATGTGGAAAAATGTCATACTCCTATTCCTTAGGATTGAAGAAAATTGGAGATGAATAACTGCAAACACACAAATACTTTTAAGTAACATTAGTGTACTGATTCAGAACTAGTAGAACATGAAATTCTAAATGTAGGATGACATTCAGCCTATTCCTTGTGCTGTTAATTCAGTTAATGATCCCATGTATTGGTGGAGATTTCCAGGTATGTTAGTACTTAGACGACATTTGATATTAATTTCATCAAACCCTTTGTGATCTGCTATGAAGTCATGGCACCTTCAATTATTTTGAATAAATAAGTGTGACCCATTCAACTACAATAGTTTTTGGAAGATCACACTCGTTATTCATATCCCAAGGGAGTCTATGCAGATGGGTCCATATTAATTAATATATTGAATCACTTAGTATTTTAAACCCATTAATTGTCTTGTTTAATTGGTTTAATAATGGCATAGTACCATACTCCTGTTTAAATGTACCTTCAAAGGACTTCAAACTATGGCTTTCATGCTCAGCTGGCTAATTACTTAAAAAGAGGATCGTGACAATTTAAAGACAATGGAAATGTGTCTACAGGCATAGAGGCACCCAGGACCATCTCCTCAGGACTGGGTTTTCTCCTGTCTGTTCTGCTCTTGCCTTTGCCTGTTGCAAGCCCCACTTCCAACAACATATAAGACAGATGCATCATGACACCCAAAGATGCCTGTTGACAGCCAGTGGTGGTGTACCTGGGCCAGCAAGGGAATGTACAACCCTTTGAACAAACACAAATCAGCACTGGAAGCCCAAGTTGCATCTGTGGGAGGTTCATCCTACAGCTAGCAAAGGACTGGAGAAAAGGGAAAGAACAACTCTACTTTCTAATCATCTACCTTACTCTCTAACCTACTTCCTGGGCTCTTAAGCTGAACTTTAGCTGAGCATAAAATTCAGCGGAGTCAATTCTGTCCCAAATTTTATGAAGGATAGATGAGGTACTGTACATGCATCTATCCCATCCCTTGAAATACGAGGGAAATCTTCAGATGAATATTAAAATGTGAAAATATATGAGATAGAATCACATAATCTCTCTGCATGATAGAGAAGGCTGATTAATATAACATTAAGTAATATGCTTTCTAAGGCGTCATCAGGCAGAAATTTCACAATTTCAAAATGAAATTATTATTATTTTTTACTTTTAATGTTGTCTTTCTGGTTTTATTTCACCATGTTGCAGTGGCATAATTATTTCTGTATTATACATGTTGCTGTGCACAGTTTGAGGAACTAAAAATAAACTATGGCTTTACTGATACATTTTTTGACTGATACATTTTTTGACTTTGTCATAGATAATTTATGGAATAATTTTACACTTCTGCAACACCCAGCTCACAATTCACATTCCAATACATGAGGTGTCATTTGCAATTTGCGATGGATTCTTAATGAAATTCTTTGGATCTTACCTTCTAAATGTTTCATTTTATGCTTGGTCAGAAGAGTGAAAGTGTGTTCATATACATTTATACATTGTAAATGGAAATAAAGCTATGATCTGGCTCATCTTTCTAATCTATTTATCCTCCCAGCTCCCCCAGTGCTACAAGGAATATTATCATCTGCATTACACGGGTAGAGAAGTAAGAAACAAGAAGCTAATCTGACTTGTTCAAGGTCACAAAATGAATGTGTGGGAAGTAGGGACCTGAATCCATATCTTTCAGGTTTGAGGCTTACACCCTCACGGCTGTGCTGGGCTCCTTCCTCACTGGCTCAACCTCCCTCTCCCTCCAGTTAATATTAACTCATTAACTCATTAACTAGGACATAAATTAATGTTGAAGTTTACTTAACTTCAGCATAAGTCACCTGGAGAGTCTGTCTTGGGAGCAGTCACCTAAAAATATGCTGCAACCACAACAGATAACGGCTGAAAACATGGTCTCTTGAAGATACTACAGCCAAAGCAGATACTGGGTTCTTCAGATAAAGCAAAAAGAGGCATTTTAATTACTAGCAGATTATTCTACTGTTTCAGTGCTATGTCCCTTCCTGTGGGCTACTGTCCAAGAAGGATGCTGATAAATTGGAATGGGATCAGATATGTACCACTGAACAATGAAAGGATTGGAAACATGCCCTCAAGTGCAGAGACAGAGAGCTAATTGAGCTGTTGTTTTTTTCTTAGTAAAGCAAAGATCAAGGGCTAAACTTAGAGTCTGCGAGCATCTATCTGCAGAAGAGAATTTCTAAGTAACAGGCTGTCAGTCTAGCCAATGTATAACTAGGTAAAATAGCTGGAAGTTCAAGCTAAACATTTTAAGATTTACAATTAATCTTTATGACAATTTTCAAGGGACTCTGGTAGGTTCTCCATTCCTAGAAATGTAGACATTTCAGATCTCAATAATACCTTTGATAAACCAATACTTTTTCATTCTAAAAGTCTTACTTTATTTTGAAATATGTCGTGTATAGAAGGAAACAAAGAAAACAAATTAAAAAATTTGGTGTGTCAAAATTACCAATGCAAATTAGTGGATTGGAATTTGTTCAATGTAATTACAGAACAATGTAATTTTTTCACCCCCACCTTGGGATGCAAAAAACAATTAATATAACAGTGAACATATTTTACAGTTTTCCTACCATCTGCTCTACAGGTGTCTCTTTCAGCAGACATCTAGCTCAAACAGCTGTTTCTGGCATTTCCAGTGGAACGTTCTCCAGGGCTTTACCTCTGCTGAGAGCACAGGGAGCTGTGGCCAGCGCAGCCCGCGGCTGCCCGTCGACAGCGGAGGGAGCACCTTTCAGCTCTCATTGACTTATAGCTCTCATTTGAACCACACAAACCCTCTTTTTCTTCCAGAGTTTGGCTGAGTTTGAATGATGCGGTGGATCTTGCTTGGGTTTGGGTAATTGAGGTCCCTTGCTTGTCGTGTGTAATGCCTTCCCCGCCAAGCAGAGCTGAGAAGCACGTTATTCAATAAAGAAGCTTCTACAATGGAATCTGTTTCCATGTTGGTCTGATTAAGCTTACGTTTGTTGACTTTCAGGTCTTGGTTCAAAGCTCAAGCGGATTTTAGCTTCGAGTTAGAGAGTCCTTCATTGTAAAGAGCTGTTGAATCTACAAGAAGACTCCTCTGGGGGCTGATTTCTGTCAATTAGTTATCTGAAATATGATGATTTATGAATACCTGATATTGTGTTGCTGGATGGATATATTTAGTAAACTCCAAGTGTAAATAGTGCAGCCTCCTTGAGATGAAATAAATGGAGAAAATAATACTCACTTCAAGATGATCAAAAAGGTGGAGAAAATAATACTCCCTTCGTGATCTGTACTGTGCATATGTATATTGCAATGCACAACCTGCTTCCACAAAAACTAGGGAGAAGATTAAATATGCATTTTTAATGGGTGCATATTTACAGTCAAAACCATTTCTCTCTATAGAATGTATAAATGTACAAACACAATATGAAGGAAGWTGTAGAACTCTATATTTGAGAAAAGAAGCCTTTCATAATATTTTGCATGTCTAAACTGCATGTGTTTTTATTGTAATTCATTTTATCCCCTCTGTTCTGAACATTCAAGCATTCTGGGGTGCTTTGTTTTAAAAATTTATAGTGACAACTTTCAGTAAATTGTCCGAAGATGAACATAAAATTGGACCCTTTGGATTGCTGTGTGAGTGGATCAATGTTCTATTTTCCAGTGTTATGATAATGAATTAATTTTAAAGATGTATTGAGTGATTTGGTGTTAATTCTGGCATTAAAATTTACCTCATGTCTGGAAAACAGTGCAGTTGCTACAGTGCTTAAGATAAAAAGTATAGAACTGTAAATGGGATTTCTTGGAGTAGAATTTAGCTCATCTACTTATGCCTAAAAATGAAAAATTTTGCGCAGGTCGTCTGGGCACTAATTGGCTGAAAGCAATCGGTGCTGCTGGGACTAATATCCCCCAAGACAGAGGGGAGGCAGCGGGCAGGTAGGGTGCTCGGGGTGGTGCGTGGGGCTCGGGGGGAGCATCACTCTAAAACCTCTTCTGCTCCTTCTCCACTTCTACTGGCAGCTCCTCTGCTCGCTCACCCTTGAGATCTGTGAAAGGAAAGAAAAAAGATATCTCTAAATGATCTCAGTAAAGAAAATACTTTAAGACTAAAAGGAAATGCTCCGCCAGTGCTGCTGGAGACCTCTGAGGAGCAGCAGCACCTCCTTCCTGCTGTGCGAGCGAGCTGGGGCACAGGATGGGACTGACCTGTCTGGGGCTGCTGGCATCACGTCCACTTCTTCTCATGTCTCTAACCCGCAGAGGGTCTCCTCTAAAGAACAGAAAGTTAAAGTGGGCAATTCACTTCAGAAAGCTTCTCCTCTGCATCTAAACAACAGAGGAGAAATCCGCGTCTCCTCTCTACCCACGAGCAGATCAAGGAAGATTAAAAACAATTGCAGAAATAGGGAACATAAAAGCATTTCCTTGTGGTGGTTCTGTATTTGAGATAATTTTTTTCCCAAGGCAGTTTGGCACAGAAATTAAGTGTTAGGTACAGCGATTTTCAGCAGGTAAAAGGAGAGCGAGCTCTAATTGTTGGCACTCCTGCCTAGGTTCACACTGCACGGTGAGGAAGTACAGCTGAAACTGGAGGAACAGTTTGTCATGAGCTTTCTCACCCAGGCTCTTACTAATTCATTTCACACAATTTTCAGCTCCTTAAATCATCTCTTTTCACAACATTTCAAGGTACCTTTTCCTTTTCCTTCCCTTCTTTTGCAAGAACAGTTTGCAATATACCTCCATACACACTGACTGAAGACAAAGCAATTACCCATCGAAATAGGCTGTGTTACATAGTCAGGAGTAGCACGTGAATATATATGCGACGTTATCAGGAAAGGCCATGGATATGCATCCCTGTGTAAACACTGGTGATGGCAAGCCAAGGAATGAAGAGGAGGGACCCAGCCACCTACATGGTGTGATGGTAAGAGCTGTTGCATCCTACCTTACCTAAGTGAAAAAAAATGGCTACTTTCAAACAGCATAGCCAAACAGAGAAAAAATAGTTGAAAGTCACGCCTGAAAAGCTTTGAGATGTTCATGGTCCTTTCCTATCACTGTGCAGCCAACCCCAAAGATCTGAAGCTAATGCCACAGGTCCCCAAAGGGCAGGAGGGGGTAGCAGGGTCTTGCCATCACTGTCATCATGAAGTTTTCCTCTCCCTGCCCTCCATACAAAGAGCCATATATAATTTCCAATAAAGAGTCCAGGCAGTTGTGGCAATGGAAAAACATTTCAGTCTGAGACGTAACAGGGTATTTTTCAATCACACAGCAAAAAGCCAGCTTCTTTCCCAGTACATCCTAGAGTATACCCAAGCACTCTCAGTTCCTTTCCCTGTATATGCTGGTACCAAAGGTCACACAATAAAAAGCATTAGGTTTCCAAACTCAACGCAGCCAACGCGGGAAATCAGGTGAATTGCATTCTGACATATATATTTGACCCTTGCAAGACTCATTTTTATCTTATTACTCTTGGGAGGCCAAGTTGAAAACGAATAAAAACATACATTGCAGTTTACATGGCACTGCAGTGTCCTCCCTTGAATACTGGAGCGAGGGTAATTTTCTCCTATAGAGGGAAAAGAAGGCCAGTAGATAGCAATGACTGGTACCTGTCACTGATAACCAGATGAGAGTAATGCACTATAAACATTCATAGTCCTCCTGCTCTGTGAACCAAAAACACAGTACAGAGGACAGATTGGTTCATTAACCCTATTCTATATTAGCTGTATCATTTCCCGATGGCCTTGGTTTCCAATTACTAAGGCAATAGTAGCATTATCAAAGCCATAAAGACTTCTTTTTCCACATAATCTCAGAGAGAAGGGACAAAGGTGGGTATCTGAGAGGAGAAACTACATTTCTTTAGGCTTCATACTTATTGTGTGTTGCTCTACCAATGATGATTGCAATACGTAGGAGTTCTGATGCGGACCAAGATCGGAGATGCTCCGAAATGCTTCTGGGAGGATTGGTTGGTCCTGGGATCACAAAGGGGAGACCAGCGTGCCTGGATGCAGCTCCAGCCTGTCTGGCTGTGGTTTGGCGAATGACTAAAACTGATGAAAKAAACTAGATGGGATTACTCCACGTTTAAATTACATGTACTTTTAAATATCTTGTGAACCAGGCCTTAAACTCTCTCTTTTGATTCCAAGCTAAAAGTTGTAGGGAATATTTGCTTTCTTCCCTTCTTTTTCTTTTTTTTTTTTTCTTCCTGTTCTTCTGCGATCCTTCTAAAAGAAAGGATTATATTTTATAGTTTGTTTAAATCCCCTTTCTCAGTTAGGGTCAATAGAGGCAATAATTATAACCGAGGAACTATTCTAAGTTTTGGACTGTTTTAATGATTATATTCACATGTTAATACCCAGATCTTTCAAGGTGTTGAGAAAATAATAATGATACTTTGTTAAATATTGGATATTAGAAAAAGAGTTGTCTGATATAATTGGGTAATATTAATGTGTTTTATAATTTATGCTGACATTTTCATGCAATAGTGGTACATTCTGGTGTGGGGATTATGGACACTGAAGAGATTTTTAGTGCCCTTAGATTGTGGAGGATATTTTTACACCAATTCCATTTGAACAATTTAAAGTCAAGATATTGAAATGTCTAATTGTATGCCCTGATTAGACCAGGATGGAGTTTGATTTCATATCGATATAAATCTGAGAAAGCCCTCCTGATATCACCGGGACTAAACCCCCAGAAGACCTAAGGGAGAGCAGAATCAGACCCTTTTTATTCTTATCTGGTGTAATCAGAGCAAACCAGAGGCATATTGTTTTTCCATTGGCTTCAAGGGTGTCACGGTTTAACCCCAGCCGGCAGCTCAGCCCCACSCAGCCGCTCGCTCACTCCCCCGCAGTGGGATGGGGGAGAGAATCAGAAGGGTAAAAGTGAGAAAACTCGTGGGTTGAGATAAAGACAGTTCAATAAGGAAAGCAAAAGCCGCCCACACAAGCAAAGCAAAACAAGGAATTCATTCACTCCTTCCCATGGGCAGGCAGGTGTTCAGCCATCGCCAGGAAAGCAGGGCTCCATCACGCGTAACGGTGACTTGGGAAGACAAACACCATCACTCCCAACGTCCCCCCTGCCGCCTTCTTCCCCCAGCTCTATGTGCCGAGCATGACGCCATATGGTATGGGATATCCCTGCGGTCGGTTGGGGTCAGCTGTCCCGGCTGTGCCCCCTCCCGACTCCCTGTGCCCCCCCCAGCCTCCTCGCTGGTGGGGTGGGGTGAGGGGCAGAAGAGGCCTTGGCTCTGTGTAAGCACTGCTCAGCAACAGCGAAAACATCCCTGTGTTATCAACACTGTTTCCAGCACAAATCCAAACCATAGCCCCATACTAGCTACTGTGAAGAAAATTAACTCTATCCCAGCCAAAACCAGCACAAAGGGCAATCAGGATTTCAGCAGGCTTTAAAGGAAAGGTATCTCTCACTATGCTTCATTTACTACTCCTTTGCCCAGAGCATCACATGGCAACTCAATGGCTCTGACTTCTGTCAGGTTCTCCCTTCATCATCTGATACACGCCTTTGCGATGATTCAAGTTCACACAGTATGATTTTGTCCTCAGATTTAGTTTTTCAACTGGCCTCCAATATTAATTGTGGAATGTATTTATTATTAACTAGGCATGAATTTTAAGTAACATTCCAATGCATAAAACCTGGATTTCTTTTCATTCCTGCAGCCAGGCTTGGCTGTTCATATTCATTTATTTAGCATTTTTGCATGTTTCTCACCCACAAGAGAAGATGATATGATCATCTCCTACTTTACGTATTTGTATGTATACAGATGGATAATTAAAAAGTAAAAACTATTCAGTATATTACTTATTGTGTTATTTATTATTGTGATAACATTTTATCATAACTATTAAATGCCAGAATATTTTCTTTAACCATAGGGTCTGGATTAGTATTTGCTGGATGTTACCTTGTTTCTTTCGATAGTAGGAGTACTCTAAACCCTATATATAATGCAGGCTTATCTCTGTCCTTTCTAGCAGCATAGCTCTAGAGAGTATATGAGAATTCAGTGCCAGTTTTAGGGGCAGCTGCCTAACCCGCAGGGGACCCGCGAGACCAAAGGTATGTCTCGGTGGCAGTTTGCAGACAGATGCAAGCCTGTTGTGCCGGCGCTCGGAGCCAGCCAAAAGCCACGTGGCTGCCATTAGCGCAGCAGGAAGCCCTGCGGAGAGCCGCAGTGTATTCGCTCGGGTACTGCTCCACATGGCCATATGGCTCCTGGTCAGCACGGATGATGGGCAGAGCCAGCCAGCAGCCCCTCGGAAAGGGTCCGCATCAGCCGGCAGACCACTCTGCAGACCCTTTCCAGGGAGGGTGGCAGCACAAAAGGACCCCCCTCTGCTAGGCAACACTCAACGCCAGCAGGGAATGACAAATCCGTGCTGGAAACACGGACGGACAGCGCAGAAATGCCAAATCTGAAAGCTTTGCTGTTTAGAGGTGGTGCTTCCAACGGTGTTTTAGCCTATGAAATCCATGAGCTAAGCAAAATGCTGTCTAAAATTGCTGCGGCAATAGGAATGCTTCCAGATTTGAAGTTGGACACAGCGTCAAGGCTTTTTATTTTTTTACGTTTCTTTTCTTTTCTTTTCCCCACAAAATAAGCGAGAGACATTTAAATAAATCTTAATGGCTTTTGTGGAAAAATTGTTTGTTAAAGGTCATTGCGGAAAGTTCTTACTCAGATGGGCAGGATGACGGAGTAGGTTTTGTGAGCTTAAGCAGCAGTGTACCAAAACAGCCATAGGTGGAGCACAGAAGCTTGAGCATCATTTTGACAAGTGAGATGATATAAAAAGATCAAAATAATTGTCAAAGCAGCAACAATGCTGGAACAACAGCCAAGCAGCAGTTCTGCCCACCTTTACCCACACTGAGTAGAACCTGTCTTGGTCACCAGCCCAGTGAAAACCAAGCATCTTCAGCACAAGTAAGCTGGCAGATTTGGCTCTGTTCATGTCAAGAATGACAAATATATGACTATTATTGCTGTTACCTGTTATTAACAGTGGATCCACACTGGTGGATCTCAAAGGGAATCACAGATGCAGATCCCTAGTGGGAAATGGAGCTGCTCCAGGTTACCCACTGGGTCRGGGTGAAGCTGCAGATGGAGGACAGGTCTCTCCAGCTACGGCTCAGTGCTGTACGTACTAGCCAAAAGCTACAATAGAAGCGGTCCATGAGAAAATCTGTGTAAGTCATGACTAACACCCCTCAAAGTGCTGAAATTGCTTGGGTTTTTTTTTATAACACTTTTTGGCAGAACTTAAAGTAATTAATAATAGTAAAAGCCCACAGTCCACCTCACTCCTTCATAGGCAGCAGATGCAAGTGTAACTGATAAGCTAATTAAGCAAACAACAGCAAAAAAGGAAACCTCAACAAAACCCCTACATTTCATAATAGCTTCAAATCAAGCAGGAATCGCTGGATTGTCTTAAGACTATAGACCATTGTGGAGCATTCAAAGTACTCATCTTTGATTTGCAAGGTTTTAAAAGCTGCATAAGGGTGATAGCTGCCTCATACCAAAGCTGGGTATATTCTATATACCACGTTTCGTCGCACTGATGGTGATAGCCATTCTGCTCTCTCAAATCTGACCTATTTCAAAGATGGCTCATCCAGACTGTCTCAAGGTTACCAAAACGAACACTTTCAGGCATTGCTTCTGAGACTGTTCATTACATGTGGAAACTCTGCTCTGTGTGGTGTTAGAAGTCACACTGCAGGTGAATGGCCTAGCGTTTCCATACCCAAAGTTATTTGCCTTTTTGCAATTTCAGTTGTTCTAATGAGTTTGGACTTGCTAGGCGAGGCTGAAACAAAATCAATATGACCCAGTCATCCTTTGCTATTTTTCTTTTAAGGGCTGGATTGGCTCAAAACACATTTATTTATGAGGATCAAGCACTTAAGCTCTGTTGTGTGGAGGAGGATGACTGGGGCTGTAATAAAAAGTGTTCTACAGAAAGTAAAACATAACTACAGAAAAAAAGTCAAAATCTAATTAAATCGAAGGCTCTCAGCCACCTGGCCAAGAAGGCAGAAGTAGTTCATTCTGAGGTTTTCAGACTTACTGAACTCTAATAATTGAAGAAAATCTGGTATATCTCAGATATTAATCTTACACCAAAGTCATTTTAAATGTAGCTTTACAAAAGATTTGGAGTGCAGTTTAATTCTGAATTGACATTTACTAAGTTTTTTTTATCAGCAAAATAGGAATGTGCTTCTGTGAGCCCAGAGTCCACCTGAGTTCAAGTCCTATCTGCAGAGCCCAGCACAGAAAGCAGAGCCACATCCTGGGCACAGAAACTAAGAAATGAYGAATAGAGATAATTTCAAATATATTTGCATATGAAGTGGTTCTGCTTTGTTTTGCTCTATCAACAGTTGAAAAGGTTTACAACTGCATCCAGGTGATATTCGGTACGAGAAATGATCTGCTTCGGAGCTGCCCCACTTACCTCTGCCCTTCGTTTACTTTTACCGGAGGGATGGATGGAGTTGTAGATGCAGAAGTTTTCCTCCCTCCAGCTGATGTGACCTTGTGGGAGCCGGGCTGGAAGATCAAGCGGCCTTTGGGAGATGTGGGAGGCAGGTGGTGCCACCAGTGCTGCCAAGTGCCCTAGTGGGTATATTTTGTTTAAGGAAATCAATACTATTAATATACACTATAATTAAATATGCTATAATCAAATTAACTTAAAAGTCAAGCCTGGACAGCTGCTTTGGAGCTGCTGAGAAGGATCTCAGCTTGCTGTGAGGGGGACACTACCATCCCTGCAGGGCCACAGCGAGGGGCTGAGACCTCCCAGGCTCGAGCAGCGGGTGAAGTTTCCCTCCTCCGCCGGTCRGGGCAGCCGGGGATGCAGCGTGGTCGTTCGCTCAGAGGTGTCACAGATGCAGGTCCTGCTGGCTGCAGGCAGGGCTCCTGCCAAAGACGCCAAGGAAGGTGTTCTTTGGTATTGATTCGGCTCTGTGCTGATAGGAAAGGGGGCTTTGGTCTGTAASCAGGCTAAAAGAAACCTTTGTTGGGTTTTTGTACTTATTCGTTGAAAACTGGATTAGTTTGAAACTAGAAAGAGAAAATTTAGTTTTGCCCATAAATGTACGTACAACATGTCCTCCTCTGCTGGGAATGACCCTGGTGCCACAGCTTTAGAGGACTTTTTAAGACCTAAAAAATTCACAATTCAGGGTTTTTTTCCTTCGTTTTGGCTTTCCAAAGTTAACCATTTTGGATGAGTTGTTGGCTTCCCTCCTAGTCCTCTTCCTCCACATTGAGTAGAAGTACCAGCCAGTGACTGTCAGGTCCAAATATCTGCCTCTCCCTGTGCAACGCTCACCCTGCTCATCTCCTGCCATAAACTGATCCAGAGCAAATCCAGGTCTTCCCATACTGGATTTGCAGCCAACCRGGGAAAGAATATAGCTGCTCTACCCAGCACCTTTAAACAGTGAGAGRTTGCTGCTGTAATATTGCCCTGCAAACAAACACAAAGATCCCACTGGCCCCACAAATGAGAACTGAAATGATCTTTTCCTGCAATGCATCTCCGCTGAAGCACATGGGCCATCCCCACCGGTACGCACCACCCCGCAGTCCTGTCCCAGTAAAGCCCCCGCAGTTGCACGGAGGGTTCCTGTGCTGGCACCCAACGCACAGCAAATCCAACCAATGCCCAAGATTATAGAAATATTAGTGGAGCAAGACATGATGTAAAACTTGGATAAGGGTATTTGAATTTTGTAGGAGCACCTGGTACCAAAATCTTCATGCAAAAAGGCATTTTATTACTAGGTTTTGATCGTTCTGCCTTACTCATCATTAGCATTTTCCTTTACTGCTAGTCCTTCTTACATATGTAGCTACCTAGTTAGTACACATAAATACCTGAAATTATTACCCAGTTCTCAGAATCTTTTTGTTTGATCTTTAATGTTTTTTTTCTTTTCTCCACGTGCACACTCTGACAAGTTTTTCTAGTCAGCCCGGGAGAGTTTGCACAGCACACTCATGCTTTTTATGTTTTCATCTTTTCTGTTAATCTGGTTTATCTATATTTCTCTTCCATTAGTCTTGTTATTTATGTTTCACAGGCTGGATATTTACTTCAGGGATAAGTCATCCTTGTTGTTTTTTTTTTTTTCTAGAAAACATACTACTTCTCTTTTATTAAAAAAAATCCTGTCAAAGGTTGCAATACCATAAGTGAGAGAAACCAAATCCTTCCCATTTCATATAAAGCTTACATTTTAATTAGATGGTGTTTTCTTTTTCTTTTTATATTGTCAGAGAGTAAAGTTTAAGACAATATTCTTCAATACTTTATGCTTTCAATAAATAATTTATACCGAGGTATATCCTAAGCTACACTGGCTGCTTGCTTTACAAGGGCAAGGACTCTGCAGAAAGAGAATAGTATCCATAAATATTCTAAAAAGATGTATTTAAAGGAAACAAATACAAAGGAAGCTATTACAAGGAGAACTTTGGAAACCAGATTGCAAACACTGTATGATAATTTTGATCACTACCAGACTTGGAGTGGATATCTGGGTCATGTTTACAACAGCATTTTCTCTCTGTAGACTTAAGAGGTTCAGGAATTTTTTTTTTTTTTTTTTTTTTTTTTTTGTGAAAAACTGTATTGGGATACAAAAACCTGGGAAGTATAGATTTCCCTAGCAGGTTTCCCTAGTGGGTGCAAAGTGTGTGGGCTGGGCTTGGTTAAAGAAATAGAGAAGCATGTGTGCCCAATCACATATATCCAAAATTTGACTGCACTTCTTTGAATATTCTAATTTTCAAAAGGTTTGAAAAGGCTTTTCAAAAAATAAATAGATAACCTGAACTTACTAACCTGATCTGTTACAGTAGAATTATTTAAGCCCAAAGTTTATGCTTAGTAGCAATGGAAACAATTATAAAACAACTAGGAAAAAGTAATCGGCTGCAACAGAGTGATCTACCCTGTTCATGGATTAACAATTCCCCTTCCTATTTAGATATGCAACATTTTTAAACAAATATTTTGACCCAATTTTTGCATATTGCTTATGCAACCTCTGATGTTGAACTAAAATACTTGTGTTTGATGTTTAGTGAATGAGGTAGCACATCATTTCCTTTACAAGATGTATTTAACTTGAGGAAAATTCTCTTATTTTCTATGCTGTTGTAAAAATTCAATATATAATTGCTTGCCAGAGACATTCTGAATACCACCTTGGATTTACGTTAGTAATCAATGTATTTTTAAAAAATAACGTCTGGTTACAGTCCCTATAAAGCCCAACCTTGCTAGAACACCTTCACCGTGCCAGTACGGGCACTGCGCACACTCTGCACATGCACTTGTTACTATTTTTCTCTCCAGGACAGTTCTTCTTCAAAGACTATGTAGAGTTGCTGTCTTTTCACGTTAGTTTAGGAATGTGCTGGTTTCTGGTTTAAATTTTGGATTCAGTAGTTTGTCGTAACCAGATGCAATTAGAAGCAAAATAAATCCTTCAGGCTGAACAAAGGCTAGCTGTCTGTGTGCCTATCTGGCGGTGAAGATGATGGCTTAAAGTAGCTGATTGCAGAGGACAGGTGTCATTTGCCTTTGGTTTGTACTACAAATTGAAGAATGACTAGAAATGTCATTAAAAAGATAGATAGAAGGGGCTTTGTCAACTAGAGAGGGCCTGCCTGTGTCTGAAATGTCACGCAGATTCCTAAGAGAAGTTGTGATCCAAGACCAAAGGTTTTGCCTATGTATACAGAGAGACAACCTCAGTACAAACTGAAAGTGGAGTGGATAATCTTCTTTCCTACAAATCTATCTACAAGAAAGTACGATAGTTGGCATTTTTCTGTAATTAGTAATCCAAATCTTCGAGTTCTTACCCAGTTTTATTCTTGCAAAACATCCGCTGATTTCCAAAATGTTTTGTCATAGCAGGGATTTCAGAATTTTATAAAAAGAACTAATTGGTCTGCTCCTTCCATAAGGAAAGATAGAGTATTTAGAGTACTTATATGGCTAAAATATGTCACAGGGACAGCAGCAGCATATTAAAGTCCGGAAAGTTGTCGTTTTATTTTAGCCAGCCTCATATTTCATGAGAAGCTGTTGGAGCGGAGGGTGTTCTTTTGTTTTTAAACCTATGGGTCAATTTAAAGGTCTTCTTCCTACCCAAACTCTGGAAGTTCTCCTATCAGATCCAGGAATAACTTGAAGCAATCCGTCAATACAAAGAGATGAGGAAATCACAAGACACATACCCTTAGCTGCATGCAATCACCGTGGGAAGTCTTGCTTTGACCCATGTGTAAAGACCATTCAGGAGAGTTTTCCTACACATTTGCCCTATCACTCCTTTCTAGCCCTTCTCCATACACGGTCGCTGCGTGCTCCTGCAAACCGTGGGACTCTTTGCATTTCTGGTCCTTTTGCATCCGTTGCCCATGTTGCGCAGCACTGGAAGGCAGTATCATCACCTAAAATCACAGAGCAATGTTAAATAGCTGTTCCATGTCCTAGGCACAAAGACGGTACCTGCCACACACACTCAATGTGTAATTAGGTCACCTTTAAACAGAAGTATACTCTACTGCAGTATGGAGAAGATAATGTGAAAACTTTGCCACTTTATTGGTGCTGGTGCCAGTGTGGTGGACTAAGCTAACCCCTGAACTGCAGTGTAACCAACCCAGACCTGTGCTGCTGTTGTAAACAGCAGACGTATGTTATCCCGTACTCTGTTTGCTCATTCTCTGTGAAATGTAGGTACACACTGCATGGCCAATCAAAATGTTCCGTAGTTTTGCCTGGGTAGAAGTTTTCATTTACATAGCAGCACATCACCCATATTTCACTAAATAGACTGCTTATTTATATTATGCAAGTCCATAAACCTTGAAATACAACTGAAAATGAAGTTTATCCCAGTCTCATATCGTCCTGCAACGTTAAGAATGTACATAGCAAAATTTTATGTTTAGATCATGCCATGTTGCTCACTGATTTTCATCAAATCAGTAATTCACATATAAATATATGTGCTGGTTTTGGCTGGGATAGAGTTAATTTTCTTTACAGTAGCTAGTATGGGGCTATAGTTTGGATTTGTGCTGAAAACGGTGTTGATAACACAGGGATGTTTTCGCTGTTGCTGAGCAGTGCTTACACAGAGCCAAGGCCTCTTCTGCCCCTCACCCCACCCCACCAGCGAGGAGGCTGGGGGGCACAGGGAGTCGGGAGGGGACACGGCCGGGACAGCTGACCCCAACCKACCGCAGGGATATCCCATACCATATGGCGTCATGCTCGGCACATAGAGCTGGGGGAAGAAGGCGGCAGGGGGGACGTTGGGAGTGATGGYGTTTGTCTTCCCAAGTCACCGTTACGCGTGATGGAGCCCTGCTTTCCTGGCGATGGCTGAACACCTGCCTGCCCATGGGAAGTGGTGAGTGAATTCCTTGTTTTGCTTTGCTTGTGCACGCGGCTTTTGCTTTCCCTCCTAAACTGTCTTTCTCTCAACCCAYGAGTTTTCTCACTTTTACCCTTCTGATTCTCTCCCCCATCCCACTGCGGGGGAGTGAGCGAGCGGCTGCGTGGGGCTGAGCTGCCGGCTGGGGTTAAACCACAACAATATAACTACATGCGAATTTTTGCAAGGGTAACATGACTTTTTATGGTAACTTTGCTTTTATTCATGCACATTTGCTTCCTGACGTCTCTGACCATTTGGGGTCAGATTTGCAGCATTAGCTTCTGTCTTCAGATAATGACAAAAATTAAATGCCTTATAAGTACTGTATCTTTCCTTGGGTCATCTTGTGGGTACAAACTCTGCACCTCCAAAAAGGAACCAGAGGAAATACGTCCTCCTAGAGAGCAGAATCATTCTGTCTGTACTTAGATTATCACTTCTCTCCATTTCTGTGCTACTAGATTGATGTATGACATGATGAATGGGAATTTTCTTAGCTAAAACCAAATACTCTACAGTGAGGAGACGGTTTGAAAACTGCAAACGTGATATATATACACTTAAACATCCTGTGATTCTGCAATTCTATCTCCAGTTGAAATCACCCCAGTCTAAAGCTCTGCAAGCACAATTTCAGGCTGAACAAAGTTTATACTACCATTTTGTTTCCTGATTTTGGACTCATTAAGAAGTAAAACCAGCACGACTTTACATACAAAAAGGTTATCAGAAGTAAATGACTTGAGTTTTGCCCACTGCTAAAAAACATGGATCCTTTTTATTACGTAAATCACATGTTCAATTAGAGCTTCACTGCAGTTAGTAGCATGATGTGTAAACTGATGAAGCCCCATAAAGCAGATGGTTAAGACTCTGGACACAAATAAAAGAACATGTTACACTTCTTTTTAAGTGGCAGTTCTAGTGTACTATGACTAAATGGTAAGGTACTGAATGCAATGTAATGAATGATATGGCAAATGCACTGCAGTGCAAATAAACTGTTATGAGTTACACTTCATTTTAATTAGGCACTCAGTTCACATTCTTCCACACTTTGAATAGACCAAGCAAATAAAAACATGGCATAGTGCTTTGTATACAGATCATGCAGTGCTCAGTATACAGTTCAGTTGCCATGTATTTTTATAAGTATAGAAGCAGTCTGATAACCATAGTATATTTATATTGATGATTGTCACTTGGAAGAGAAAATTTAAATTTTGTTGCTCAATAGAAATAGCTGTTGGAATGAAGTAGGTCACTAAACCAGGGAACTTGTACAAGAGAGAGCAAGAGATAGATCTTCTATAACATCATGTACACTCTACACACCATGAATCCTGTTTGATATTGTCACAATCTGCAGACCATGAAGCTAAGTGCCAAATTAACTGTGGCAGCCTTTCCACTCCTTGGTAGTTCAAAGGTCAGTATCACGTGCAGACTCTTTTTGAAAGTGAATTTATGCTGCTCTTCCAGATGCCCACTACTTTGAACTGACCAGTGCTTCTGTGGCACCAACACCATATATATCTCACACCCATGGAGGTGCTTAGGTGATGGCATTATAATCTTCATTGCCTCTCCTGCAGCCAAAGACAGCTTTTTTTGGGCTAAAAGAAAAATTCTTGGAGGCAATTACATAGGGGGTAAATAGAAGCAACAGCTTTGAGTACAAAACTTACTTTTGCAAAACAGCGTATCATGCTTTAAGCAATTTTGTCCCAGTAATTCAACCCAACTGTAACCGCAGCCTGGGTACTAGCTTATATTCTCAAGGTATTGTATGCAAAAGTGCTATTTATGCCATTTGTGGTAGTGGGACCTATCCTCTAGGCAGTGGATCAATATCACAGCTCATTCTACACAGTTTATTAGTTCTACATTCAATGGTCACAGCTTTTGGCCTGATCTGGTCTCGAATGAAAGATGAGAATGAATGCGAGAGATGCGAAATAAGCTCCGTGTACCATTACCAGGTAATGCATTTTCAATCAGGTTCATGCAGCTACAATATGGTATTTATATCTAACATTCAGGGATTTTAAATGTCTATTGTTAACACATTACTTGAAAGCAAAGAACCATGAGGAACATGACAAGCCTTAGAATCAGCATTAAGTCTAATGGATGGCCCTTAGCAAAGTGGATGGGAAGTATTTGTAAGCAATGAGTTAATCAAATGATCAGAAGGAACAACAACTGCTCATTTGACTTCCACTGTACAGCTACGCTGCTGGAAAAGATCATATTATGTAAACAAGTATACATATAATTGTTACATATATATGTTTATATGCATACATATATAATACAGTACATATATGTGTGTACAGATACATAGATAAAAATACCTGTGTGTATATATATCTCAGACATTTTCAGTACTTCAGGCAATAGCCTGCCATTGACCTTCATGTGGCTATAATTATCAGTACTCTCAATTGCCACATTATACATTTTACTTTCATCTCACTGGTAGAAATCTAGAGTTACACAGGTGATTTTCATTCCCCTCAATTTTGTCAAATCTCACTGAACCTGTGGGCTGAAACCCTTGGTATCTATTTAAGGCAAGTGCATTTGTTCTCTTGGCTACCTAGGTAAAAGAAGCAGGAGCAGGCTCTGTCTGACCTGGGAAGCACTTGGAACAAGCACTTGGAATGCATGGTAGGCAGAGAGTTTTGTGAATGTTTCATGTACTGTAATTACTGGAGTCTGGGAGATGGAGTCTGTGCCAGGTATAGGCTTGCTGGAGAGTGAAGACTTGCGGAAGATGTTTAAGGTTCATGTATAATATGGAAGAGGGAGGGAGTAGTGGAGGTGATGTTGTGGTTTACTTATTTTCTGCTGCAGTTATGAAAACCTGATGGAACAGCTTGGGTAAAGAGGCTGTACTAGAGAGCTCTGCCTTCTTCCTTCTTTTTTTTTTTTCTTTTTCTAAAAGCAAACCCACTAAGATACAAACTTTGATTAATCCAAGTATTTTACCTTTCACTGTGGGCCAAAATTTTAAGCTATTGACATCAGGCAAGTTCTTGTGCATCTACAACCAAGAACAGAGATTTTTCCAGTTGTGTTTAAGCTTTCAAGATTCCTGGAAGCTATAGAGAAGACTTGATTGAAAGAATCAGTACATATTTCATGCAGAGTAAATGCTTTTTTTTGTATTTGCAGGGTCTGCATTAAATGCAGGCAGCACTATGGTATCTAAGTAGTGTTAACAAATTTCTGTATTCTTCATTTTCAAGTATTTCAATTCAATTGACCAGTTCATTTTAAATGGGGTCAATGCTGCATTTTTTCTAATGTGCAGTGATTGGTTGATTTCCCTGTGGCAGTATTAAATTGCCATAGTAAAATGGAGTTCAAAATCCCCTGAAGTAAACGTATAGTGTTATTTTTGACCCTAAGAATGGGGTCAAAATAGCACAAATTACACTTGCAAATAACCTCTTCCTCGAGCCTGAGGTACAAAAGCATAAACTCCAAAGATCAGGAAATGACTGTTTCTACTGCTACAACTAGAAGGTCAACATATTTAATAAAGAGCCTGATATCCAATATACCTTTTTTCCAGGATGTTATGTGTTCATTTTACATTGCTATTCAGTGACTTTGCCAAAATGAGGAAGAGGGAGACAAAAATCTTTCTCATCCTGTTTTATCAAAGGCTCTTGTCACCCACATCACCTCTCTGAGCTACGTATGGTCAACACAGCAGCTGCTTTTTTTGTGGAAGTTGCAGGAAAACATCAATACTTACTGTGATCCCTAAAAGCCACCCAATATGGTTATTGACATCCTTGCAGATAAGGAGCATTGACACAGAAATGCTTTTCTGGTTATTCCTTCTGTCTTGTTGCAGGCTTTCAAAACCCAGGGCATGTCCCTTCTGTGAGATGCAGCAATTGTGGGCTCCCATGGCACACTAGAAGGAGCCTTTTGTCATAAGAACATCCTGGAAGAACATCACAAAAAACTCCCGTATTGTTAGTAGTTTGAACATCTTACACTTGAAACAATACTTTTAGTAAAATGCCTGCATTTACAGGCCTGCAGGACTGGAAATGTCCATCAACTTAGTATTTTCTACTATAAATATACTTATTGTTGCTTCTGTGAAGCTTGGAATGGGATGAAAGGGTAAATATAGGGTATGCTTCAGTCAATACGATGTTACTGTGTTGCCCAGGGAAATCGGCAGTAGTGTGGAGCATTGTGCTAATCTGAGCAGTTTCAAATTGGTTGCAAATTACATGCTATCTGGTCTGCCAATTACCTGTTAAAACTTAATGGTCTTAACCCATTCTTAGCTCACTTGACTAGATGACAGCTATTCAAATTCTTCCCAAGGCTAATTAGGAAAGTGTAATCATTGACTTCTTACCTTTTACTTCATCTCGCTTGTCAACTGCTCACATCTTCATCAGGGGCCTCCAGAGACTTTGAAAACTTACTTGCTTTTTCCTTGTGTTAGTGAGATCTGCCTAACACCTGATCTCCCACCTGTAAACTCTTCTCCTTTGGGATCTACCTCCACAGTCTCTGGACTTTGCTTTGCCCAGTTTCTATGTGTGCCATAGATACCACTAAGTAATACTGAAAATGCTGGTGAATAGAAGTGGTATGCTCTTCTGACCTTTAACTTAAAAATCCCACCAGTTATTCTCAGCTGGTAAGAAGAGTAAACACTCACAGCTCATATCACCACAATACAACACAGATTATAAATTTCCAGGAATACTGGAAAATAAATATGCCATATGATCCATCCAATCTTTCTGATTTTTCACTGAACAAGCAGCAAGTTACAGAAACAGGAAAGGTGTGTAGGAATTAGATGTCCAAAGAGAAGTCAAGAATGATTGCTTCACACAGTGTAGTGAAAAGAACTAATAAGTTGGTCAAAGCAAAGGGCTTCCAGCAAATCAAAGACCTAAGAACTGGAACCAGAGAATTTAGATCAGCCCTCAATGGCAAAAAAAGTGCTCCTTTCTCAGTCAATCAGTTGTCCAGAACGCAAACTATTTAGCTATCTTAATGCAAGATGCTTTAAATCACACTTTACTGTCTCCCTAAAATCTTCTGCTTTCTGTACCTGTGGTCCCACCGGTTTTCAAGCGTTTCTATAAAAAGGCTTGTTTTCCAAACCAGGGGGTCAGCAACACTCTTCAGCAGTGAGAAAGATGCTGCTGTATTAATTGGTGTTGATTGGTGAAGTGGCTGTTAATATTGCCGGAGGAATGGGAGTGGTTTGAGAACTTTTAGCCTGTCAACATAATCTGATAAGAATTAAATCAGAAAAACAAATTTGGTATTGTAATGGCTTTATGGACTTTTGGAATATGTGCTGCTTAACACTTGCAAGAAGTTTCTCTTGTAATTTAGTCCACGTAGCTGTTTTCAGCTGATAAAACCACAACAGGGCCCTCTCATCACAGTAGGAAACTTCCCTCTCCCCTCAGATTTTGAGCAATAACAATTCTGTGGGGTAATAATTATTCCAGATGCACTGTACCATGTAAATTAATCTGTTGCTTTGGTAGTACTACTCCAAAAGCAATGCTGATGGTGTATGCTCAGAATGAGCAAATTAATTAGCCAAACTGTGAAATCAAATAAATCTCACARCAGTGACCTCTGTGTCACTGAATAAAGACAGACATTAAGTTGATGTGTAGTTGCTTTAGTTGAAGTAAAACCAGAACTTAAAAGGGCTAAATGTTCTCATTATTCTGACTTAAAATAGACGTTCAGGCTTGCAATACATTGCTGGTAATGAGAGATTGATATTTGATGTCCGTTTAGCTTTTTGTCTGGGTCTGCTGCAAACAGGTGTATAAAGCAAATACCACAAACCAGAATGTTTCATTGGAAAGCTGCATCAGGGATAAAATCAAAACCTATATAGTTCCTATTGATATCAGTTTGTGTTGTACAATACCTCTGCCATACACGCAAGCTCACTGGAGCTAGCATCTAATTTGGCTTTGTGTAGCACTTGGCCTCTCAGCTGCTGAACTTGGAAATACCCTTCAGTGCTGATGCCTTTATCTCATCCTCTCTGGGGGGGGGGTGAGAGTTTCCAGAAGCTCTGAGGAGCATTCATGATTTCGGATATCAGCAGTACTCTGTTCTCTCCCTTCTTTCTATAATAACCCCAAAAATAAAGCCTGATATTTGCAGCTTTTTACATGGCAAAGAAAGGCAATTTGAGTGCGGTATTAGGGTTGTACAGCAGCATGTGCTCTGCAGGGTTGCAGATGTTATCAGCCATGGTGTTATCAATATATGCTGATGGGACAGGAATTTAGTAATGTTTTGCAAGAAAATGATTACAGATAGCTCAATCTTGTGAGTTTTTATGCTGTCATCATGGAATTACTGCAAAATGAATAACTATTTTTCAACCAAAGGAAAAAAATAATAGTCTTTACTGCATTTATTTAGAAAAGGGCAGAGTGATATGTGGAAAAGTTCATTAGGTTATTCTATCCAGAACTTGATGCTCAACAGTCAGTAAGTGTGTATGATTTACTGCTGGGGACATGTGTAAGAAGTGAAGGGGCTTTTGCCTGAGTGATGCATCGATGGCAGGAATCCCTCACTGGGAAACCTGTGTCAGGAGAGGAGGTTTTGTGGGGTTTAGTACCAATGGTCACTCAGCCAGCAAGTCCCGTCGGAGGCAATTGCCTTGTAATGCTTTAGCCTGCAAAGTCAACTTTGAGTTATTGGAGAGTTTGTTTCCCCTGTTGGTTAAATCCTTCCACATCATAATGGTTACTGAAATCATTCATGCTGGGGGGTTTCCACAGTACGGATTGGAGTGTTAGTAATTCTTTCTTCACCCACTACTCTTCGGCTAGGCTGCAGTAATGATCCTAGATCCTCAAAGCCATTTCATTTTTAGATATCTAATGCTGACCAATTTTAATGGTGCCTCGGTAGGAATTCAGCATCTAAAATCTTGGGTAACTGAAACCATATTAAGTTTTTTCACCTATAATCAGCAAAATAAGGAAGAACACTTCATTCAGCTATGGATGTATTGCTTCTGTGGGGTGAAATCATTAAAAATTGCTGCACTGTCACTAAGGAAGAATATATGTGTATGATGTTGATGTTTACAAGCTAGACATATACTGTATATGAATTGCAATATTCCTGTCCAGAGTACTCGCTGTTAATCCCTCTGGTCAGGAACAATCACTAACTCAATTCCCCCGAGCTGCTATCTCTAGTATTGATAGTGAATGCATTTGTCTGTTGGTTAACTCTGTCCATCTACCTTGCAAAATACATTAATAAATGAAAAGGAATTTTCTGTCTGAGGTGAGACATGACACCTCTATGTCTGGGTATCCATATGCAAGCAGTAAAGTGATTCCTCATATAAGTCTTGAAAGATAGTTGGTAATAGTTTATATATCTTTTACCGAGGAGGGAATGTTTCTGGATACTTTTCATTTTACAGCAGATGATTAATAGTAAGACTTGAAATGTTATAAATTTGGTGTCTTATGAAAGCAAAGGCACCAGTATGTACAGCTGCTGGTTCCTGCCATGCCCCAAATAGAAGGCTGGCATCGGGTGTAATTCAGTGTAGGACTTAGATTAAATGCAAAGACAAAGACCAATAGCGAACTCAGCAGGAGACCAGCGCTTCATTCTCCATGTCCCATTAGGTTTGTAATATGGATACTTTAAGCACTGAGGGTTTTTCCATTAAAGGAACAATATTCCTTTTTAAGGAACCTGTTGGTGATAATTTTCCTTCAGGGACTTAATTTGCACCGTGCTTTCTCTAGAAAATAGCAAACCAACTTTCTTGTGAAGTTTTATTTAATCCTCCTGAAGATGCACCTTTCTCTACTACCTCTGCCTTGGCTGCAGCCTCGGCCAGCTGCAGGCTGGGGTCAGTCGTTGATGAGATGATAATGGTACAAATATCTCCCATACRATATGTGTTTGATGAAGCCAATTTGCAGTGGTTTCCTATAGCCGTTCACTTTCATTTTTTAACTCCTGTTTCAAACCACTTCCCCAATTGTTCATTTCAAATCTACCCAGAAGACTCTCTTCAGAAGATGACAGCTTTGGGATTTTCCTTCCAGATAAAGCTTGTATGTGGAAGTTATTACAAGTAATAAATGATATTTCAGTAAAGTACATTTGATCCAATTCTTCTTTTGACCATGCTGATGTAAATTCATTGAACAATGCCTGACTTACATCAGTATCACTGAGAAGAAAACCAAGCTGGAAGGGTTCATCTGAAATGCAGATAGCAGGGGCAGAGTGGAATAACCTGGTTGGAAACTTGCATAGAAGATTATGATGGGGAAAAAATGTGGGGAAAATTGTCAAAAAAAGAATTCAGCAAATTATTTCAGTTATGCCAAAATTCCATCATTTTGAAGTGGTTAAAATTTTATTTTGGGTATTATTTTGATAAATCTTTGTCTGTAACAGTTTATGAATTATGTAATATTGTACATACTAATACATTATTCAAACCAATATTTTAATACAAACGAATTGGAATAAATAAAAAAAATTTTATTTTATGCTGAAGATATATTTTGACATTGCTAAACCAAATCAGGAAATAATGCATTTCTTGCCTGAAAACCTTTAAAACTCTCCTCTGCAACTGCTGCTAAGCTGCACATTTCAACTTGAACACAATTCTTCAAAAACCTGTAGACCAATTGTAATTTTAATGTTTCCTATTCAGAACTAAAATATACTTCAAGTGCCACTCTCAGATTAGATAAATATACTATTGTTTACAGTTATGATAACCTTAAGATCCTGAAAATGCCTTAAAAAAAGCTAATTACATGCTTTTATTTGCTGTTAGTAAAAACAGAAGAATAACAACCCAACTCATTTCATCCCTACTGTGATTTCCTCTGGGCTAATTAAAGTGTACTTGACTGATATCTTAACTGTGTAGCTATAGGCAATCAAAATATTTAAAGGGACAAGCATCATCTTAGTGCTGTCCTCTCTGTAATAAGCTGTGCTGCTAATGCCATGTATGGGTACTGCTGAGTGGAGAATGTCCCAAGGAACTGCCCTGGAGAAAGAGTCTGTGCTGGACTATCCTGCCAATACTCACACTGGGAGGGGGTGTCGCATCACCCAATGCTGATTGGGGGTAATACCAAGGGTGGCCCTGCCCCAAGCACCTGTAGGACTCTTAGCAAGGCCTCCTATTTCTCCTCCCACATCCTCTTGCTCCAGTACTGGTACCACAAACTCCTTGAAACCATCCTACAGATGTAAACCTAATGGGGTCAGCCAGCACTGCTCTGCCTACAGCAACAAGCTTAGGCAAGCTTTCCCTTGGGTGGCTGTGGAAGCAGTAAGAGAAATAGGATGCTAAAGYTAGAGCTACTGGTAAACACATTGCCCAAGGGTATTGTTGCTCTCCACAGGAGCTTGCAACACCAGCTACTTCCACTCTTCACTTTTGGAGAGGATGGACTCCTTGCTGCCAAACTCTTCTAAAAAGAAGTCGTCTTGTGCTGACTATAGCTATCAATATGTCTGCAGTTTAGGAAAAGGAATCTTCAAAATACTTGTATTCAAAGATCAAAATAGATTTTACACACAAACATATAGCGCTAGCATACATAATAAGTATTTTGAAGGAAATGGAGGTGACATCGAGGTCAAAAAGAGGGTAATTAAACAAAAAAAATCACCCTCTTATTCAACAATTCCCCCTCTATGCCTCAGTGCAAATGGACAGATTTTCATAAGTAATGGCTAGATTAACACTTTTGAATGGCTGGCTAATGTGTTCTGGTGCTGATGAAAGAATGAGCTCTTAAGAAAAGCTGATTCTTTACAAGCAACTGCCATTGACTCTTTTGACATTGACATTTATGTTTATAAGTGGCATGAATAGACTATTCTTCACCTTTAAATGCACATGATATTTTTCTTTCCTATTTTTAGATGCTCCAGCTTGCTGATGAGTCTTTAATGCCAAGATTCAGTGTGTATTAATTTTTACAGCTGTTAAGGAAGAGATATGCTAGAATGGAAATACTAAGTCTTCAGCCCTTCCCTATCATATTATACTATTGTGCTCTGAGGCAATAAATAACAGTGATTCATTCAGAGTATGTAAACCTCTCCATTAAAATACTCAGTAGGCTAAAGAGACCATCAGTGGTCTCCTGTGGTTTTTGTTTTCTTTAAATGTTAATATTTAGCTCATCTTATTTTTTTATCTACCCTAAACAGTAGTGTCTCTCCTACTACTCCTGAGTTAGAAACGGGTATAAGTCTTACTTTTTTGGGCATTCAGCCCACAAGGGATGCCTGAAACCATTAGCAGAAACGGTTTTGTTTGCTTTTATGCTGCGAATACTAATTATGTCTTAACTTCTGTTGTGGCTTTTTCTTATTCTTGAGAAATGAATCTTTTTCCTTTGGTGTGAATTTGTTCTAATGTGATTTTCCTCAAGATCTTTGTCCCCTCCAATAATRTTGTAGCATGGCATATGAATTTCCAAGAGAAAACTGCTTTTCTTTTTCCCTCTTCAGTTGCTTGTAATCCCATGGATTTGCTATTTGTTCTTCTACGTCTTCAAAATACTTTTAATTGTTCTTGTTAGGCCAAACAAGAACTGAAAAGACTTTTGAAGAAACTTCTTGTTTTGTTTCAGGCTATGACCTGAAATTGCTGGAAAAAGAAAATAGTACCATTTTCTGAGTGAAGCTTTGCTATACTAATGAGATTTAAGTAGTATGTATAAGATGTGATCCAACATTTAAGTGCTTAACCCGAAACAGTTCAATTTCATCCATCATCCAAAGCATCTACAATAGCTTTATTCAAGCAGTAAGTGAAAATAATTCCTTCTGTCTTTACCAGAAACCCCAATCAGTGCCCAGTATGTCAGTCAAGGTCTGGCTGTAATGTTACCACTGAGTGGAGCGAAGAGCACCAGGGTTTTGTAGTAAAGTGAAATCTCTCCTGAAGGGCCCTTTTCCTTTTAAAGTTGTGATTGTAGGGGATTATGGTTATTATATTTCTTACACTGAATATAAAAATTCATATCCACTGAAGTTGACAGATGATAGGACTTTATTGAACATCAATAGAAGCATCAGAATTGGCCTCAAAGAGATGACCCGTCTTGTCTCTTGTGTTTTACAAGTTTGTACTTTGAATGACTCATAGAATTTCTGCAGTCATTTGCCTTGTCCTTGAACTTTCCATGTTTCATGTGTAGGAAGAGAAAGAGACATGCTACTAATAGGAAAATTATCAGGCCAATCTCCTTTTTGTTTTTCTTTTGTGTTGATAGCAAGAGTACCGAGTGTCCAAGGTAACTTGCCACTTCCCAAGGTAATGCATCAATTGTTTAACAATAAGAAGTACCATAAGATATACAGCAAAAGATGACTGGGAGAGAAAATCTGTCCTTGGCATGTGTGTGTTCTCTCATGTGTTCTCTCCATCTTTAAACAAACACTAGGAGTGCAGTAAGGGTGCTGAATTAGAGTTATACATTTTCAAGGACAAGTACAATATTATTAGAATAACAGACACATGGCTGACCCAGAAAAAAGAACTGAGGATTTAAAATACTAGAATGTAGAATTTGCCAGAAGACTGGGCAAMATAGAAGTGATAACACTGATAAGGGATTATACAGGATTTGCAATGAAAAACGATCATATTTTGGCAGACAAAGCAGAGCAATTTTGATAGACTGTCAGGGCAACCAAGTTGCTTGTAGGTTTTGTTTTTCTGTATTTCACTTTGATTTAAATTTCCCCTGGTGAATATACTTTAGTTCTTTTGAGAATTGAGGAAAAAACAGGTGTCAGGCTTTCTCCTAAAAAGGATTACTCCAGCCATAGTCTGCAGGCTATGTAGTCCTGGATCTATGCAATTGCAATAAGATTTATGCAGTCATGGGGCAGTTTAAAATGACACCTAAAAATTCACATCCCCAAATTTCATGATAGCTTAACCTTTTTCCACCACTAATACATCTGCCAGAGAGAAAGGGAGCTTCTAAAAGGCAATTGAAAAAGCTTTTTCTATTAGGGATTTCCCTTTTCTCCAAAAGAACATCAGATGGCTGATTTGGCCAAATATATAGCTCTTCTGTGTGGCATTCCCACAGACATCCAAACAACTGCAATAATTACTTAACATAAAGTTGGAAATCTTGTGGTTTATGTTCTGCCCATACCTTTAACCAACTTCTGTCATTACCTCACCTGTGCAGACATCAGCAACTTTTGCTGTAAGGAAGCAGTTAGCCAGAAGCACCATGGCACATCGGTCTTTCCAGTTGTGTTCCTGTGCAAGAGAAACACTTTCAGAAGTTATGATACTGCTGCTAAGACAGGAAATGTTAATACAGCCACTGAAATGTTAATTGAAAGAAGAGTTATTCTTCTATAGACTAATGATGGAGTACAGAGACTGTTTAATTGCAAGTAAGGAAAAGGACCTGCCAAAGTTGGGGACCAGCTTCGGTGAACAAAACTTCTTTATAGAAAGACTGGGTTTGAATCTCTGCACAGAATTTAGTAGCATGAAAACCACCGGTATTTAAGTGTATATTATATAAAGTGTCAGCAAATAATCTATCATGTTGAAGAAAATAACACCTGGAACAATTTTACCAGTGGTTTCCTAGGGACTGTGATACACAGCTGTATCTGCACACAGATCAGATGCACAGGGCCCTGGAAGGCTTTGAGGACAACCGTTCTGCAGATGATAGTACAGCAGAATAGCCTACTTCAAGTAAACGAATTAAAAATGGCTAAAGAAAACCCATGAATAGTAGTCCATGGAATTGCACTGATCTGCCCAACTTCCTCTACAGCCCCTGACTGATGAGAAGGGAAAGTACATGAGCTATAGTGCAATGCCACTGCCATGATCTCCATAGCTATGCACACTCTCTCTCATGTAGAGAAGATTCAGCTTTACATAGAAAAGTCTAGTCAGCTTTCAGTACAGTTCTATGTTTGTAGACCACTCTCATCCTTTCTCAACACAAGTAAGGAACTACCATTTAGAAATTCCTGTGAATTTGGACCAATGTAAATGAAAGCAGATTTGCTTCCACTGAGGTGCTAAAAGACTCATCTAGAGTCAATTAATTTCCTTATAGAACAGGGAAAAAATGGGCTAGTGAGATCAAAATTAGACATTCTTTATTTGCAAATTACAGTTATCTTGTTTTGTTCTCTGTAGCAGTTTTGTGTTCAAGTCTTTGTTGTCCAACTCAGGGTATAGGATTTCAAATACAGTCAAACCTTGTTCTTAAGAAAATCCCCTGTCATTACTGATTACTGCTGCACACTGCAATTGTCTTTTCAGCATTAGAGTCTTTGTTTTGTTGTGAAACCTTTAAAGTAAAACTCATTATCATGCCTGAATAACAAACACAGGCTTTAAAACAGAGAACGCATACTGTATTAAGGGTTGTAACAAGGAAAAAATAGCTCTGCAACTAGCCTAGAAAGATTTACATTACCATTGATACAAAATATTGTTCAAATTCTTTGTGTGTGTTTAAATGGTCATCAAACATAAAAGAAAAAATTTCATTTCAGTTCTCTCCCATGCCATTAGACCAAATTTTGATTCCTCAGTTTGCTTAAACAGTATTTTACACAGCAAATTACAATTTGAGTTTAGTGGGGAATCCCACACCCAAAGGGAATCCTTTTCAGTTGATTGCTTCATCAGGTTTACAGGCAGGTACTAGAATGTGACCTTCCCAACCAAGTCTCTTCCACTGCAGATCCAGAACCATGCAACAGCTTCATCCATGTGCCTTTACAGACATGAAGTGAAATTTTGGCCCTTTGAAATCAGAAGTTCCCATTGGGTTCAGCTGGTCCAGAACACAGTAGTGCTCAACTAATGAATGATTCAAATGAAATAAAATATTTAGGGAGTAACATACTTGAGTAAATTTGGAAAAAGCTACTTTAGATTGTGCGTGCAACACCTACAATCCCTATATTAGAGGAGAATGAATAGACTAACAGTGGTACTACTGCAAATGAAGAGTATCTCCATGAACTCAGAATAATTGGAAACAGAATGTGGGTTTTTTCAATGGACAACAAGTGAATTCATATGCTTTTTACAGTGTCAACTCAGTGAAGCTATTAATCTTCACCAATAGAAGGGAGATGAGTAGCTAGTTAATGAAGTCCTGGTACAGATCTATTGCAATTTTTGAGCTCCAGCATTTTATTGGAAAGAGATTAAAATAATATTTACCGAAATAATTAAAAAAAAAATCTGAAGAAAAAAGTCAGTTTGTTCATGGCTTTGACACTTTTTTAGGCTAAGCTATCAGCTATTCATAGTGATGCTATGTTGTTTAATTACAGGCTGCATTTTCACTTGGAAAAGATTGGTTCAGTTTAATCAAAATAGTTGGCTAGAGGATGACCACTTCTTTGGAGAGGCAGTACTCTTTTATTATACTTTTGAAAGAAAAGATAGTCTTTTTAATGTTTTTGCAAGGTGACATTGAATTAAACATCCCCTTTGAGTCAAAATGACATGGTTCCCCATTCATGTTTTCCAGTCAGTTGAAACCAGGAAACCTTAGTTTTAAGAGATTTTTCCAAGTAAAACAATTGTTGGAATTAATGTTTCTATATAATTTTTAGCTTTCATGAAACTATAGGGTTGAATGAAAATGTTTCACCCAAAATTCTGGAAAAAAATTGGAATATACTTTATGATCAATCTATATGATTAATAAGAGCTTCATTAAAATGCATGTGTAAAAAGAAATCTTTTAAGACTAACCCAATATTGAGACACACAAGGTAAAATTCATATCCTCCTTACTCTGTGGCGAAAATTTCATTGACACAAAAAGGGCAAACGCTTTACCTCTTAGCATTCTCCTAAATCTGAGTTGAAACTGCATTCAATACCTTTGAGCAATTTATCTCTTCATTTATAAAAATAAAAGCATATACATGCATACAACACTCAGTTTTCATAGTAGAACTTGTATTTTCAAAGCAGATTTTAAGTCTCTGTTCAAATTCTTCAGGCCAAGTAAAAACACAGAAAAAAAAAAAATACTCACTTAGGCCCGTATCCAGCCAACTTGCTAAGAATATCTTAGCTATAAACAAATCACAACAACAAAAATCTATGAAGAATGGTTGTAAGGGAGTATTTTTATCCCAGAATTTTGAAATCTTAAGTCTGCTGTGAGTGCTGGGTCTCTGGATGGGTCATTGGATGGGTGTGTGTTGAAGTACTGGGTTTTTACTGAAGGTAAATGAAGAGTGATGAAGCTGTCAGCCTGACCATGTAAAATTCTGTGAATTAATGCAGCTGCACTGGTTTTTACTGGGCTGTGGAAGAGGTCACAAATACCTTCAACTCCCAGTGCAATCAATGGTTGATTTTGCATTTTGGTGCCTTGCAGGATGCATTTCAGCACCTCCTGTAAACCCAAGCACGTGGGCATAGATTTAGGCAGCTCAGTTAGTGACTCATTGTAACCATCCTGATAAAATGCTGTGATAAAGAAGCTAAATCTCAATCAAATGATTAGAGGCAAGGCCAACACTGTAATTTGATAACTTCCATCAGTTGTTCATGTTGGTGCACTGATAAGCTGCTTCAGCTAGTGGCAAACCAAGTGGGTTAGGGACCATCCAGGTGAAGTTCATGATATGAAGGGGCTTCACATGCTAAGAATTAGGAAACAAATACAACCCTTGCAGATTATTTACATTTCAAAAGATGTTCTGAGGAATCAAAGTGCAGTAAAATACACAGAGGAGACTCCCCCCCTGCCCCTTATAAAGCAGCAACTGCTAYGGTGCAGATGGTTCTCTGCTAACCCATGCCCCTGCTGGGAGGGCAATAACAGGTAAATTTATGCAGCCATCATCCTCAGACCTGCCCTCCTGGGACTGTTTTGCCTGATATAGGGCAAAAATAGTGCTCCATGGGCAGGGCTGAGTGTGGTCCAGCATCATGCCACAGGACAGCTCTGCTGTCACAGGTGAGGCTTGCAGGAGCTTTCCCTCCTGTGAAATGAAATGGTTCATACTTCCTTTTTACCTACAGGAATATTTGGTTTTAAACAGATCCCCGTTTCTCAAAGAATATGCTAAATTAAGCCACTCTTAGAAGGTATTCCAAGGTATCAGGAATTATGGCTTTATTGAAACTAAATATGAGTTACTTCTCCCTACTGAATCCAAGATACAAGCTGCTATGGCGTTTCTAGGAATTCATAATTATTATTATTTCCATTCCATATGGAACTTAATTGTAAATCTGCCAATGAATTTACTTCAGCATTGAACTTGCCTGCCTGGATGAGTTTGGAATTTATTATTTCAATTTTATTCCCAACACTTTTTGTAGGAAATATTTTGTATTCTTTAGTGAAAGAACTCATACTGAATTTACAGCCCTTTCTTCATCAATAAATTCAGAAAAATCAAATTATTGTTAGGCATAAAACCCCAAATACTATATTATTAAAGTACATTTTGAGGCAAGGCATCATCTTGTTTTATGAGGTGGAGTTCAATGCTAGAATGCTGTTAGAGCCTTGTATATGAGACACTTGCAGTGATTTTTTTTTTTGTTAAAAAATTGGTATGGGAAATAAGTAATTACGAGTCGATATTTTTACTACTATTAATTTGCTTCTGTTTGTGTTATTTTCAGTGCTTCCATTTTTATTTCTCTTTGTACTGGCTATTTTTAATTAGGATCCAAAGTTGAACATATTACTCATACTGATGAGTAGTAACTGCCTTRTGCAGCCTCACTGTTTTCAGGAAGCTATTTTTGCAAATAAGCACTGACCRGTGCTGTTACAGGAATTACCCTTCCTGGCAAGGAGGGGAAGGCTGAGGGTGTGTGCCGTCTACAGGCTCCCTGTTATACAAAGCGTACTTAGTCCACCGAGAGCTGGTGAGATTCCTCATTAGGAAAATGGAAAGAATGAAAAATCCTACTATATTTACGACTACTATATTCCTCCATCACTTGCACCATCAACAACAATCATGCTGACTTAAGAGCCTTCCCTGGAAACAAGGACAGAACAGGGCTAAATATTGTTCTGAAGTGGCTCTGAAATAAATTACCAGAATCAAGGCATTTTACATAGAATTTTGTAAGCTCTATATGATAAAATGAGCAGCAGGATGGAAATCCAGGGTAGGCTAAACAAAATCAAAGCAATGGATGCTTTATACCTAGTGGCCTGTCATATCCATCCTGTATCTCACTAAGATAAACCTGTAGCTTAAAATGCAGCTGAATTCTAGGCACAGACTAAAAATTATAAAATGTAAAGGTTCCCCAAAGGGCACTGGAAGGGTCTACATCCGTTCATTTAGCCATATGTTAATGAAGAGAACTGTCGTGTTGGAGTATGTATTYCCTAAAAGACCCAACAACAGTACAGCGGTCTTAATGCCAGAATTGTCAATATTCAAGGCCAAAACCAAATCATTATAAATTTGAGGGTAAAAAGTAAAAAAAAAAAAAAATTATCTTGTTTGGACCAGAAATGGATGATTTATTAATTTGAGCTCCTTCTGAAGTTTTTTCTAACATGAGGAGTGTTATATCTATTCATGAAACTCTGCAAAAGACTCGAGTCCAATATCAATCCTAAGGAGATTAAATACTTAAGCATTATACTGTCCTCTAAATTAAGGAAGTTGTATAAGCTTAATTTCCAGAGGATTCTAAATGTGATTAAACTGGATATGCCATGATTAAATATCTTGCTGCTATCCATTTCTGGGTGGATTAACTCTGTTAAAATGAACTCTTCCATAATATTTATTTCAGATAACTCCCTGGGAGATTTCTTATTCTGTGTTTTAGAATCTCACCCATATTTTGGCAGTTTTGCACAGAAAATAGAAAGTCTGACTGAAAGCACAGATATTACAGAAATCTACTGAAAGCTCATGGGTACTCCTCAGACTTGTATGCTAGCACCAGCCCTCTCTTGGCAGCTGCATTAAATTATAGGGGAATCTGCTTTGCACAGTCTGGAGCTGAGGCTTCTCATTTTCCACCTTTGGAGATTGCTACTGCTGGATTCTCTGCTCCATGCCTCCATGACTTGCCCAGTATCTGTTCAAGAAAAACCTCACAAAAGCCTTCATACAACTTCCCACCAGTCACACCTCTTTCACAAAACTGGTTTCTCTTCTTTCTGTGTCTGACACTGATATGTTTAAATGGGCAAAATAGTCTTTTTGTAAGAATTAAGAGGTAATTGCACCTTGCACTGGGATTTGCAAAGAGGTCCAAAGGGTTTCTTTGTAGCCTTGCATATTTCCCTGTGCTTTACAAATGTATTGAACCTTATTTTTCCTTGCTAACTTGTAGACTGGGAAATATTAATTTCATGTAATTCATTGTCATGAGATTGTGAGGGATAACCGAGAGCTCCAGTTTCCAATATTCCTTAAATGAGTGCATTGCATGAAAGTTTTCACTGGCCACAATGAACATTTTGGGAGCATTATATGCTTCCAGAATTGCAACAGATTGCAGCATGGAAAATGTCCCCTTTTAATAAGATTTTTAGATGTTAACTCTTGTCTGAAAGAGGGAGAAGTAGTCCAGCCCTTGTGGTCCCTGTTTGTGGAACCTCCCACTCCACTCCACCACGCTGTGATTCGCTTCACTCGTGGCTGATCTGTGCATTAAATTTCACATGTGAGAAACATTTCTTCAGTTACACATTTTCCCCTGGCAGACTCTACTTTTCCTTACTCTCGCATTAAATGTAGGATTTGCTGGATGTGAACAGAGGTGAAGGTCCATTGACCTACTGCTGGCAGCAGTTATGAGAAGTGTGTCCAGGAGGATAGAGGCAGACCTGGAATAAGCTACACAAAACTTACAAAAATACATTTAAATCTGCATCGAGATAGAGTAGCATCCCCACTCAGAGTTGCAGAGGACCTGGATCAAACAAATATATTTACTAATTTACCCTGTAAAATTACCCACCACAAAAATTCAAGAAGGCTTGTTCTGTGCTTCCACACAGATCAATAAGGGTATAGCGTATGCTTTCTCATTTATCTACTCCRTCCCACCGCTTCGGAGTACAGAGACATGTAGGAACCATTTACCAATTTTTTAAACTGCAATGATATTAATGTATGCAATTTTTTATATACTCATTATCCATTTATTACAAGGTGAACCACTCTGAGTTCATTAGTCAAAGCCAGCTAAACTATTGCTGAGGTTACTGTTGATGCTTTAATGGCTTTTGTTGAGTTCATCTATTATTCTTATCCTCGGTGCTTTATAAACATGAGTTGTTCCCTCTGTAATAGCTACCTCACATTCTTTCTTTCTCTGACCTCATGTCTATATGTATATATGTATGTATTTGGCTGGCTTGCTAGTTCTGCTTTCAGCTGGCCTGATGGATAAATCATATACAGAAGAAAGGTTTTTAAGCCACTAGTTTTGTTCTTCTGTTTAAAGCCAGTTCAATTCAAATAAACATCAAATCTACCTCACTGCATCTGCTTGTCAGATAGGTGAATGTCGAAAATCCATAACATATATGTACAAACGCTCAAGACTGCAAAAATCAGTAGTTTGGTCAACACCCTTTAAAAAAATTGCCCTGACACAGGGACTGTTCAACAAAACTTGGGAAAATATAGGAGAGAAAAAAAAAAAACTTTCAAAGAATGAGATACTATCGTACTACATAATATCCTTCATTCCCCCAAATCCTATCTCACGGGGAGAAGATAGCTCACAGAAATGCCATCTCATCGGAGTGAAAGTAAATAATGCTCTCTCCTCCAAGTTTCTTACCCCAAATGCCAATGATCCGGTCAACATAAGAAAACTGCCCTAAGCACCTGCTCACAATGAATGAAAGGTCTGTCAACAACAAAGTTAGCACTATTCATGATCTGATTTTGGATGAAACACCAGACCTAGCCTGAAGCACAAGGACCTAGTTTAATGTCACCACTTCAGCTCAGTCCAGTATTACAAGTTTCTCAGTACAGTACAAAACAAGCCCTCCAGAAAAGAAGCAGAAGCAGCAATCTGTCAGATATTTACTGAGCCTTTCCTTAACTCACTCTTGCATTGCTGTCCCCAGCACCTGTCCACAGAGGCATGGACTTGGGCTCTACTACATACCAGTGAAGAGGGCAGCCCATGAGGGCTTATTTGTCCTACAGAAAGACGAGATTTTCTCAAGCTCACTGGCTTGCTTTGCATACTGACCACCCACTGATCTGTGAAAGATAATGCTGATATCCGGCTGGAAAAATTAAACTTTGCTTATTCTTGTTTCTGTGTAGAAAAAGGTACTTTTCTTACATGGCATTGCAAACTCATATGTGCGAGATAATGGGCTAACCTGAGCACCTTATCGCTCAGACCTATTGCTGAAGGTTCAGAAAGCACACACTCAAATATGTGCATTTCATGGTAATTCAATTGAAGTTAGAAGCTGAAAATGTTGGGTTTTTTCATGGAATATGCACAGTCCTAAATAACCGAAAGAGAGAMCAGGCTGATTTGAGCAAACATGATTTTTCAGCCCTTTTGTAAGACAGCTGTCAAATGGGAAAAGGATCTATTGGCAATATGGCTACTGTTGAGTTAGCTACGATATTCCTCTCTCCCTGTAATTTTCCTTTTCACCTGCCAAACCTATCCATTTATATGCTTATATCCTGTTATTATATAAAATCAGGATGACAAATTGTATGTCTGCAGCCCTCTTTGTTCCCATTCTACAGCCCAGTGAACATTCCTGGTGTACATCAGTTTTATGTGAATGTAGGATGTTTGGTGTTTGTGAAAAATGTTGCTCTGCATGATTCATTTTACTGCAGCTAATGCCAGGGAAAAAAAAAAAMACACAACACCTCTATTGAAAATAATAGCCTGCTTCTTGGACTTTGCACATATATTTCTTTTGTCTGGTTGTTCTTTTGTTTAAGCCACTATCCGGGTGGAATAATCAGGTCTCTACAAGCAGAAACCTATCAACTATGGCATTATATATTATGGTTTCTAAGCATCAGTCACACATGTCAGYGTACGGGGTTCGTGCCTTATTTATTTATTTTCAGGTTTCTAAAGCTGCACCCATCAGCAAGCCCGGGAGCCAAGCGCAGCCTTGGCATGGGCAGAGGTGTGCCGCAGGGGAAGGGCGGTGGGGTCCAGCTCAGAGGCAGAGCATGGCCCCTTTGATTCATCCTCCCTCGGTGACAAGGCAGATGCTGACACGATCGGCATGTACTTACGTACAGGAATAACTGTAAAAGGCGGAGATGAAATCTTGGTTCCACTTGCATCAGGCATAAAACTCTCATTGACTCCGTTGGGGCCAGGATTTTATTCCTGATATGAATTTTCTCTGTCAGACAATTTAAAGATGCTTTTATGAGGAAAGGAATCTCGCCATCTAAAATACCATGTTTGCAATTCTGGAAATCTGTGACATATGTTTTAAGAGTGTGTCATATTTCCTACTGGGAAACTTTATGATGCCAGTAGCATTGTGGGAAGATAGCTTCACGGAGGCTGCGATAAAGAAGCAGAGATATTCAGTGATGGTGCTGGAGGTCATTTTGAAGTTACAACTTTTTCTGTTTTTTAATCGACTTCCTAAGCCTCACTGTGTTGTTTAAGTAAAAAAGAATTGTTGGTGTTTTTCTTTGGGCCTCTTTCATTCAGATCTAATACTATTTCATGTACTACTGAAAGAAGCCATACTTGGTTCTTTCATTTTTGTGGATTTCTTATTTATTCTACTTYATTATTTCAATAACGCACTAAGGACCTGATCCAAAAGCCTTTCAAAGCAATAGGTGGATTTCCCTCTGGTTTCAGTGGAGCCTGAATCATTAATATGAAGAATTTTTTTTTTTGCAAGTGCCACAAATACTCATGCGCTTCTGCATCTTTAAGTCTGTAATTGAAAATAACCCACTTTACATTGCCTTTGTTTCTTCCGTGAAGCTAGCCTGTCATATACCAAGTGTGCAATTATCAGCAAAATACCATGCAGTATTTTGTGGTAACACAGTATATATCTTGTGTCACTGCTCTATGTGAGTTTAGCACAAAATATAACCCTATTAAAATTACAATGCATTTATCACCTAGCTCGGTTCAAAGAACTCACAAGCTGCAAAGAATTTAATTAAAACATGATGATTTAATAGGCAGGCTCCATCTATTGTTTACTCAGGAGGTTGAGATTCTGTTTAAAATTAGGTCCCAAATTTAATTTAGGCTTCCACCAACCTTGCCATAGAAATGAGATTCCTGTAGAAACAACAGACAGTGAGAGCGGGTCCTTTCCTCTTCCATAGCTACGGAACAGTTTGGGAAGTTGAAGAAGGTGGTGTCTGCATTTCTATTCTGTGAGGATCATGCGAAAAAGAGTGTATTCACTTGAAGGAGGTTTCAGTGATGCTCATAAACTGAAGATGGGGAGACAAAGTGATCCTGCCTGCAGCGTGGCCCAAGGAGAGGAAGCCTGGCAGGGGCAGCCCCAGGAAAGGTTCATGTTGCCTCTTCCCTCACCTTACCGAGGCCCTGGAGACTGCAAGCAGAATTTGTCAGCTTGAATTGCTTTGTTTTGTGCTAATCATCTTTTCCGTTTTCAACTAATGGGTCGTTCCCTGAGGCAAAGGTCTTTTCAGGACTAAAGCTGGTTTTAATTTCTTTCCCGGGCTTACGATACCCAGCTTGCAAAAGGATACCACAAAAGGTCCTTAAAATGCATTTTATAAGAACAGCTTTTCATAAAAATATAACTAGTAAAGAAAAGGTGCTGCAGCACAGCAAGTCCCGGGAGAGGAGAAAAGAGTCACTGCTGTTTTGTACAGCACTGAATGTTTAATAGCACCGGAGACCTACAAAAAACGGGCTCCTCCTCAGTGCCGAGCGCTTTCTCGCACCCGTATACACAGAGAGACGTTTTCACGCCTGCTCACCAGCACCGCTAAGGTTGGCATAGCCTCGTCCACAATTGCCTTTCAATAATTTCATTTATCAATTACGCAAAGCAGCCGGCACTGGGGAGCCGTACCTGCAGGAGCATGCCGCCACGAAGGACTTGGGGGGCCGTGCATTTTTAACACTCTCTTCTTCGCAAGGCAAATATATCTTTCTTTATACAGATGGATCTTGGTGTGACTCAAGGAAGATATTGTACATGACTTCTATAAACAGAAAAAAATGTAAAAATCTTGCCATGAAATGCATGATTTAATGTACATAAAAGAAAAGGCACTGTGCCAGTTTCTCAGTTTCTGTCACAGTTTTAATGAAAAGTGATTCTAGCATTTGAAAAATCTTAAAAGCTGTCCCAGCCAAATGCCATGTTTCTATATATTATCTGAGCTGTAAATCTAAGTTTTAGTAGGATATTACCTACATCGCTTGATAAAAGACACTATTTAATAATTTCTTATTATGAAATTAATTCTTATTTATTATAGCCATAGCTATATAATGAAATATTTTGGGGAAATTTCCTCTACATTGCAAAATGATCCATGGGAAAAATATGTTAATTCAGTTTAGCTGCACAAACCTATTATGTACTCACTGGTAATGTACTGCAGTCCTAATTCACTGAATCCAGCAATCTGCTTCAATAGTCAGTACATGTGTTTTCTCATCAGAGAGTCCAGCTTTAACATCCATACCTTGACTCTCAGCAGAAAATTGAAGCTGAAATGCCTGCTGTGTTTTGCATATCAGTAACCCAGATTATTCAAATTCACAGCTCTAAAACCACTTGTGCCCATCTGGCTTTTGAAAATTGAGAATTCTGCCCTTGCCCTATGTCCAAGGAAGGGGTTTCGGTCCAGCACACACAGGCTATGTCAACACCACACGTGCTTACAGGAGTTGACCAAATGCATTATAAATCCATGGGTTTGGAAACAAAATATTTAAGCGGTTAATGCGGACTGCAGGGAACAGGGAGGGCGTTGCGGCTGGTGGTGTCAGTGATTGCCTGCAATGCCCAGGCTACCTACAGACGTGCTGTGGAGAGCCGTTGGTTGGTGTTATGAAGATGGCTCAGCAGCCCACACCTCCAGTCCATGCCACTCTGTTGTTTTAGACTACCTTTGGGTTAAGAGACCATTTCTTCCTCCATGTTCAAAAAGCGCTGGTCCCATTTTTTATGTTACCCTGAGCTGACCAACAGCTGAGGGCATGGTGTGGTGTAACCCACACCCACCCGGCTGGTCCTGGGCACCGTCTCCTTTGGAGGGAGCCCGGGGCACTGGGAGCTCCACCAGGTACTTTAGACACCCGCAGGCTCAGGTCACTGAGTTTTATGTCGCCGGTGGGTTTTGCCACTGTTTATAGGGTTTAATTGTGATTTTAGCGTAACTTGGCCAGGTGCCTGTTCCCTCGCCTTGGTGGGACTCCACTCTGCTGAGAACTGCAGACTGTTTCTGCTGAATAGAGCTATAAATTATTCACATTACCTTCATATAGCAACTTATTGACTACAGCATTGTAAAGTAACCTATTAATGTTTTAAGCATTTCACTTTATTTTAATACAAGTAAATTATTTAGGAAATGTTAAAATGCTTTATGCTTTGACTAATGAGAAGGAAAAGTGTACACTACATCTTATTTTAATTGGATGTTTACCCTATCCTGTAGAAATCAGGCATTTATTATTTCATACTTAATTAACTATGCATACAACCCCTGATGGATATGCATTCAGTTTTTCCACTCGATCTAGTCATTAAGAGCCATAAATGTGCAGATTATTTTTACTTGGAAATACCTGAAAACCAGAATAATTTTGTAACTTGGTCACCATATAAAGAGTCAGTTACTGTATCACTGATCATACTGATGCATTCGGTTTTCTAAATTAATGCAAGTACATTAAATTTGGGATAATGTAAATTGATTAAAGTGGTGCAAAACTCAGTCAACCTGAAATGAGTGATGTCTTTGAGTCTCTCTTTTATCTTTGTTAGCAGAGAAATATTCTGCAAGATTATTTTTATTATGTCATAGTACATTATAGTCATTTTTATGCAATATTGCAGTATTGTATGTGGACTTACGGAATGTTTGCAGTATTTCAACGCTGTCTTGATTGTCTTCTGGATAAAGATGTGGAGTATCCACTTTTGTCCTAAACCATTTACTTACATCACAAATAACATCTCAACCATGCACAGAATAAAGGGCCTAGCAGTAAGCCAAATTTTGCTTTATCCCCCACCTGCCCAGGAGAGCTTTTTCTTAGAAGAAATAATCAGAATTAAGTTTGTGAAGAACAACAGAGCAGAGTCTCTAAAAATGCAGTCCCTGCTTCACTTTAAGGAGAAGACAGCTGAGTGCTGCTCCTCGGCTTGCAGCAAAACTCGGTTTTAGCTCAATCTTGTTATTATTTCTCTTATTAATGTTTTCATTTTGTGTCCCAGATCTGGAACCTATTGATTAACAAACATCTAAGCTAATGCCTGATCCTGAGCAATGGCAATCTGGAAGTCGGGAGCAGTTTAATGCTAAGAGTGTGTTTCAGGTGAGGCCTTTGACAGACAAGTCATGTAATATGCTGTAATGTTGTACCAGGGAAAAAGAGTTGGATGATGACTACAGGAAAAAGAGAGCCATAAAAGACCAGGCAGCAGATTCTTCCTTATGTATATTTGATCAGCCAGCTGTTGTGGCTGAGTTTCCTTACAACGGTCATATTTTCTTCTAAAATAAAGAACTTGAGGCTTCAATCTGAGAAGCAGCAGATTAGAAAGAGCAAGTTTCTAGCCAAAGGAGATGTTGGAGGTGGAAATTAAAGCAAAGGAAACCTGCAGACAGCACGGGACGGTGCCGGTGGTGGTGAACGGCTGAAGAAGCTGGAGCAGACTTGAGAATGAGGATGGCAGACAACTTCCAGAGAAAGCCAGTGACACCCCATGCTCAGGAGCACTTGAATAATGGGGATGTAGTTGCTGTGGCTTTTGCATTTTTCAGTGCGAGTACTTTCTAACCACAGAAAAGCTGTGAAACWGTAAATAGCCCACATCACATTTATATTGACAGCCCTGCCTCCGAGAGCCCTCCTAAAGCTTCCCCTGGCAAAAGAAGGTCTGAACAGGCAACATCGGTAACAGGGGCAAAAGTAGCACTAATAAAGCAAACTCAGGTCTGGTCTGATTTACCAGCCATTAACATCAGAGCATAAACCACTGTCACATCAGATTGCCTTATGCCAGGTCCTGATTAGATGAAGTGGAGGTCAATGAAGAAACAGGGCTCTTGCCCCTTGCAGAAGTTTCACAATGTTGGGTTGCAGGAATTGAAGCAAATTAGTCTTTCCCATCCTGTAATATCTTAGCAATTTTCTTTAAACCATCCATTTAAAAACTGGTTTCCAAATTTACCATACAGGCTTCATAAAACAATTATAAGAGTGCAAACAAACCCCATCACACTGATGCGCTAATCACCCTCCAGGCTCCTGATCTTTTGGGTTGCCTTCGTGTTGCAAAATTGAGACTTAGAAGTGAGTTCCTGCCTCCATGTGCTGTAGGAAATGGACATTTACAGATGCACACTTTACTTGCGTGTAGATTTTAAATGCACAATTTACCTGTCTGTAACCAATTTTGTCCTCGTGGCAGCTGAGTTTTAGAAGTTTCCCAGATATTTCCAAATTTTCTACTTTCTCCAGGGAAAATATATTTCTTCTTAAGAGTGGTTATGAAATATAGTATTAGTCTATACAGCACTGATGCCAATAAGGACTCCTGCTGAGATTTCAGCATGACTTTGATGGGAAGAAATGCATCCCTGTGATAAAGACTAAAACAAAAAGCTACATGGAGTGTTCAGCTCGGAAAGGGAGCACAGATACCTCAGTGCTAGTGATCTGTTTAGTCCAGAGGTAAAGCTGAAAAAATCCTGCACTAAACACTGACGTTATGCGATAAACCTGACTGCTCATTTCTTACTCTTCAGCAGGAAAAAAGGGTGATTTCTTGATACCTGTCTTAAAAAATGTTGATATAAGAATATTTTCAATTAATATTCCTGCTTATTTTGTTCACACCACATTCAGGACTTTTGATTCCTAATATGCTCCTGGATTCATTTCTTCCCTGTGTCTGTACATTCCATGGGCAAATTAGCCTGAAAATGTATTAATTGTGCACGCAGCCCTTTCTGTGGTCCTGGATTATCCCTCCGTTTTCACGTTGTGTAAAAGGCAGAAGGACGTCTAGTTTTCAGTATCATTCATAAATCATTTTTACTCACTTGTAAACCTGCTGCAGAATAAAGGATAACAGCTCTATTGCACTGTATTAGCCCATTGCCGGCAGCTCCTTGAAAGAGGTTTACATGCTATARATATCATGGAAAATGTGCCGAGAGGAAAACTGTTACCTCTTTACAGATGGAAAAAAAAGCCGTGCCAAACTGTGATGAGCTCATGTTTTCCTGGTTTGGGGTTTTTTTTCCCCAAAAATGCAGGTCCACTGTTTGAACTCAGTACAAGACTCAAGCTTCTTCTCTCCTAATTAGCAAAGTAACATTCCTGAGTGCAGCAGAAGCTGTGTGCGGCCAGAACTTTTCCTGATCTTACCGAGGCAATCCCTCTAAGAGCTTTCCTATTTTTTTCAGAAATATAGAAAAATGGAGACATAAAGAAAAGAACATATTAGCTATTTTTATCACTTAAGCCATTTTGGTCAAAACTGACTTTTTAGAGATGAAAACCCAGCAATCTAGATACAGATGGATAAGAAAAAGGCTATTTCCTATCCCACAGCAATTCTTTATGTCTTGAGATGTCAACAACCTTATCATTCCTATTGGGGATGAAGTGGTGCTCTGAAATAAGAGGGAAAAAGAGTTCCGCCAAAGAGTCACAGCCTTATGGTTGAGATGCTTAATCAAGATCGCCAGAACTGTAGCAAATGCAGGTAAAGGGACCTCAAGAAGCCATTTATTTCATTCAACCCAGAGATAGGATTAACCATGTCATACCTGTCCTTAGAAATTTCCAATGATAGAGATCCCACAGCTTTAGAATGGAAATAATTGTATTGCTTAATGGACTTTCCTGTTAAAATGTCTTTTTTTTTTTTTCTCCTGGTGTTCATCCTGCATCTTTCTCCCAGATGTTTCTGTGGCAGAGTGGGGAATCGGTTGCCTTTGGTGAAGTCTGCCAGTTGTGCTTTAACAAGTCTGTTCTTCCCTATTTACACCACAGCAATATCAGGTTTGTCGTTAGAAACGTCATTTAAGATTGACAAAATTGGTAAAATTCTCCACTGGGGACTTGGTTTCTTTCCTGCTTAGCATTTGATGGAAATCCTGCAGGAAAGTTCTCGTGGCGTTGCAGAGTCGAAGTTGAGTAGATCTGGAAACAGTTTGGGAACACGGCAGAGCAGGTACAGATAAGCGCAGGACGAGTGCATTCACCATCAGCACTATTACAGACCACATCAATTCCTGAAACCTTAAAAAAGAGGTAGTTTAAAGAAAAGAAATCAATTCAGTTCACTGTGAAGAACTTGCCCAGGGAGAAGCAAGCCSGTGCTGCGGCAGTGCCCGTTTCGGGAGGTATGTTTTCCCAGCTACAGCAACAGCCGGAGAGAGCAAAGTGTTTGAGGTGCTCCTCTGCGCGGTTGCCAACACAGGGCATGGCTCATTGAACGACAGCCCTCTTCTCTCTTTCTAAGAAATTCTATTTTTGTCAGGTGGATTCAGGCAGACTCTGACACTTGTGACTCGATGTAGTGCTTTTTCTTTTAAATATAGGCTCATTTAAACTAATCAAGAAATCATGATTTTTCTGATTGATTTGTGACCCTCTGAAGCATCTGGGTGCTCTGTGTTCTTCCTCTTTGTAAATATGTATTTAATCGATTGATTTAGATCTGAATTTGTATATGTGTATATATACATAAACAAAAAAAATGAAGGGGGGACACATACATATATATGGCTATATATATACAAAGGTTTAATTATTTCTAATAGCGAAGACATTCATTTCTGTTCATTATAATATAATCTTTAGGACCTATTTTTTACATCCAGCCATATGGTGCTGTGACGGATGGCTGAGCTGTTTGCGTTCTTCACAGTTTACCATATACGTACTTCAGATTTTGTGTTTTACATAAAAAGATACATCTGGGCGGAGGCAGGGGAGATCTGCTTGCTGGTGCCCTCCTGGATGCCACTTTGTGGCAGGGGACCCGCCGGAGGGATGGGGACTACTTCTGCTGGGACAGCCAGGGAAGGAAGGCAGCCTGGGAGCAATGGGCGAGACAGAGGGAAAAATCCCTGGGAAAAGCTCTGGGTGCGTTGGCAGGAGGGAGCAGGTTCGTGCAGATGTGATGGGAGGAAGATGGCTCTTCCCTGGCCCGGGATGAACCCTGTGGGGCTGGTTCAACCTAGAAGCCATGAAACCTGCTGGATGGCAAAGCAGGGCTTGCAGGAAATCACTAGGTGGGCTGGTAGGGAGGGGATTCATCCCACCCTGGATTTTCGCTGCTTAAGGAATTCCTCGCTGCTCTTTGGAAAATAACCAGCTTGCTGTGTCTGGCCCAACGACTCTCCTGTGCATTTATCAAGAGTTGCTCAGGAGCTGTGTCCCCCTCAAACATCTGATAAATGCCATCGCTCCCTATCGCTTCCGCTGCCCCCGGTCCCCCTTCTGTGTCCTCCACAAATCACCGTGACGTGAGCAAGCCCAGAGCCCGGACCCTGGTCACCCCGGTGCTGACCAGCTCTTGTATAAGGAATTTGTGTGATCACATGCAAAGAAAACCCTAATCTAGCATCTACCAAATTACCGAGGGGTGATTAATGGGCGTTTGTCAGAGCCTTCTGCAGCTGGGAGGGAAAATACTGCCTGCTGTGTTGTATGAGCTGTTTTCTCCTCACTCCTTCCTCTTTTTAAGATGGCTAATACCTGAAAGAACATAAAAGGGACAATCTTTCGGCTTTGAAAAATGGACCAGCAAGAAATGTTCTCAGGCAGTATTTAGAGCGCAGGATGGTATGGCATCTCCTTTCCCTCTCAGCTTCCCTGCCCAGGACTTGGCCATAGCACAGCCTATTGCTGAAATAGCTGGGCTGTGGGTATATAAAGGGTTTCCGTACTGAAACGTATCAATGCCTCTGTTAATTTGGTGTAATAAAGAGGTTTTTGTCTTTCTCTCCTAACACAGCTGCTAGTCTTCACATAAATATAAAGATTCTGTACTCTTATCATCGCATAAGATTTCAGACTACAGTGGTAGTTAAATACTGCATATCTCTGTAGGAATAAGGTTTTCCCAGGCAGAAAAGACCATTACATAGACTGCTTATCCCATCTAACACTGTATGTCTTTTTTTAATGTGAAAAAGATGCTGCCAGTTTTAAAACTATTCAAATTACTTCTCCCTAAAGGCCAGTGAAGCCAGGACCCTGCAGCCAGCGCTCGCAGCCTGGATTCCTGGCCCCCAAAATCTCCACTGACCCCACAAAGTGCTCCCAGCTCTGCGCTGCACTGAGTGTGCCCAGAGCTGTAAAAGGAGAGCAGAAAATGGAAGGATGTATTTGGAGCAAAGCCGAGCCCGTGGGCTGAACCCACCCACCCCCGAAGGGCTAACGGTGGGTAGGTGGTGGGTCTTGCCCTCCTGCTCAGCTCTCTGCAGTGAGTTAGTCCTTCTGCAAGAAGGAAAATCTTCGTTAATCCAAGTGGCAGCTGCAACCCTGGAGCCAGAGCTCATCCCAGGTCTCGTTGCTTCAGCCACAGCAAAATACTTTGCAAGAAGTTGCGTGGAGCTTGTTGCGTTAGACCACAGAGCCATGATGAGGGAGATAGAGATCTTATTGCATGCAGACGTGCATGCACGATATCACTGTACAACAGATAACAGCGTGAGAAAGTTAAATGAAAGAATTTGGATAATTCTTGTCCATCAATCACTGTGCAATTTTATATTTAGTCATATTCCAAGGAGATATGCAGGTCTGCTGTATCACAACTAAGGTAGGACGAACTGGCAGAAATCCCTAGTGTGGTTGTCCGGGGAACCAGGTAATAGTATTAGAAAATTTTGCATGCAAAAATTATCTGTGATACTGAGCGTTTTTACTGCAGATCATGTCAGGGCCTGTTGCTACCGGTTAATGCTTAGGAAATAAATTGTAAGCAGTATTAATTTTTAAAGGTCGCAGTGTGGTTAGGTATATATTATGTAGCCTGTTGTGCATGTATTTTATCACGCTCGGCTGAGTGGGTTTATTTGCTGCCTTCTTTGAAGGCAGAGCATCACTCTCTGCATTCCTTCCCAAACCTTCCTGCACTGCGGCAACGCCACATCACCGAGATCCCATTTCGATGGGCGGCAGAGGTGACCATGGTAAACTCTTTGGGACRGGCTAATCTTCTCCTTCTCAGGAGGACTGCACTGTGGCTTGACTCCAGCTGGAGGAGCTTTGTTGACATGTAGTAAGAATTTCGATTCCATTTATTTCAATAAATGGAGGGTATACATTGGAATATCATAATATATATTCTATATAATACCATAAATTTCTATATAAACGTAATATAGTAATATATCTATATACTAACAGTATAATAATGTATCTAATTTCAATATAATAATACAAATTTACTTGTTATAGACTACACACATATGGACTTTCATACCTTTATCTCTCCATGCATGAGGTGGGACCACAGTAATGCACTGTATGTATCTGTGTGTCTGAGGCAGCAATGGATATCAGAGACAGGTCAGAACTAAAATACTCCATGCAAACGTTCAAACCGCCACAATAATATGAACTGTTGTTTGGGAAAAGCTGCATGGGCTCATCCTTCCCTTGGGTACCACACAGGCCACAGCTATTGTAGGAGAAGCACAGTGGGAAAAGGAAAAAGGCCTGAGATGAGACAAATCACCGCAGGACCCTTACAAACTGCGGCTCTTGGTTTCTCAGCAAAGTTACCTCCTTCCCGTTGTCCTTCCCCGCATCTCTGTCAAGAAGGGGTTTGCTGTGAGCGCCACGGCGGCTTGATGCCCACGGCGGCTTGATGCCCACGGTGGCTTGATGCCCACGGTGGGTTACCTCTGCACATCGCCCTCGGCGGTGCGCATGGCTGTCCAACCATGCCTGCAGCTGAGAGCAGGCGTCGGGAACTTCAAACTTATTAAAATAGCGCTTGTGCATCCTTTTTGAAAAAGAAAATGCCTTACAGCATGTTTTACACACCGAGTGGAGCAGACCCACTCARCAAGCGCAGACGAAGGAAATGAGTGCTTTGTTTATGACAGATTTCTGTTTTTATTCCCAAGGTTCAGAAGTAAATTACTACAAAAATGCAGACGGAACCTGTAATATTTGCCTCAGCATTATTCATCCAGCGATTCAGGAGCCGCAGATCAGCCTGTGAAAGACAGCAGTTAAAATACAGGGCTGCTCCAATCTCTTTTGCGCTGGGGTAAATCAAGAGTAACTTTCACTGAAACCAATGGAGTGTAAAATTGGTGTAAGTGAGAATCAGTACTATCTCCTGTACCTATACGTCAGTGAAACTATTTGTTTAGTGTTTATAGACACTGCTGTCATAAATAGCTTATTTTCCTATACATTAAATAGATCAAAGGTATCCAGAGTAATTTTCTAGCATGACTAAAATAAACATGTATATTTATTGCCACATAACTTGCAGGAGTTGGGCTCTTGGTGAATCTGAATCCAAAAATAGTGATTGATTTTTTTCTTAGTTTAATAAAAGGAATCACAGTGCTTTATGAAATCATGCATTCATTTTATTTGATTGACATCTTCAATTTTGGATATATATTCTAACTAATGGAATGAATATTGCAATACATGAATCAATTATATTTGTTCAGTTGTCAGGTTTGTAAAGTGAGAACAGTTTAAATTATATATGATCCAGCTGTCTATATATTATGTCGTCTTAATAGACAATACTACCATCAATACATTTATTTTAATGAGGAGCTTATCAGCATACATAGCTCATATCTGATCCACTGTTACTTATTGAAACAATAGGGGTTTACCCATGTACCTCAAAATATAATCTTCCTCACTTCAAGACCAGGAGAAGAATATGGCTGAAGAAGAAAGATTTGCTAGTGTAATTAGCATCACTGTTAACATTACTGAAATCACTAGTTTACAGTCATCRCTATTTATACTATTGTAACCGAGTATGTTGCCTTGGAGTTTAGGCAGTATTCTCAAAATGCTCCCTTGTTAACGATGGGTTAATTCCTAAAGTTATTTCAGTACGGACTTAACCTAAAGCACACAAGCAATCATTCTGAGAATATAATTCAGCAAAGGAATAGGTCTTCAAGGAATCAAAGCTATGGAAAATATTGTAAACTTCCATTTGCTATAATTTTCCCATTTCTTGACCTTTCCTATAATTTASCAATTTGATAATTATTAAGTTTTTAGAAAGCATAATCTAAGGAAATAAGAAGTGGCTGCAAAACTCATTAGAAAAACATACTTAAAGAATTCTTGATTCCTCATCAAAAGAGAAAGATACATCAAATGGGATTCTGTAGGAGTAGTATCCAATATTTTTATTAATGATCTGGATGATTGAAWAGAAAACTTTCTTATCAAATTTGTGAATTTGGAAGAACTGGGAGTACTTTGGAAGCTAAAGCTTGCATTTCAGATGACCTTGATGAAATGTCCTAAAAAAACCCAAACTGAAATAAAATAAGGACAAGGGTAACATAGAAAACAGCGTAGTAGGATGTATAGGCAAAAAATACCAGAAGCATTAAAATAATTCTCCCACCTCATTAAGCATTGGTTTGGCCCTAACAAAATTTGGAGGTGTAGCTTTAGAGACCCAGGTAAAGAGGGCAACAGGAATGACCTGGCAACTGGAAAAGACAACCAGCAAATTTCAGTAAATAAGGAATGTTAAACACCAAAAACAACCAAAAACCTTAAAGAAAGATATGATAAGAGTCTTCCAGTACATGCCAGCCTGCAGAAAAGGTAAATACAGCGTACTTCATGTCCTTGAAGAGTGTAACAAAAGGAAGTCCTGTTGCATCCTGAAATTCTGTTTAGATACCAGGAAAAAGCTTCTTTCAAGAAATGGGTAGTAGGGCAATGGGCTCTCCCCCGTGGGAGGTCTTCAAGAGCAAGATACGCCTTTCAGAAATGGCTTTGGTTTGGCTAATCTCTTATTTGGCAGTGCAGCCTTACTTTTCTGTAATTCTATTATGACCTGTATGTATTTAATGTATTTCCATAATATTTTTTTGCAGCTTATATTAACCATTTTTATTATGCAAATAGTCAAAATGGCAAAAAAGTTACAAGTCAGTCCAAGAAACTTTTCCAAGCAGCCAGGTAAGTTCTTGGTTCTGTTATTTTAGTTACTTTAGATTTGCAGAGGATTTAAAGAACTGAATTTGACGGAAATAAGATGAATATTTGTTTGTCTGACAAGTAAGTTTAGAAACGGCACAAGAAGTCCTGAATAGGAAAACTAGCTTGACTGAGGTTGGTTTTTTCAGTATTTTAAAAAGAGACTGCACAGAAATTCTGGTACCTGAGCTTTTATTTGGAGGTGGAAACCTCCTGAGCATAAAATCCAAGTGGCGCTGTCAGTTGGCTTATCTGGAAGAATTCTACCTTTGTCCTTTCAAACTGGAAAGTCTCTGCTTGTCAGACACGATGCCTGTACAGGTTGTCCTGTGTCTCAGTTCCCTAATGTTGCTCAGAGAACACGGAGTGCTGGAGCAGAGCTGCTCTGCTCAACTGGGACCTCCAGGTAGGAATACAAAGGGAGTATTAAGTGATCTAATACTATAAAAGTAAATAATTTTCTGCTAGTATGCTGAATTTATACACATTTGAATTGAAACCAGAAAGAGATGTTCTTCCATACTATACCACAGTGCACCACGTAACAAGATTTGACAGAAATGTTTTCTTCTCTGCTCAAGTTTAAGGAATCAGGGCATGCAGGCAGTGGGACTTACCTAGTCTTGGGGAATATGGTATGCAGCATCATGTACTGTTGGAAATCAACTTTTGCAGAAGCACACGTTTTGTTGGAGAAAATGCAGGAGCGTGCACCGCGGAGCGGGGAGCAGCCCGGAGCCCCCAGCGCGCGGGCACAGCCACGGCTCTGCCGTCGCAGACCAGCCCATCTCTGAAGGGTCTTTAGTCTTCTATTGGCTTGGCGATCTGGGAGCTAAAGGAGAGCAAGATAATGGAGTATAGCAGATGCGGTTGATTTATTGTGGTCTACTGGGTAAAGAACACCATTCTGGAAAATTAACAGGCAAACCAAAATAGATGCTCACCTGATGAACTAAAATATAGTAAAGATATAGATAGCATAGCACTTATTGCTCCTAAAAACAACCAGCCACCAAAAAATGAAATAAATATTTTCTTAGTCCTTAGACTGGAGCTACATGTCAGCTTGCACTCACTCCCATGTTGCAATCCCGTTGTACATACATAAATGTCACTAAATCAATCAAGAACATTAAGTCAAGATTGTAACAGTGTTCTCAATGGGTCCGGTAACAACTAAAACAAACAGGATCATTTCAAGAATATAAACCTTCATGCCTCCAGGTACTAAACAACCTTTAATTAACAACAGTAAGGAATAATTTTTCTATGTGAGCATGTTCCCTTGTAACTGTCTGCTGGAGACCCTGGCAGCGCATTTTTCCAGAGTTTGTTCTGGCCTCCTTCGCAGAGAGAACAGGACATCGGGGGAGATTGGCCGCTTACTAATTCCTGTGCTCTGAACCAAATCCAGAGCCATTTTCCAACTGGGAGGAAACGGCTGCATTGCAAGGTAAGTGATCCCTTGGCAAGATTCAGAACTGCTCAGAGCAATTCACCTACAACAGACGCTGGTAATAGGCAGGATGGGGACTGCAGCMCTGCCTCAACGGCGCTTGCTCCATTAATTTAATACCTTCATGTATAAAATATCATATATACTCTGTGTTCTCTTTCCACCTATAAGCAGCTACTTGCCTGAGAGCACAGGGCAGGAGGGTCCATGGTACTGTGCCATCATCTGCTCTCTTCAGCTCTGCTGGAAGTCTAAGAAAATGTGTTTTTCTTAGGCACAGCCTGGTGTCTGAATTCAGGCTTGTCTGTGGCCATGAATGTTAATTGACACACATGGGGGAATTATGTGACTGATTTCAAAGCTCTTCCTAGACCTCCAGGTGCCCAAGAGAGCTGAAGAAGTGTTTGCGGAGGAGAAAATATGCAGGAATTATACTGGAAATTCCTTTTTTGTAATGTTGACACTTTTTCACATAGGTTTTGGGTCCTCGCAAACAGAAGAGGAACATGCATCTGTCTTCAGATTGAGGGTTTTTTTTACTAGTGTGATGTTCTTGACAATATTCTCAGGATACTAATTTGTTACTTGTAATGATAATTCTTTGTCCACATGAGAACAGGCATACATCACACACGCACACACATATACACTGCGCTCGCTTTCATAAAATATTTATGAATCATTATTGGCATTAGGGATATCTGAAGCCAAAATTCATAGGAGGCAATTTTGTAGAAAATGAAATTATGGAATATTTATCCATCCAGTAAGCTGCCCTGAGTATGTGTCTCCAGCAGAATTAGGGAGTTATTTATTTATGAGCTGGTCTCCTATTCTCTTCCTTAAAGAGAAATCACGGAACAGGTTGAACGGGATGTTTGTTTACAAATTGGCCAGAGAGCATTGTTCTCAGTTTGATTTGCAATGACTAATGAGCAACATAATTTTTAATCATAGGTTTTCAAGCCTGACACACTGACAAGCACATCCTGCATGTGTTACATTCGGCATGGCATAATGCAGGCAGCTGTGTATGCTAACGAGAGAACAAAAGCAGTGTGAAAAAGATCAATGTGTCAGGAGAGAATAAGACTTTTCTAGCAAGCAAGCTGCGATGTAAACATTTTTCATTTTAGGACTTCCTAGGACATGTTTTTGTGTGCACAGAAAAGCCAAATCCTCAGCTCAGGATGCGGAGGAAAGGGGTGGAAAGAAATCAGTTTGTCTGTGCTAATGAATCAAAGGCCAGCAGTCACCAGGGACAAATAGAGCATGAGATCTCAGGATCAGAAGTTCTTGAGGACGGCTCCTAAGACACCCCAGACAGTACATCAGGGAAGGCTGGAAGCAAATTGACATTGACAAAGCTTTTAAAATGTATCTACCCACTCACCAGTAGTTCGGCAGGACAGATGCTCGCTCGTTCTGCCACCTTCTGCAAAAAGGACCACATTTGCAGCCCGGCTTTATCCTCTTCCTCTGGCCCCCCAGTGCCAAACCATCCCAGGGGAGACCCGGGGACTCCCCTCCTCCCGCGGTGCTGACTGAGGGTGGGACTGATTTTTGCAGCACCCCTAAACACAATGACCTCAAGGAGCTTTGCAACCTCTTGTTTCCCTCCCCAAAATTTGGAAAGAGAAAAAATAACTTTCTTCATCTCCCAAGTCCAGAGAGGGATTTTCAAAGGTGAAAAATGGGAGAGGACAGGGCAGGACAAGGATTATCCTGGGTATCAAAACACATCCTCAGCAGGCACAAGTGCCAAATTCAGCAGTAGCTCTGCCTCTCCACTGCGTGTTTGTACCTCATCCCATCTCCCCTGCCTGGCTGTGCAGAAGCTCAGAGGTCCCTTCTGCACATGCCCRATGTGATGCTCAAAGCATTATTATTCCCTTAATAACTATATACATATATATATATTATTATTCCTTGATAAACTCTTGGTTGAGTGATCATAAAGATGGGTTTCTTTAAAACTCTGTTGTTAACACAGCACTTCCAAACAAGCTCTTTTGGCTTGAAAATGGTTTTCATCTACTTTTTCCTAGCAACAAAGAGCCTCTTGAAAGTGGAGATGACTCTGATAGCACTGGAGATATTAACACATGTTGTTGATGCAACCCCTTTAACACTTCTAGCAATTTAATTTTAATTAATTACTTTGTACTGAGAATGGAGAAAGCCAGAAATGGATCGCCTGCTTTTATGGGGAAGAAGAGCAAAGTTCAAGACTTCTTGAAAGACTTAGTGAGAGGGAAAACAGGACTGCTGCATTTTCTGCTTCTGATTTAGGGCTGAAAGATACTTTGCATTAGATTATCAACTTGCTTTGCATTTTAATCTACATAAACCCCATCAGCATGTGCCAAGTGCTACCAGAAACGTGCTTCTGTGCTGCCACTTTTCTGACCATATATTACAGGAAAGACTGGATGTAATGTGAGCAAACAAAGAATATAGAATAATGACAGAGAATTTAGCCAGCAGCTTTTATAAGACAAAATAAAAGGTGTACCAGCTAAACTATGTGTTTGTAAAAAGACTGGGCTTCCTCATTTTAGAAGTGCTTGGGTAGCTTTAATGGAGAAGGATTCTAATGATTTTTGACACGTGTTAATGGTGCGTGTCACGTTCTTTAGATTTTCATAACGACATGTCTAATTTCTGATGGCATGTGTCACATTGCATATATTTGTTAAATATAGGTCACGAGCTAAAAATATGCACAATATTAGCAAAATATATATGATAACAATTGCATATATCTGCCTCACTGCAGCAACCTCAACTGATCATAAATCTGATTCTGGAGGGTTTTCTAAAACTCAGGGGCAAAATGTTTTTTAAAGCCCTGTCTTAAAAGATGGTGGCAAAAAGTTAGGTTTTGGTGGAGTTAGTATTGATGAGAAAAAGGAATTTTTTCTCACTGGAGGTTATTCTTAGAGATGAAGGTGCCTCTTCCTACTGTAAGAAAGCTGAAAAGCGCTGATATGGTAATGTGGTAGTCATTGATTTATATGATTTGGCAAAAGCTAGAAACGGCACCTCTGGGGAGAAAGGGTAACGGGAGAGACACATTTCAGGCTATTGTTGAAAAACGGCTGTTCAGCATTACGGCTGTGACCTTCTGCCACTCGACGCGTATGGTTGATATTATTCTTCTTCAGGGAGGAGCACAGGTGATAAGTCACCATTCTTTAGGTCCCATGGTTCACATAGAAGCTTGTGATATGAAAGCCGGAGCCCCTGGAGAGGCGGCAGGTGATCGTCCCTGTGGCTGTTGTTCTCTTACCAATTAACTATTGCTTTCTGGCCAGTGGATAGTGGCCATGTAGCTAGAAGTGAGTCTTACACACAGCGTCTACTCCACATATTTCCAACATTCAGATTTCATGCTTTAGCTTAATAGCCCGATCTCACAGGACATCTTCGTGATCTTGATGAGATTTTTTCCTTTGCAAAAAATTCACATAAGGAATAAATGGGTCTTAGATAGTCACCAGACAGAAGTAAGTTAGGTTATGGGGAGGATGGTGGCCATTGTTGTATTGTCTTACTAGAGAAAGATTGTAGTGACTCTTTCTGCCAGTTAAAGAAAGAAAACAAGGTTGTAATGCTTCTCTTGTGTTTGAATGTTAGTCTTGTTTTTCACAACTGTTTTTATTATAGTTAAATAAAACTGTAAGAACTGTTAAAATACCACCCTTCTACAGCACTTGCTAGGTCAAGCTGTAGTACCGGTGTGAGCTGAATGATGCTGTTAGTGTGTGTTTGATGTAAATGGGAGTAAGGCTTGCTTTTGCTGGCTAAGAAGAAATTGATACCCTAATGGACTAATAAGTATTACTGAGAAATGAATATGAAAAATAGATAAAGTAAGCTCTAAAAGCCATATGATTGAGAGATATATAGAGAGATATATAGATATATATATACACACGTCCAGTTCAGCCAAGATTTGAATGAAGGAAACATGTTAAGAGATTGAATGGAAAACCACTTCATACCAGTTGGAGCCTATCTAATCCCACTTTAATTTGATGGTCAACAGTTTTAAATGAAATAGTGGAATTGCCTCTGTTACATACATCTGAGCTTTCAAAAGGCTTCTACACTTCCACTCTGATTCCACCAGACATGATACATCAGGGGAAAAAAGGAACATCATTTTAGCCAAGAAACTTCCTCAACTTGGTGACTTTACTCCAAAACCATTTGTAAGTCATAAATCCTTTAAATAACAGCCCCCCTCATAACTGACCTACTTCTGCCTGTGAACGCACCACTACTTCAGCTTTGGCAGACACCTCCTTTTTTCTTCCTTCTGATAATTTTTATGCGTAGCATAGGGATTAGGCTGTGCTCTCCCATCCACCAGCTTCACCAGAGATGCTCCAGCTTTCTCTCCCTCCTTCCACACCCTCTGCCAGCTCCTCACRTTTGCCCCAGTTGTGAACCTACTGTGGAAAAAGCATTTTTCCATGAGTGTGTGCCAGCCTTTGAGAGAGAAATTTGATGACCGAGGATTTCCGCAACAGAGGCAATTAGAAGTCTGCTGCATATGCATTAAATGGACTATATAATCCTAAAATGAAGATGTTACTAAGAACAGCCCATGAGGATGCTGAGCTAGAGGAAGCATGACAATAGATAATTTCAAATCCAGCCAAGCTTGAAAGAGGTGTGTTTTCCTCCTTCCATGAAGTTAAGGAAGAGCTATAAAATCCCCTGACTTGAATAAGCAACACTCACTTTCTCTGTGTCCTATCCTTAGTTTTACACCACTCATCAGAGATCATTTCGTTCATCTTTGGGAGATAACAACTATTAAGCAG